>JAIXMH010000046.1:0-172482 GCA_025528865.1 Pilobolus umbonatus
CAAATACACAAGAAGACTTGAAGTTTCTTGGAGCAAGAGGATCAAAGGATGATACTACTTTTATCTACATGTAAGTAAGAGTATAGGCTTGGAATTGATGAACACCCCATCGTTTATATGTACCTTCATCGATTTGATACGGCATTGAGGATGAAGGCTCATTAATGATTGTGGTTATCAAACTTGAGGAGCCCTCTTCAACCACACCTTCAGAATCTTCCAAAATCAAATGTGTACGGTCATGATTCTTTAAACTCCTATAGCTCCTGAACTCAAGTAGACATTTGCAACAGATCATCTTTTTGCGATCCTCGACTAATGCATCATCGGCAATCTTTAATTTCTTGAATGGAGGAAGCATTGTTAATATTGTTTAATGAGGAATTCATTAGGTATGTTGTATATGAATTGTTTATTGGGATGTATTAATACTTTTCACTACGGATGAATGAGTAGTTGTAATGGCACCAATTGTCGATGAATTGGCAGTTTTATACGCAGTCAATTAGGCTGTAGAATTGAAAATAATTAGTGGTTTTGAGACAAGAAGACGCAATGTTTGGTTGGAATTCCGTCAAAGTGGTGTCAAAATGCTCCCGTCTGGTGTTTATACCACAATGTAATTGGGAGTCTCGGCCTTCTTTCACTCGTTTACCCGTGATTGTAAGCCAATAGAATAAACAATTGGTAGTCTCTATGGTGTACTCAATTGGTGTATGTAACGACCTTTTAACAGAAATATACCGCTGTATTGTATCTCAATTCAATCATTATTAAATAGGAACACAAAAAGTCATAATTATTATGAGAATAATTTTATTTATTTATTAATAGAATCAAATAAACTATGGACGAGAAATGAAATAAGGATAAACATTAAATAACCATGAACTGAAGCATTTGATTATTGGGCCACTTTCAGTGATCATTGATAGACAGTTATCTATAAGTGGAACACAGTAAAAAATGAGATCAATGAATACTAGAGACGACGATAGTTATGATGATTACCTCGATACAGTTATATGTGGGCATTCCTATAATAAATAGGGGATGGATGCTTTTATTTGTATACATTACCTTAATATACTCATTGTACTGAGTATGGTAACAAATAAAAATAAATACTTATTTTTATTTTTACTACTCTTATCTTAATTATTTTAATATAATTTTGTAAACAAAATAACTAATAAAATAATTTTATCATTAAAAAGAATAAAAATAACAAATTTATTTTTATTTTCTTTTATATGATAAATTACTTTTTTTTTTTTCTAAAATAAAAAGTAATCAAAAACAAAAAAGCACGGAGTAAGTTAAAACTTAATCCTTTTTTTTAACGTAAGATATGTTCCGCTACTCACTAGTAATATAGAAGAACAGGGGTCAGATTACTGTGTATATCTATTATATTCCAATAGTAAATGTTACCTTTTATCTGGAACCAGGGGGTGTAGAACAGCACACCTAAGATAGAAGAGAAAATAGATGTTAGAGTCTTTTCATCCTTATGGTTTTATCATACTAACTTATACACATGGGAACAACCAAGCTAGACATGCCTAGAAAAGAAGAATGTTAATAATGGGAACAAGGAGACATTTCAAATCTTATTACCTCTCATTATAAAATCATACCCTCATTAGCCAACTAGCATGTACATGTACACTATATGAACGGCAGTAATTAATAATCTTGTAACATAAATATAAAGACAAAGCACATATTCCATGGACTTACAGGATTAACAAAAAAAGAGATAGAAAAAGAAGAGGGAATAAAATTTTTTTTTGTTTATTTTATTTAGAAATAAGAGAAGCACAGTTTGAACTCCACAAAGATCTTCTATTTATATATACAATTAGTGTCTGACAGAAGTACAATGCACAAAAATGATTTACCTTCTATTGTCTGGCATTAGACAACCTCTGTTCAATAAAATAATGATAGAATAATATAATTAGTATAAATAGAGGTATTGTATTCATTGTAGCTTACCGCTTCTCTTCTTCTCTGCACCTGCCTCTCACTCTTCATGGCTTCTTGGAGCAGGGTTCGAGCAGCCCATTCCTTCTTACAATGGTAAATAGGATACCCAAAGGTGGCTATTACTCTCTCAAGTTTGAGAGAGTAATAGGCTTGATGACGATCAGGTATCTCACCCCAGTAGGTTGCCATTACACCTTGTTGTTTCATGACAACTCTACATTGTCTTGTCATTGCATGGAATTGCTTTCGTACAAAATCCTTGGTCTCCTCCCTAATCTCTCTACCTCCATTATCGAGTTTGTAGAGATAGGCAATCAGCGCATTTAGCCTGACTGCAGGGGTTGGAGACCTATTTGTACGAGTGGGTACAAATCCACGCAAGGCTTCCTCAAGGGTTGGTGGGATGTCCCTTATACCTCGAAAATCAGGGAATGTCACCAGTCTAGTGACCTCCCTCTCATCTCTAATGATGTCCAGCCCTATTAAAACATTTTAGAAACTACATTGTTATAAATTGTAAAATAACATACCTCTTGTGTCTTGTACAAGCATCCCATCAATGGTTGGTGGCTGTACACCCACACCGAGTTGCTCCATGATGAGATTCATACCTTGCTCAATGGCTGTCAGTCTTCGAGATACAGAATCCTCGTTGTCGGAAGCATTGCTATTGTTATTGTTGTTATTGTAATTGTTCATGATGGGTTATTCAGAGGAATCAGAAGGAGATATGGATTGATTAATCCATTATGTTCTTAAATAATTGAATTTATAACAGAATCTGACATTATTAATATTTTTAGATTATGTATTGATGAACCGTATTGGAATTAAATGTGACAAGTATTGATATGAACATTATAAATTATGATATTAATTAGGAGTACTATGAAATAGATACTCTATCAATTAATAGGTTAAATACTAGTTATACTACCTGTAAACATACCCTTTAATATTGTTTTAAAGCATGTATGATCATTGTTCTTAGTGGAGTCTTAATAATAAAATCCTTATTAGGAATATATAAATCTTTAACATGCTGTATCCCATCAACAGATTATCTATTTGAATAATAAAATATCCTTATACAAAGATCAAACGGAATTAACATCTTTATCACTATACACATTCTACTAGCATTAAACACATCAAATACCTATACCTGACTTATCCCATATATACCCAGACGTTGTTTAATTCTTTACTCAGTTTGGGAACATTCAGAATTCAACTTCATTGATCTGGGAATCCAATTGACAGGTAACGTTATCTCAAATTTAACAATTCGAATATGTCATAATCTGGTATACTACGGGATAACTAATAAATATATGAGTATATTCAACCTCAAACATCAAAGACAAAGTGTAAAGGTGACTAATGATTGGAACAGACCAATAGAAAAATTTATTATTTTTTCTTATTACAAAATGAATGAGAGTATGTTATACGAAGAATTGAATTTTAAACTTAACTGTATGTGTGAACCGACAAGGTCCAATTACGGATGTCAATAGAGGGGAACAACCTATCCAGAGTCAATAATAAAGAATGTGGGATGGGACCGTGAGGATGATCTGATCTGGGATGAATACATATAAGTCATCTAATGAACCGTAGCCCATCCATTGGGTACTTTTGTTACTCGGAATGGTGTGTTTAAAGAAGTATTAATTGGAAAGATGTATTGGAGAATTTAAATATTAATCATTACTGAATCTGTATGAAAGTAGCTTATATTGAGCGAATCAATATACTTATAGCATAGATTTCTAAATTATTTCCTTATTAGTTATATATACTCAGATGTTGACACTTGTATGGATATGAGATCGTCGCTTTAGGTAATACAATTTAAGGCACCATAAAATGACAGTTGGGATGGAACGGCTTCTAGAAAACACAAAAACAGTCCTGTCGTTTTGAGCTCATGAATAAAAGAAACCAAATGTCAAAAAATACTTGGTTCCTCCTTCTTATTTTTTTTCTACTTTTACGCATTTCACTTTGATTCTTTCTAAAATGTTCAACCAATACAAAAAACAAAAAACTACTGATGTTACGAGAGACCAATCATTTGAATGCGACAAGTGTCCCATGGTATTTCAGTCAGCCAAGTCCAGAACAAATCATAAACGCTCTCATACAGCAATGGAACTGGCAGAAGAAGTGTGTACCTCTGAGCTTTCTGTTGATTCAGCTAGTACAAGTACAACTAGGGTGCCAATGGAAGCAGTAGATGATTGTGATGAAGGTATATACCATATAGTATCAATGATTTTATATAATAAATATACTTTGTACTTACCTGTAACCATTAGCAGAATCAACTTTTGATCCATTCGTCAAAAGAAGTTATAAGACCTCTTGCAACTATAATGATGATATCCCCGGACATGTATACGAACAGAACGTTATAACCGATAATTCCTTCACCAAGTCCGAACTACTCAGTATTTACATCTCTGATCTCGCATCTGTATTTGGTTTGTCAAAGGAATGTGTTGTATCAGATCCACTTTGAATAAACATATGGATCATGCAAATACAATATCTGCTATAATTAACTCTGAATGATACAATCTATCAATCGACGACAACATAGTACCATTGATTGTTATGACAATTATGTTACTATAACTACCAATAGAACATCTAATAACATAGCAACAATGTTCCAATCTATAGGCTCATTTTATTGACCACTTACTAAAATTAGATTGACGACCTAACTCATTCATCTTGACAGATAATGAATTAGTGTAACCATTAATGAAATCAGATAAAGAACTCTTTTCATATATATAGAAGTCAAAACATTTGAATAATAAAGAAGAACAATCCTTTTTCCAGTCTGATTAATTACCACTGTTTTTATTTACATTACTTATTTGGATTCTTTTAGTTTGTATATCTTATATATACAACAGAATGTCGCCGTCAAATAGGGAACATTGTCCAGACTGCCATAAATATCCATAAGGAGCTTGCTAAAGGTATATTAAACTACTAGTAATCCAGTTTGTATTTACTAATATTACCTTTATAGAATACAATCCAAGAATTTTGAGTGACTATCGAGTGAAGACGTTACTGAGAGAAAAAACATTGGTTCGTGCTCATGAGTACGATGTGTGCTCAAACGGGTGTAAACTGTTTAATTTAACAGAAGATGAAGAAACCTGTCTCCACTGTCAGACCGAAAGATATAAGCCAAGTACAGAACCTTCAGCATTGGTACCCAGCTGCACAATGAAGATGATGTCCGTCGGTGATCAGTTGGCCAGGTTATTATCAAACGATGAAGCGAGAAAGATGTTGCAGTACAGGCACAATCGTACTGAAACTCCTGGGCACATAACAGATTACTTCGACAGTGAGAACTATAAGGCTTTAAAAGCAGCCAACCTTTTTATCTCACCAGATGATATTGCTGTCATATTATATGTTGATGGTTTCGTAACTCAAAAGAAGAGCAAGCAACCTTTAGCAATTGTGCATGTTTTGGTATTGAACTATGACCCATCACTTAGGTAAGTTAATCAATTAGACATTACGAATCTCCAAACCATGTTACTTACATATTTCTACATAGATATACAGATGAATATATGTTCCAACTTGCCATAATCCCAGGAAAAATTGTTGATCTTGATTCATATATGCTTCCAATTGTTGATGAGATCAAAAGTTTGGGTGAGCATGGGTTGATAGTGAAGAAGTATACTGGCGAGATAATTAAGAGCAGAGTTCATTTGATCATGGCAACTGGTGATATCCCCCAGGTAAGTCTATTGTTTGGTGAACAGTATAATTATTATCAAGATCCTAATCGTACATCAAATAGGTATCAAAATTTGCTCATCATCAAGGCCATAGAGCTCTTCATGGTTGTCGGATCTGTTCTGTGAAGGGTGAAGGTACTTCTAGTAACCAAGGCTCAAAGTACTATAAAGACCATAAGGCAAGCATGAGAACTATTTCCGATTTTGTCGAGGGCAATGAGGTAAACTAGAATATACAATATTTTATATTCACTTTCTTATTAATCAATTACCAATACATAGGCAACACAGATAACAGCACCTAGTATATTCGCCAGTCTACCCACTTTTAATGGCTCATCCTTTTTTGGGTTGGATGAAATGCATTTGCTTGGACAAGGAATTGGAAGATTCATCCTTAATTTGCTGGTAGAAGTAAACAAGTCACCAAGGACCCATCACATATTTTACTACACTGACGAGAATGGTAGTCCAAACATTGAAAACTATACATTCAAAGTGAATTTCCGAGAGTTGATTCAAGCCGGTAGACTGATAGAGAAATCAAGAGGTTTTATACCTGTATCATTCCAAGGCAGCTGGGATAATTTGATTGGAAACACCGGAGGTGCGAGAGCAATTGATTTCCTCGACTTTCTGCTATATGTTGTTCCCACATTGATTGTTCCATTATTCCAAAAAAGTAAAGTGAGGCTTGCATTGTTAGATCTGGTAAGAGGCTGTGCCATTGCTCTGCAATGGGAACTAACCGACGATATGATCAATGAAATGGAAACGTAAGTAAACTTTCAAAATGATATTTGCACAGTAACTTACTTTGGTTTTTTAGATGTTTTTCCAAGTGGCATAAGTTTTTGAGAGAAGAGATAGATGCCAAACGTCTTTCAAACTCTGTATTTAAGCCAAATAACCACTATCTGCAGCATATAGGCTACATAACCAGAAGAAATGGATGTATGAGGGTGTGTACAGTGCGCGGTCGATGGAGAGGACAATTGGGAAATACTCGAAACTAATCAAGAGTACAGTTTTCAGTGGGAAAAACGCTGGAAACATTGTGGAGAGACTTGCTACTCGTAGCATAGTAAACTTCTCTCTGGATATGAATAATCTCTTGGATATTGTTGGACCAACAAAAACATCACTTGACGACTTTTTGGAACTACCAGAACATTCAACTCACAACTTTCATCATCAGCTCTGCTAATATTGCATCTGATCAGCCAATAGAGTTTGTTTCTGGTGAAGTTATTAGAAAAGAGTTGAAGAAGTACTATCTGCGGTCTGCCTCTCCCTCTCTTTCAAATATGAATATAGATATCTCTGCTCGTGCGTTAATAGACACCCATGTATATAGTTCATCAATGTATCGAAGAATCAGAAACGAATATCGCCGTGGTAACCACTATATATTGTTCCATACTACAATGAATTCGTAAGTACCAATTTATTAGTAACTGTCAATTCAGAAGCTTATCTTACTTATTTTCTTTTAGTTCCTTCTGCTGGTACGTTGGTTCGGTAAGGTTTTTCTTTTCTCATAACAACTCTTTAAATGAAAATGACCAACAGTTCCTTGTTCTGGTGGAAGTTATGAAAAAACATTCTGCTACTTCTTATGATTCCTCGATTCCCTTGGTAACAATGTCCATACCACCGCAAACACCACGATATGTTGTTATAAGTCTAAATGATATTAAGTATCAAGTTGGCTTAGTGCAATCATCGGTCAACTCATTAGAATTCAAGGTTGTAGCACCATATTACGTCTTCCGTAACAATATAAAACTTACTGCTGGGAAGCTCAGTAACATCTAATAAAACAATAAATACTTCTTCCACTTTACTTTAAAATTACCGTGTGTTATATTCTTCTTTTGTGTTGTATCTATATACTTCTTCTGATATGCGACTGGTAGCAAGATTGGTGTTAGATCAAGTGAGTCTAATGTATTATTGATTATTGCTGCATGATGTTGTTTCATCACCGTTTATAGCTCATAGATAATTATATTATATAAAAATAACCTGGGAAAATATAAAGGGAACTTGAAAACAAAAATAATCGAAATGCGGATATTGAATAATAAAATAGATGATAATTGTTGTCTATCGACACCCTAATTAGTGTACACAACTAATTCTGTTTTAATGGAAAATTATGATAATAGAAAATGGTATATTTTATGATATAAATGACATTATTCTTCTCTAAAAAAGCACTCAATCGATAAATATACCTTCATTGAACATATACAATGCACTTTAAATACAAAGTATCAACTTTTATTTCTTTGCCCATCTCCACAATGATTACTAACCAAAAATGAAATCAACATCATTGGCTGGAAGATCACAATTGGTGTATTAATCCCAATTTACCCCGTCTACTACTACACATTCATCCGTAGTGTTTTCTATTTTTATTTAATAATAAACACATGTAATACCTCTGTACCTCTTTCCTTTTGTTATCATCTGCAAGTGAATGTTTACATCTAATATCGTTGAGGAACTATGTTTGTTATTTGACCAAAGAAAGTTTATTATTGATGATCAATTTGACACTGAACTTTATATTGAGATTTGGGATTGAATATAAAAGTACAATTGATTCTATTACTGCTTTTACTATAGCTAAATAAAATGAATAACAACAATAACCGCAATAGTGCCAATGACAATGCCAGTAATGAAGATCAAATGTCAAGACGGATGGCATCTATTGAACGTCTGATGTTGTTGATCAACGAAAGACTTGGATTTGGATTGAACCCTCCATCAGTCCAAGAGATGATTGCAGAAGGAGACGCAGGTATTATTTATAAACTTCATTCGAACTGAATAACGCCTAAATTGGATTATATAGGAATTGATCGACTTACATTCGAAAGAGAGATCCTTCGTTTGATATCATACCCAGATATCAAAGGACCGAGGGATATCAAGTTGTTTTAACAACTAATAAGAACGTAATACTAAAGGAATACTGTTAGAACTTTGTATATCCTTTATTATCAGAAAATAAGATAACGATTCTAATGTCTAATGGGTAAGGGTATTTATACTAAAATATGGACGGGTAAAAGTAAGTGATCAACAATCGACTCATGATATGAGTACATGGCAAGTTATCCAATAATATCTACTAGTGATGTATCTGACAACTTCATCTCTATCTTCCTGTGAGCTTATCTCAGATCTATTTCTATATTAGTAATACAACAATGTGGGGGAAGTAATCATCCAATGACAGTAGGTCTTCTTCGGAGATCTATCTCCATCTCAGCCATCAGTAAATCTCATCTAGCAGGAAGAGCAGTGGATGCTTTGACCAATGAGAATGATTCTTATATGTGATGTCAGGTAAGTAAGTCTACATTGCTCAACAGATAGATAGTATGTACAATAGACTATACTATACAATATTCAATAAAGTAATTCAATTGAACTTATGGGAATAATGGGTTGATCTTAAGCTGTGCTCTTCCAATGTGCTATATCATCATCATTATATGAGCTATTATCTTAAGTATCCACAACATTATCCTCCACCAGATTCAACAATACTTGTTGATTCGGCAAATTTAAATTTATACGTAAATAGTGGAAGAAGCCTCTTACATGTCAATCTCCTCAGTTCTATTTAAATACAACTTCTCTTGTGACTTCTTTTCGTATCTGAGAATCCGATACCCTGGATCATTAATTTTTTATTACTTGTTTTCTTATTTCTACCATTGTCCTTTGGATGTTTATTTAGTTCTACTTCTCAACACTCTCCTCTCAATGCCATTGCTTGAAGGAGGTGGCCTCTTGTTCTTATCTTTCCTTGATTGTGTCACTCTAGTAGTGGAATCACTCTTCTTCAGCTTCTTGGAACTCTCCTCTATGGTTTCCTCAGCTCTCTCATGTTCCACTCTAATCAGTTTGTCCTGTTTATCCAATACTTCTGAATAATGGTTGGATCTGGAAAGTCACTGGGCTTTTGCCATGTGTTGGCTCTTTCTCCATAACCAGCCCATTTCACCAAATATTCTCTTTTACCAGTTGGACCTCGATGATCACGAATATCTTCAACTTCAAAGTATTCATCCTCGATTCTAGTCTCATCAATGTTTATTATCTTCAATTCAGATGGTGTGTAGTTTCTATGCAACAACTCATTCTGTTCATCTTTCAGTTCATAAGACCCTCCTTTGTTCTTTCGCACCACAGTGTATGGTCCATCATAAATTGGTGCAAGCTTATTTGCTCGTCTACTCAGTCTGACCATTACATGTGCACCAACAGGGATGTCTATCAATTTACTTTTGTCATTGTATCTTTTACTGTATTCCTCATTTATCTTTCTTGTTCTCTCCTTGATAGCAGGGAATACAACTCCTTCCATGTACTCTATGCGCTTTTCTAGCTCATTAATGGTCATGGTATCTCGAGGAAGTGGATATTTCTTATTATCTGAATAGTCGTCAGGTATATTAACTCTGCGAGCATACATTAATGAAAATGGAGCACTCATGGTTTTACTTTTGATATGCTTATTTATACAGATCTGTACGATGGGCAGGTAGTGGCTCCAATCCCGACTGTTTGATTCAGTCATCTTTCTCAAGGTATTCAGTGCAATCTTTACACTTGCTTCTGCACTTCCATTTCCTTGTGGATGGTATGCCGTTGAGAATCTACGATCTATCCCCATGTTCTCTGTAATGCTGTTCAGTAATAAATTTCTGAACTCAGTGCCGTTGTCACTCTGCAATATGTATGGCCATCCATAGTCACCAAATATACTAACCAGTGCTTTAGCTACTGTGTCCGATTGTTTGTTAGGTAGGGCTCTCAACACTATATACTTGGTACATATATCTGTCAGGACTAACAAATACACGTTACCATCTTCTGTAGCAGGTAAAGGTCCAGCAACACTATGAAAGATTTGGACGGACGAAAATCGGCCAGACCAGACGGTTGGTAGGTAAAAGTCCGGTCATTTGGACGACAAACAACGTATGTAATTTATCTGCCAGGCAGATCTCATCCTACTTTCTTCGGTGAGAGATAAGTCTTTCTATTGGTGGGTCCCGTGACTTTCGACCGGACAGAAGATTCATGTATTGCTTTACCATTGGATACATACATCTCATAGATACAGTTACTATTGGATGGATCCATTAGATATATTATAGGATAGACGATATTATTATGGTTATAATTGAATGCAATGCATATCAAATGTATTTTATTATAAATAGAATAAAGAATTAAATTGAACTAAGCTATGAGTATTGATCAGAGGGCTGGTTATTCTATTTATTGAAATACCATAAATTATAAGAAGCATTGTAAACATTGTACGTTGAGAAAGATCTAGAGATTAAGCATTGTATGTTGGATGGGATAGAGATGCTAAGCAGTGTACATTGTGACAAAGAGAAATAAAGGTATTCGTTGAGCTGTATTGATTATACCATATGATAAAAAAGTTGTATTAGTAAACAGCATATATAGACAACACGGCAACTACTTACATCTACTCTTTTTTAGCTATAGTTATCCATCTAATAGACAGAACCCAGTTAGTATGTTGTATACCAGACAACATATAGGATATATACTGCAAACAGGAAAGCATCACATACAGTAGATACTTGGGTTAGATAGCATAGAACTAAAGATAGAGATAGTATGAGAATTGTATTATCTGTATGTTATTTCGTGTACTTACATATGTAATTCATAACAGAAGATAGAACACCTATTAGCAAGGGGAAGTTAATGTCATGTATTGTTATGACATGGAGTAAAGTACACACCATACATAAGATATCCAATAGATGATAGAGGTGGAGGCACTGTTGCTGGGCTGTTAATGGAAGCACTATCAATAGATAAGAGTATAAGTATTGAGTTCGTTATATGTTGTATCTGTTACTTACAACTTCTTGATACAAGCAAGATATCTAATAAGAGAAAGTCAGCTTACTACACAACATGGGCATCATACAATAATAGGTACCAGACTGATTATACAGCAACACCTAGTCATACTTCATAAAAGACAACATAAGGTTCTTTATCATGGAGAGTATCACTGATAGATAGTAGAAGTATGAGTATGATAATAAGTGATTACTCTTGAGTATATTACGTATACACTTTGACTGAAAACACCGCAAGACAGGCAACATAGATAGCAGAATACAGACAACTCTTAGACCAAAACTGAGTAACAGACGTACCAGAAGATAAAGCATCATAGATAGTAAAAAAGAGTACTCCAGATAGATAACCAATAAAAAGAATACACTAGTAGAAGAATAAAGGATACATCATAAAGAGAGATAAGGAAAGCCAAACTATAAGTATTCAGAGAGACACCAGAGGGAATGATAGTAACAGTCAGAAAAAGTATATCGATATTGGTAGATAGAAGTAGTGTACCTTCTTTGACTACATAACATAGTCCCTATCTATACTATTTATGAGTACGTACTTATTGAGACTATTTGTTACCTACATTTCTGTCATATCGAAGATGAAGGTCATTACCTTCTTTCCATCTACTGCACAGGCACCTTAATTACAGTATTTTATTATATTCATGAATAGTCATTATTAGATAAACGAAAGAAAGAGAGGATGGGAAAGAAAAGAATAAAAAAAACCTTACAAGGGTGGTATTATTATACTCCGTCCCAAAAACATCTATTTGTATATTGAAGCGTATCATGTGTGGTGAGTTCAAGGTATTACTCACTTAAAGGCAATCAAGCATGATGAAGATAACATATAACAGTGCTAAAATAGTATTATCAAGCACTATGTATAATCCTCATATATTTAGTCAGCCATCAACAGCTTCCTCGCTTTATAAATACATCCAAGTGATACAGCAATCTCAATAAACATGTCTATCCAGGTTACATACAGGTACAGAATTTGAATAAAGCACCTCAGTAAGTTATTGAGATTCCCCAGATTATTGAATACCAACACTTGGTCTCTATCAATCCCAATCAGTTATATATATGGTCAGCTCTAAAAGACCAACCCCTTATATCTCAGATGAATAATGTACATAGTCCACAATTTAAAGTATCCATCCCATACAAACTGTAGTATGTTCAACCAAGATTCAAGAAATAGCTATCAAGTCGACAAGTAACAGGATGTATACTGATAAGGTGTTCCATGAGTGACCATTATGATATTGTATGTTCAGATCAATTATTGGTGATGCTCGGTGGTGATCCATTTTGATTATCGTGTACCAGAGGGTGAAGTCAATAATAGATCTATTATCTTCAATCAGTATTTGTAAGATAGACAGGCATAAACTGGTTTCCATTATCCATACCATTGAGGGACGATTTATATTTAACAAATTCTTTATTATTATTTTTTAGTGATGTATTGTTAAAAGGGAATATATTTTTGAATATTTTCTAAAAATCAAAATTATTAAATTTTTAAAATTAAAAATTAACTTAAAAAATAAGAAATATTAAATATTATTACTTTTATCAAATTTTAAAAGTTTTTTCTTTTTATATATATTTTTAGAAAAATTAAAATTATAAAATATTATAATTCTGAAGAAAATAAAACGATTCTCATTAGTTTGTACCTTATCCAAGATTGAGATATTGTATGCCCAGTCTATGTTTCGCTGTTAAAGAGTGTGAATTCAGATTAATTAGAGTATGCCAAATTCCATTATATATCTTTCCATGGATCCTTAGTCAATACTCAAGAGAGATAGATGATCAACAGGTCTTTCTGTATGCATATACGAAGAGTCTATAATACATAACACCGGTCCAAATATTGTAAGGCAACAATAATTTATCATGGCATTCATACCTCTATACATAACCAGTCTTTCCACATTTTATGCACATTGATCTTCTTTACGTCTGTACTATCAGCATCTTCCTTAATAGCCACTACTTAGAAGTACAGTTTAATCGGACCATATTACGTATTGTTATTCCACAGCTGTTTATACTGTTTATCCACGAGTGTGTGATAATGCTCCATATACCATCATTCGATACACTAGGTCAACATATGTGTCAGCAATTAATTGTATCAGATATTCCGCAGTTATTTTTTTTACCTCATATAAACAAAAGGACGAATAACCGGTCGACATACCGTCCTCATTCCACCTGATCCCATCCTGCATCACTGTGTACTTCATCATCTTCAAAGAGTGCACTTGTATTTAGTTGTTCCTATTTGCACTGCATTTATACTCTGACTAATTATATCGACGAACTCTATCGTTATCTATGTTCAGTTCTCCTGATGAGTGAACTGTGATGTTCGACATTCCCATCACTGACACCCTAGAAATATAAATATGTGTGTGAAAGTTTGTTTATCTATTTTTATTTTTATCCTTTTCTTTTTTTTATTTATTTACTATTTCTTTACCTTCAGCTATTGAACATATCCACTTCCAATGTATGTTTCCAGTCTACTGAACAATTGATCCCCACACTTATTCAACCCCAAGAGTACTCCCAGTTTTTATGTATATTATGGATGCTGTATACAGTTCATACATCTTTTAGTCTTCTCATATTGCTACAATATATAATCCATTAAACCATCTGCTCGACTGCTGCTGTTCCAATGACTGCGTATTCTACTTCTACATTCCCCATCATCAACACCCTAGTATAATAATTGTATGAGTGGTTATTTTGCTTGTTCTTTATTCTCTATTTATCTACCTTGTCTTGTTTCTGGTATCCGCTTTCACTTTACACCCTCTGTATATACTAATCTACATACTCAATCAACTTCATCAACCTCTGCATTACCAAGAATATTGTCAGTAATTATGAATATCTTTGTTATTGTATACAGTTCTTACTTTTTGTTTATATTCTCATATTTTTGTCCTTTTCTGTATAATAAACTGTATGTCCAAGTACTTTAAATCTGATGTCTGTGCATTCCAGGTATAGATCCCCATCACAGACACTAAGCACATTCGTTATTTGTATGTGTTATTGTTCTTAGGCTCTTATTGTCGTTTACATGGTCCCTACTAAAGTGAATGTGAAAAAGAGGGGATAATCGGAAAATAAAAAAAATAAAGAAATAAACAAAATAAATAATCTGTCCGGGCAATTTAATGATATAAATGGACATAATAAATTGATGGAGCATTTGAACAGCTCACAATTTGGCATTTTTTATTTCGAGATTGAAATACAAATTGTAAAAGAGCTATAAAGTACATTATACATCCTTTTTTTATACTTTTAACAGTACTATGACATATAAAAGAACCTCATGAACAACATATCTCACTTTCAGCATTAGAACCAAACCTTCGTGTATTGACATTAACTTCGGCATTCCAACTGCTCATAAGCAGTACGATTCGATTGGATAGCTAGCTTTTAAAAAGGATTGGACGGATCAAAGATCAGTTCAGGCAGATCTCGTCCGTCCAAATCTTTTATAGTGAAGATCAATTGCAACATGATCAAATGGCCTATTAGCAACGATACTCGTTAAAGGATGATATCCTTTTCTACTTATATTATGTCTCTGGCATTCAATACATGAACTGACCACGTTCTTTGCTTCTTCATACAAGTTGGTCCAATGCAATCCTTGACTGTGTATTTCACGTACAATTGCTTGTGATCCATAATGCCCATATTGATGCGCTTCCCTCAATATATTATCACGATCCTCCTCAGGTGGGGCCATGTACTCGGTAAGATCATCTTTATTGGCAATTAATTTCGTAGCAAGAACATTAACGACTCTATCATTACTATATTTCTTTTTCTTGATAACAACTCCTTTATTCTTTTGGTTGATCTTTCTAGAAGTTGGCATGCCTCTATCCTCCACCAGTTTGTGCTCATCCTCTATGGGCGGGTACAAACGGCTCAAAATATCAGGCAACTTATTCAGTATACCGGGGATGTGGACAACCTCAAAGTCAAAGTCAAGTATAGTTTCCATCCATCCAATCATCATTGGATTGGCAACCTTCTGAGTATGTAAGTACACAAGAGCCTTGTGATCTGTGTACACCACAAAATGGCGACCCCACAAAAACTTCCTGAACTTCAAAAGTGCTAATACAATAGCATATAGCTCTCTCTTGGTTGTACTCCAACGTCTTTGAGAAGGAGACAGAGAAGTTGATACAAAGCTCACATACTTATGACGATCATGTTCATCTTTCTGATACAGCACAGCTGCAACACCATATAACGAGGCATCAGTTGCTACAAAGAATGCCTTACTCAAATCAGGGTAATGTAAGATAAGATCTGATTGCAGTATTTTCTTCAAGGCTTCGAAGCTTCTTGTCTGCTCATCAGTCCACAACTCCTCAACATTGGTGGCATGGCTCAGACGAGTTATTGGCTCAGCTACTCGGGATATCAAGGGTATATATTCTCTAAAGTAGTTGATCAATCCCATGAATTGTTGGATATGCTTACAACTCTTATTTGGAATGGGCCATCTCTTAACGTTGGTCAACTTGTTACGATCTACTTTAGTGCCTGTTGTGTTCACGACAAAGCCTAAGAGTCTCACAGAATGCTGAAACCATACGCATTTTTCAGGATTGACGATTAAATTCACGGATGTCAACTTATCAATTACTAATTGTACATCTCGAGCATGATCCTCAATATTCGCACTAGCCACTATACAATCATCAACGAAGTTCTGTACACAAGGTATACCGTCAAAGAGAATTGCAAGGCATTTCTGGAATTGGGACGTCAACATTTTTACGCCAAAGCATCCTTTGATAAAGGAATACTGGGCATTATTGTGCACTATAAAAGATTTGGACGCCAAATAACAGCCAGGCTGACTGGTTCAGTCGTCTTAGGGCTTTTTAAAGGTAGCCAGCCAATTGAATTGTATTGTTTTCCAGCAGTTGAAATGACAAAGTTAATGTCAATAAACAAAGTTTTGATTCGAATGCTGAAAATGAGATATGTTGTTCATGAGGTTCTTTTATATGTCATAGTACTTGATGTATCCATACAGCATAGTGATAGCAGATACAAGCCACACATCAATTACAACCCAGAATCCGGTTCTCTGGTAATAGCCTGAGTTCCAATAACAGATGATAAGGACAATCTAAATCAGATAACACTCTAATCGTAACTGATTGTACTAACAGCGTGAGAGATCCTTTTACATAACCATGTAATAAAGGCTCACACGATAAGGTACTGCTTATGAGCAATCACTGATAATAGATTACCATCCTAATATCCTTATTGGCTGTAACCACTTGTTCACATACTGATTGTATGTAATCACCTTATCCAAGGTTTGCTTACATACACTTATCCCCAATCCAATTAACTATATAAGAGTACCCGTATTTTGTAATTGTAATAAATAACCTTTTTCTCCTTGGTTGAGTTCTATCGTACTTCACGTATCTTTACCTTTAATTTATATAACCGTTTTATCTTTGGATAAATCAGTACTGTTTAAAGTATAAAAAATGGATGTATAATATATTTTATAGCTCTTTTACAATTTGTATTTCAATTTCGAAATAGAAAATGCCAAATTATGAGCTTTTCAAATGCTCCATCAATTGATTATGTCCATTTATATCATTAACTTGCCCGGAAAGATTTTTTATTTTTTATTTATATCTTTATTTTTTCATTTTCCGAATATCCCCTTTTTTTCACTTTCACTTCAGTAGGGACCATGTAAACATCAATAAGAATCTAAGGACAATAACATATACTAGTAACGAATAGACCTAGTGTCTGTGATGGGGATCTATACCTGGAATGCACAGTCATCAGATATAATGTACTTCGACGTAGGGTATATCACACACAGAATATGACAACAATATGAGAATATAAACAAAAAGTAAGAACTGTACACAATAACAATAATATTCAGATGAACCGATAATACTCGTAGTAATGTAGTGTTTGATGGTGTTGAATGAGTATGGAGATTAGTTGTTCATTAGACTGATAATATACAGTTGAAATAGATATATGTAATAACTCAAGGTAAACAAGTAAATAAAAGATGAGGATAAAACAATAAATAAACCAACTAACACATATATAATTCTAGTGAGCCAGTGTTGGGAATGTCGAACATCACAGTTCACCCATCAGGAGAACTGAACATAGACAACAATAGAGTACGTCGATATAATTAGTCAGAGTATGAATGCAGTAAATGTAGGAACAACTAAATACAAGTGTACCATGTGAAGATGAAAAAGTAAACAGTGATGCAGGATGGAATCAGGTAGAATGAGATCAGTATGTTGACCGATTATTTTCCTTTTTGTTTATAAGAGGTAAAAGAAAATGACTACAGAATATCTAATACGACTAATTGCTGACACATATTTTGACATAGTGTATCGAAGGTTGGGATATGGAGCATCATCCGACACTTGATGATAAACAGTATAAACAGCTATAGAATAACAATACATAATATGGTTCGATTAAACTGTATTTGTAAGTAGTGTCTATCAAAGCAGATAAATGATAGTACTGATGTAAATAAGATCAATGTACATAGAATGTGGATAAAGACTGGATATATATAGAGGTATGGGTGCCATGGTAAATTACTGCTGCCTTACAATATTTGAACCTCTGCTATATATATACTCTTCGTATACACATACAAAATAGCCTGTTATTCATCTATCTCTCTTGAGTGTTGTCTGAGGATCATGGAAAGATATATAATGTAATTTGGCATACTATAATTAATCTGGATTCACACCCTGTAACAGCAAAACGTAGACTGGGCATGCAATTTCTCACCCTTGAATAGCAGTACAACTTAATGGTATGGATGATAAAAACCTGTTTATGCCCGTCTATCTTTCAAATAATGATTAATGATAATAGATCTAATATTGACTTCACACTCTGATACACGATGATCGAAATGGATTACCATTGAGCAACACCAATAATTGACCTGAACATACAATATCATAATGGGCACTCGCGGTACACCTTATCAGTATACATGCTGTTACTTGTCGACTTGATAGCTATCTTCTGAATCTTCGTTGAGCATACTAGAGTTTGTATTGGATAGACACTTTAGTTGTGGACTGTGTACATCATTCATCTGAGACAGAAGGGGTTGTTCTTTTAGAGCTGATCATATATATAACTGATTGGGATTGATAGAGTCCAAGTGATGGTATTCAACAATATGTGAAGTTCCAATAACTTACTGAGGTGTTTATTTTAATTTTTTATCTGTATATAATCTGGATAGTCATGTTTAATGAAATTGCTGTATCACGGATGTATTTCTATAGCGAGGAAGCTGTTGATGGCTGACTAAATATATAAGATTATACATAGTGATTGGTAATACTATTTCAGCACAGTTATATGCTATCTTTATCTTGATTGATTGCCTTCAAGTGGGTAATACGATATTCTACAATATACAAATAGATGCTTTTGGGACGGAGTATAATAATACCACCCTTGCAAAGTTCTTTTTTATTCTTTTCTTTCCGTCTTCTCTTTCTTCGTATATCTAATAATGACTATTCTTGAACATAATAAAGACTTTAATTAAGGTGCCTATGTAGTAGATGGAATGAAGGTAATGATCTTCATCTACGACATGACAGAAATATAGGTAACAAATCCTCTCAATCAATATTACGATAAAATGTACTAACACATAGTATAAATAGAGACTCTTCTATGTAGTCAAACAAGGAGCTCTACTTATATCTACCAAGATCAGTATATACTCTTTCTGACTGTTACTCTCATTCCTTCTGGTGTCTCTCTGAATATTTATATTTTGCCTTTCCTTATCTCTCTTTGTGATGTATCCTCTATTCTTTTACTAGTGTATTCTCTTCATTGGTTATCTATCTGGAATGCTCTTTTTGATTATTTATAATGCTTATATTCTGGTATATCTGTTACTCAGTTTTGGTTTAAGGGTTGTCTGTATTCTGCTCTCTATGTTGCTTGTTTTATGGTGTTCTCGGTCAAAGTGTATACGTAATATACCCAAGAGTAATTCTTTATTATCATACTCCTAGTTCTATTATCTGTTATTGATACTCTCCACGATAAAGTACCTTGTGTTGTCTCCTATGATGTATGAATAGGTGTTGCTCTGGTACTTATGATTGTATGATGACCATGTTGTGGAGTAGACTGACTTTCTCTTATTAGATATCTTACTTTAAATCAAGAAGTTGTAAGTAACAGATACAACATATAATGAACTCAATACTTACACTCTTATCTATTGATAGTGCATCCATTAACAGCCCAGCAACATTCCTCTACCTTTATCATCAACTGGATATCTCATGTATCGTATGTAACTTACTCCATGTCATAAAAATACATGAAATTAACTTCCCTTTGCTGATAGGTGTCCTATCTTCAGTATGAATAACATATGTAAGTACATAAAATAAAATACAGACGATACAATTACTCATACTATTTCTATCTTTAGTTCTATGCTATGTAACCCAGTAACTACTGTATATGATGCTTTCTTGTTTGTGGTATGAATTTTATATGTTGTCTGGTATACAGCATGCTAAATGTGTTTTCTCTATTAGGTGGGTAGCTATAACTAAAAAGATTAGATGTAAGTAGATGCCGTGTTGTCTATATATGCTGTTTACTAATACAACTTCTTTATCATATAGTATAATCAATTATGAATACCTTTATTCCTCTCTGTCACAATGTACACTGCCTGCCATCTCTATCTGATAAAACATACAATGCTTTTTCTCCTCATCTATCTCTATCTCTCTCAACATACAATGGTCACAATGCTTCTTATACTCTATGGGGATTCCATAGGTGAAATAACCAGTTTTATATTCATTACAATAGCTTTCTTCAGTGCAATAGTTTATTCTATTCATAATAAAATACATTTGATATGCATTACATACAATAATAACCAAAATAACAACGTCTATATGACGATTTATGATATGTATCTGTCCAATAGTAACTGTGTATATGATGAGCATGTATCCAATAGAGACTGTATATATGAATCTTTCGTCCGAGTTAATGTCACGTGATTAAAAATGGCCGGTCCGAAGTATTACGACTGATAACATCCCGTCCGTTAAATCGTTAGATTCGTATACGTCCTGAAAAGTCGGACTATTCCGCCTAAATCAGTCGTTCTGTCCGTTATTAGTCGTCCAAATCTTTCATAGTGTTATATGAAATAGGCCTCAATGGTTTTGTCATAACAGAATAATAAATCTCACTGTTTCATTTTCATTCTGTTATCTTCTTCTTCTCTTTCTTTAATTTTAATATGTGCTTTTGATCTATCATTAACCTGGTATTAGTGAAGTAAATATGTATCTGTCTTTCTTACTGCCTAACATGACAAATAATTAAAGTGAAATAACTGTGGATGCCAGTTTATAGAAAGGTAAATAACTTTAGACTGTATAGAACATAATCTTTACTTATACAATACTTTAATAGTCTTGAATAGTACTCTTTCATTAACAATCTGATATATTCAAGGTAGTATAGTATAGCTTTCAAAGGAAATAGACATTAACCACATTACTTTTATACCTGTATTTGTAGGCTACTCTATTTTGATTTCAAGTACCAAGAAGTTTAGTATTTATACTTTGATAAGCTTATCCATGTACTTTCACTCTTTAGAAAGACTTCTTCTCTCTATTCAAGTCAAGTAATGATCCAAACTTAAGTTATTCTCGGTACTATAGTAAAGTAATCAAACAAATAAATACTTGTGCAGAGCTAACTATTTATACTTCTAATAATCTTTTTCTATTTAGAACTTTGATGTATGATGTTTGGCAAAAGGCTCAAAAGGCAGTTCTAATAATATGGATACATCCTTATAATATATAAATAGTCTATTATTATGTTATTAAACCATTTTAAACAAATAAAAACATTCTCTCAAACCATAAACCACTTCTGTGTCTACTGTAATGTGTAATAGTAACTATAATCTATCTATTAATAACTATAGCACAATCGGCTTAATCAAACTTGTGTAAGAGTAAATGCTCTCGAAATCTCTGTGTAGTAGTACTAATCATGGTTTGAGAGAAACTACCCAACAGTAGATCATTCTATTTGATTGCTACTAAGCATAACTGATGGATTACTACCCAGTAGTAGATCATTGTAGTAAAGTGCTACCAATCATAGTTGGTTAGTTGCTACCCAACAAGAGATCACACAATATCATAACTACCCAACATGTTTATGAGTAACTATCCAACCGGGAATTATACTGATTAATTCCTACCCAGCTGACAGTTACCCACTACTCAACAGTGTATCAATAAATATCATAACTACTCAACGTCCCTGCTTAAATGTTGAGTAGTTGATGTACTAATTTTAAAAAGTTTGATGACTTTACTACCCAGCATTGGACCATAGTGAGGGGTGTCAAATAAACCAAGGAAGTAGAGCAACCAGAAAAAGACCAGGTTCCGAAGAACTTAGACTAGGCTAAGCGATAGCTAGTACGAGCAACCAATAAACAATAAAAGATTAAAGTATAAGCCAAGTGAAATAGAGTATTCGAGACCAAAAAGATAAAAAAAGTTTTTAAAAAGTTATTTAAGTGAAAGAAAGGTGTAAAATTGTTTTTTTTTTTATTCAATAATGGGAAGAGAGTCTTATATAACCCAAAAATTTAAAGTTTCAATATAACAAATGTAGAGAAATACGTCAATATGAGTAGTGAGTCAAGGGTTTCCATTCTAAATTAACTGATCACCGGGATCATTCTGATAACGAATCAGCAAGGTTGGTTTTACCGGGTTGATGTATGATAGAGAAATCATATTCCAGTAGACTAGCAGACCACCTGGTGAGCTTCGGACTGGGATTCGAGGGTTTCAATATGTACACCAATGCTGCGTTGTCTGTCTTCAAGATAAACCTGCGACCAGCTAAGTAATGCCTGTCCTTGTGAACCGACCAAACTATTGCTAAGGCTTCTAAATGTACGGTTGCGTAATTCAGTTCTGGACCTCTAAGAGTGCGGGATTGATATGATATGACCTGTTCATTTACTTCAGAACCGTCGTCAGATTGGGACAATATTGCAGAGATACCAAGATTAGAAGCGTTGGTGGTGAGTATTTGGACGTTTGTTATATCCGGGAACGAGAGAATTGGAGGGGTGGTGAGCAGTTTCAGAAAGGTTTTGAATGATGTTTCTTGTTCTTTTCCCCAGGAGAAGGCTTGTTTCTTTCGGGTTAACATTACTAGGGGTGACGAGATATCGGCTTACCTTGGAATGAATCGGCAGTAATAACCAGTTGTGCCCAGAAAAGATCGTACTTCATCCGCGTTACGTGGTCGAGGAAGGCCTTGATCTTGTCTATATTATGATCGCCAGGGAGTAAACCATTTTCAGAAATATTATGTCCCAGGTAGTTAACTTGCTTGGCACCAAATTCGCACTTCTTATACTTTAACTTCAGATTGGTTTCTCTACATTTCTTAAAGACCTTGCTAAGATGGACCAGATGTTCCTCAGGAGGACGCGAAAAGATAATGACATCGTCGATAAAGACATATACGAAATCACCAATGAATTCAGCAAGGAGGTTTGACATCATCCGTTGGTAAGTGGCAAGTGCAGAAGTGGGACCAAAGGCATAACTAGAAACTCGTATGTTCTACCAGGAGTGACGAATTGATGGATACCAGCCTATACATCATACATTATGTCACACATGGATCAAACATTCATCAAGCAGATTCATACAGCAAGACATCTCTGTCTTCTATACATGGTCTATATTAAATATAAGGATCTTTAAATGGGCAGTATAAAGACGGGACTCAACAGAAGGAGAGAGTTTATTAAGTATAATTGAATTCAGTTTATATAGTGACAGTATAAGTGATTATAACTGCACAGGTTTCAGAGTAATTGAGTGACTATCTGAGTAAGGACTGCTAAGATGGCTTGTATGGATGTCTGTATACAACATTGCCCCCAACCAGATTGGAACAACCGATGTAGAATGTAGACAGACGTTGTGATGAATAAAGAAGAGTTGAATAGTAGTGTGTGTTGAGTAAGGCAGATGTGAACTGAATGTTTCACAGCTAAATAAAGTCGATAAAACCCATGAAAAACCTTGATAAGGAAAAAGTATTGGGGAAAAGATACATTATTTAGGCCATGTTGATTCGCTCTGATTTCCTAGTAGGACCAGTTTTCTGAGCAGATGTTTTGGTTCTCTTCTTTTTCTTGCTATAATCATCACGATTGGGAATTGATCGTTTATTGACAGATTTGGGTAGTTTTGAACCACCAATGTTATGACGTTGCCAATATAGTTCGATCATGGATTTGTCATCAAAATGACAAGGAAGTTCCCATGTGTGGTCTTCAGGATCATTATATCCTTTCCAGTGTACAAGATATTCATATGAATTCTCAGTGCCACGATGGTTGAGAATGGCTTGCACTTCGAAGTGTTCTTCAGAAATGATAGAGGGAACGGGAGTCGCAGAGATAAACTTGATATGAGAAGTGGCAATATCTTTTGAGAGTAAATTACCCATTCGATCCTTGAGGATGTAGCTACCTTTCTGGGTGACGTTATGAATAACAAAAGGACCTTCATAAACAGGATCCGCTTTGGTTGTACGATTGACATTTTTGATCATTACTGTGCTGCCAATGCCATAAGGAACGTTAATAATCTTGTGGGACTTATTAAAGTTTTCTCGATCCTTGAATTGTCTTGCTTCAATATGTTGCTTAATAGCAGGAACAACGACATTGTGCATTTCGTTCAACTTATTCTGAAGGGCTCTCATTTCAGCAGAGTTCTCCTTGTTGCTACCAATAGTGACATTGGAGTAATCAGCAAATAAGTTGAGTTGCCTGTTAAACATCAAGGCAAATGGACGTGATTCATGCAAACGTGCATATTTACAATTCATTGCATATTGGGCGGATGGAATATACAAATCCCAATTTTCCTTGTAACCATCTAACTGTTTAACGATTACAGTTTTGGCAATCTTGACCTGTGCTTCACATGCACCATTGGCCATAGGTGTATAAGGTAATACGCAACGATGATCGATACCAGATTGAGCGATCATTTCTTTTAGGATACTATTTACGAATTCAGTACCGTTATCAGATTGTAATACCTTTGGGAATCCAACTAGGCAGAACACATCTAATAGTTCGTAGGCAATCGTTGCAGCAGACTTATCAGGGTGTAATGTCTAGGTGTAAACGGCAAAGATACAGGAAGGTATTAGGTGCTTTCGGTTCAGAGACAGGTTATAGATTATATTAGATATTTATTGATAACAATTACGAATGATAAAAAGCTAAAGATCTAAGGATATAAAATGAGAACTGATATTTATACTACTGAAGTGTCAAAGGAATGTTAAGGGAATATCACTGGGAATGTAATAATAATAATAATAATAAATGAATTAAGGGTGCAGGAATGTAATAATTAAGGGTCTACAATTAAGAGTGTAATTGGATCATTACATTATCCTCCCTTTTATGTTCGAGTCCTACGAGAAGGAAGGCGTCGTTTGTTGTTGCCTGGAGAAGGAGAAGTACGTCTTCGTTTGGAGGAAGGAGCTGAATCTTTACTTGGCTTATCAGGATACTTGCGATGGAAGTCACGGATGACGTCAGGGCAATTCCAAAGATTACTCAGAGGTTCCCAAGTATTCTCAGAAGGATCTGGATAGCCTTTATACTTTACGAGATATTGGAGCTTGCCATGAGAGGTTCTACTGTCCAGGATTTCTTCGACTTCATAGTGTTCTTCATCGTTGATTATAATAGGTGGGGCAGGGTCAGATTTTCTACCAAGGATATCATCTTTACCAGTAGTTGACAAAAGATTCACGTGGAAGACAGGGTGGACTTTGATAGAGGCAGGCAGCTTGAGCTTGTAGGCATGTGAACCAACTTTCTTGACAATAGGGAAGGGACCGATTCTCTGATAATCAAGTTTCTTTGATGGACGAAGTGTCTTGAAGTTCTTGGTTGCGAGATACACCATATCACCGATATTATAAGAGGGAGTGGGCTGGTGGTGCTGATTATAATAGGCGGCTTGCTGTTTCTGTGCGAGTCGAAGTTCATCTTGTATATTTGATTGTATGGTACGGAGGTTGTTGTAGAACTCTTCTGTTAAAGCGGATATACTGGATGTGGAGGGACTATAATCAAAATCGGAACGAGGGTGGAATCCATAGTTTGCCATGAATGGTGAGTGTTTGATACTGGATTGGATTGCATTGTTGTAACTAAATTCGGCCATAGACAACAAAGAAACCCAATCGTCTTGTTGGTAATTGACATAGGAACGGAGGTACTGTTCAAGGAGAGAATTAGTCCTTTCAGTTTGGCCGTCGGTTTGGGGATGAAATGCTGTCGACATGTTGGACTTGATATGGAGCAGTGACAAGAGTGATTTCCAGAAGTGACCAGTAAAGATAGACCCACGGTCAGAGACAATAGAAGTTGGCAGCCCATGTAAGCGGAAGATGTTATCAAGGAACAGTGTAGCCAGACCTTCAGCATCTATAGACTCATGACAGGGAACAAAGTGAGTCATCTTGGTCAATCGATCAACCACAACCCAGACAGAATCAAATCCAGAGGTACTTTTCGGAAGACCAACAATAAAATCCATGCTGATAGAAGTCCAGGGAGCATCGGGTATTTGCAGTGGAAGAAGATGACCTTGCGGTTGTTGACGAGGAATCTTGGAGCGGATACAAGTAGGGCAGTTGGCTACATACCTATTGATGAATCTTTTTAGACCAGGCCATGTATAGTTCCGGGTGATAAGTTCACAAGTCTTGGCTTGACCCCAATGACCAGCAATTGGTGAGTCGTGGTGTGAGCGAAGTATATCTAGCCTGAGAGAACTATTGTTCGGGACACAGATCAAGTTATCAAACAGTAGCAACCTAGATTCAGAGTCAATCGAGTAGCGGTTCAGTCTTCTTTTCACCTTGGCGGAGACGGGGGACGGAGCTTCTATCAGGGATATGATCTTGGACAATTCTTCATCTAGTGGCAATAACTCCGCGATTCTGGAAGCAATGGACTTATCGAGATTAACTTCAAAGGTGGAGAGTGAAGCAATTCTTATTTGATCAGGACGAAGTAGTTGGGCAACAGGTTGTTTGGAACTATCCTCTTCATTGAAGGCCATGTCGGATCGACGAGAGAGAGCATCAGCCTTGGGATTCTTAGTTCCTGGACGATAAGTAAGTATGAAGTCAAACGAAGAGAGAAGAAGAGACCAACGAGCCTGTCTTCGGTTAAGACCTTTGGTAGTCATAAAGTGTTCGAGGTTCTTGTGATCTGTATATACGACAACTTGGTGTTGAGCTCCTTGTAAATAATGTCTCCATACTTTGAATGATTCCACAACTGCTAACATCTCTTTATCATAAATGTCATAGTTAACTTCTGCATCCATCAATTTGCGACTGAAATAAGCAACAGGGTGGGACTTATTATCTGAATCATTCTGACTAAGAACACCAGCAATTGCAAAATCAGAAGCGTCTGTTTCTACAATGATAGGAAGTGATGGGTCAAAATGCTGAAGTATAGGAGCAGAGACAAATTGATTCTTCAGGGATTCAAAGGCGGAATTGGCAGCGTCAGACCATACGAAAGGGACATCCTTTTTGAGCAGCTTGGTCATCGGCACTGTAATCTTGGAATATTGATGTATGAACCTACGGTAGAAGTTGGAGAACCCAAGAAATACTTGAATGTCATGAACTGATTTTGGTTGAGGCCAATCAACAATACAAGATACTTTCGAGGGATCCATTGATACACCATCAATACCAACTCGGAAACCAAGGAATTCCACTTCCTTGACATTGAACTCACACTTCTCAGCCTTCACAAATAACCCAGCTTCACGCAACTTGCCCAAGACTTTCATGACATGTTCAGCATGTACCTCTTCATTTTCACTGTATATCAGAATATCATCCAAGTAGACTACCACAAAGAGATCAAGGAATTCACGGAGTACATCATTAATTAAGGCCTGGAATGAAGCAGGTGCATTAGTTAGTCCGAAGGGCATGACCTGGTACTCGAAATGTCCATATCTAGTACGAAAAGCTGTTTTCCATTCATCACCCTTTGCAATTCGAATCCTATGATAAGCATTCCTGATATCTAGTTTCGAGAATATCTTGGCAGTAGCTAATCGATCCATCAATTCATTGATAAGTGGAAGGGGGTACCTATTCTTGATAGTAACTTTGTTTAACCCTCGATAATCTACACACAAACGAAGTGAGCCATCCTTCTTCTTGACAAAGATAATGGGCGCACCAGCTGGACTAGTCGATCTCCTGATGAATCCATTGGCAAGGTTCTCTTTTATATATGTAGACAGAGACTTCAGTTCATCTTGAGATAATGGATATATCGGACCAAAAGGAGGTTGAGCATCTTTACTAACAGGAATGGAATGATCTGCCATACCACGATGTTCGGGGAGTGAGTTTGCGGAATCCTCACTAAATACATCAAAGTAAGCATGATACTCTTCAGGGATTGAGTTAGTATTAGTTTGATTTAATGTGGTAGTAGGGGTAGTAGGGGTAGCAATGAGGGGTGTGGAATTTTGATTAATTATGGGGAATGTGGGATCACCGATGTCTGTGTCTTGCCTAATGTTATTAATATTGACAGTCTGCATTCCAGGGGTTTTCAATTCAGGGTTACTATTAGATTCAGCAGCAGGAGCACGGACCATGGAATTGATATCGGTACACTGTACAACTGGAGTAGTATCTGTGCAATGAATGGAACAATTGTTGAAATCAAAGTGAAATTGACGGTCATGCCAATGAATGGATGGATTGTGTAAAGTGAGCCATGGCATTCCTAGAATAACAGGGTATTGACCGATGTAAGCAATATCTAGAGAGATAGACTCACTATGATTATTAATTAACATATTTAATTTAGTATCATGTGTAACAGGGCCTGATACTATAAGACTTTCGTCTACAGTGAGTACTTCAAGAGGATTGAGCTTGAGTTCAGGGACAAGGTTGTGTTTCTTGACAAATTCGGAATTGATGAAATTCGACATTGCACCACTATCAATCATAGCATGAGTATCAACAATCGTATCACCCACTTGAAGTGTGACATGAGCGATGAGAGGTTGATTATTAGATGATGTAGTGATGTCTGGTGGTACTGGAAAATGGTCAATGATAGGGATGTCATTATCAGAGGGGGTAACTTCAGCATTAAGAACAGGGGAATGAGTGAGACTAAGAGATTTAGAGGAATTTAATATGATTTTATTAAATTCTATGTTATTATTAATAGAACCCAAGGAATACTCTTCTAAAGACCTTGGGTAATGGCTTTTCCCTTCTTGGGACAGAAGCGAGCAGTATGTCCTTCATCACCACAATAAAGACAAAGACCGAGTTGACGACGACGATTCTTTTCTTCATTGGACAAAGGCAGATACTTGGGGGTTCCATTAGATAGAGGAGCCACAGGACGACCATGAGCAGGAGTGAAATGAGAATGAGGAGCAAAGTATACATTTGTCCTATTAACATTTCGACGTTCTCGTATTCTATTATCTAACTCGATTACCTTGATAGTATATAGGGATAATTGTTCGGGAAGATCTCTTGTGACCAATTCATCCTTCAGGTAATCAGCTAATCCTCTCTTGAACAATCCTAACAGTGCAGTCTCGTTATAGCTAGTACGCATGGACAGTCTTCTGAATGCAGCGGCATACTCGGCAGCGGATCCCTTTCCTTGATACAGACTAAGTAATTCACTTTCTACCTTAGCCTTCTCGTTAATCTCTCCAAAACTTAGCTTGAACTCTTCCAGAAACAAAGGGAATGATGACATACATGGATCAATATTAATTGTGTCTAAGTTATCCAGATATGAAGAGGCCCAAGTAAAAGCATGACCGGTTAAGAAGGAGCAGAGGAAAAAGATTTTGCTGAGCTCGTCAACAAAGCGAGAATTATCCAGGTAGATGCACATCTTGATATGGATAATGAAATTGGCAATCTGGGATGGATCACCGGAAAAGGTAGGTGGATCGTGATAACGTCCTGGACGAATAGGAAGTACCTCGATGGGAGTAGAAGAGCTAGGAATCTCTTCACTGACGGCATCATAGTGAAGAGAGGGTGTTCGAGAACCAGACATTGTGACAAGAGTATGTGCGAATATAGATCAATGGAGTAAGTAACACAACGGATTTGATAGAACAAGAGCAAGAACAGGAACAAGGACAAGGACAAGGACAAGGACAAGGACAAGGACAAGGACAAGGACAAGGACAAGGACAAGAGAAAGCAGGTAATACAATATGAGCTTTTTATACTGTAATGTCTAGGTGTAAACGGCAAAGATACAGGAAGGTATTAGGTGCTTTCGGTTCAGAGACAGGTTATAGATTATATTAGATATTTATTGATAACAATTACGAATGATAAAAAGCTAAAGATCTAAGGATATAAAATGAGAACTGATATTTATACTACTGAAGTGTCAAAGGAATGTTAAGGGAATATCACTGGGAATGTAATAATAATAATAATAATAAATGAATTAAGGGTGCAGGAATGTAATAATTAAGGGTCTACAATTAAGAGTGTAATTGGATCATTACACAGGGGTAGCACGCAAGATAACGAATCTTGTGAATAGATCAACCATAACGAGAATATAGTTGTTTCCCTTCTTTGATGGAATACTGAGTGTACCAAGATCTATAGACCAGTGATCACCAGAAGCATCTGCAGATATGCTACGTAGAGGATGATAACCTTGTTTGACAGTATTGAATTGCTGACAAGCGACACACTCCTTCACAACACGAAGAGCATCTTTGGCAAGGTTATTCCAATGTATATGATCATTGTGCAATGTCTTTACAATGGCATTAGCACCAAAATGACCTAAAAGGTGAGCTTGGGACAAAAGCTTTTCTCTATCCTTTACAGGAGGAGTAAGGTAATCAGCAGTACTGACAGTTCTTACAGATGAAGAAGTCAGTTCCGGTTGTAAAAAACCATTAGTGGAACCATACTGTGATATTTTGGAGGACTGTTTTTCTCTGTTATTGTATTTCACAGATGATTTATCCCCCTCCAGTTTGTTAGATGCCTCAGAAGAGAACAAACGAGAAAGTGCATCTGGAATTACATTATCGATTCCTCGAAAGTGAATAACATCAAAGTCATAATCGAAGATAGTTTCAAACCATCCGGTCATCATAGGATTCGGGATTTCTTGAGTGTTAAGAAACGTGAGAGCACGATGGTCAGTATACAAGGTAAACTTGTTTCCATACAACCATTTGTGGAATCGTGTAAATAAGTAGACGATAGATAATAGTTCTCTTTTGGTAGTAGAATAGTTACGTTCCGAGACACTAAGAGCGCGAGCAGCAAATCCGATATAACGGATAACACCATTAATCTCTTGATACAATACACCACCAATGCCAGTATTACTAGCATCAGTTGCGAGAGAGAATGAGACACTAAGGTCTGGTGCAGATAAAGCAGGAGCATTAGATAGAGCAACCTGTATGTTCTTGAATGCAGTAGAATGAACATCATTCCAGATATGTTGCAATGAGTTTTCATTACGCAACTTGTCCAAAGGACTAGTAAGGTCAGAGAACTTAGGAATATGATTACGAAAGTAATTAGCAAGACCTAAAAAACGCTGAATATCTTTACCAGTTTTGGGAGTAGGCCATTCAGCAACATGGGCAACCTTACGCTGATCAAGCGTCATGCCATGCTCTGATATAGTCAAGCCTAGAATGCTCACCGCTGTTTGAGCAAAGTGAGACTTATCAACATTTAGAATAAAATGAGCATCATTGAGACGTTTCAATACTTCTTTGACACAAGCAATATGAGTTACCATGTCATCAACAGTACTGACAGTTATATCATCCACGAAGAGTGTGACATAATCAAGATCATGAAAGAGAGATGAAAGCACTCTTTGAACCAAGGCAGAGACAGGGGCTAACCCAAATGGAGCATGTCTAAACTGGTACTGACGATCTCCATATGTAAATGCAGTTTTACAACGATCAACAGGGTTGATATTAAAGCGATGAAATGCTTGTTTGAGATCGAGAGTAGTAAACCAACGAGATTTACTCATTTTATGGAACAGATCTTGAATGAGAGGTAAAGGAAATCTATCCTTCTTGACCAACAATTGATTAATGTGGCGAGGGTCTATACATGGACGAACATCGCCTGTATGGTTACCCTGAGCATCTTTCTTTTTAACAAATAGGATGCTGGAATTCCATTCCGTGTCAATAGGAGCTACTTCGATGACACCATCTAATAACCACTGATTGACTTGTTTTTTAAGCCTAGATTCATATGCAATAGGAATCTGATATTGTCTACGATACGCAGTTTTACCTGGTACCGTTTCTAAATTGACAACAGCATTGGGTAAAGAACATGGGACAGACATAGGTAAGGAACTGTTATAATCTAATAACGGTTGAATGGAAGCCATTAACAACGCACGTTCTTCTACAGTGCCAGCAGGAGAATTATTAGGTTCGTAATCAGAGGGATCAATGGGATCAGGAATTCTAGCACTGCGTTTCTCAGACCAAGATGTAGCACATCCGGTGAGAAAGATACCTATTTTAGGCATGAGATCTTTTCCTATTACAATAGGAGCTCTACTACTATTATTATATTTAAACAACTCGAACGAGTGCGACACTTCGATACCATTATGAATTATATTTATTGGAGGTGAAACACCTATTCGCGGTACAGACACTCCATCCTGAGCTAGGTCCAACTGACCATCAATAGGACGAAATGGAAGGTCGAGAGAAGACAAAAAGGAGGGACAGATTGTACTGATTGTAGCACCGTTATCAACAACAGCGTATACTTTTCTAGAATGTATAATGATAGGAACATAGTCAGTTTCAGGGTTTAATTGTGTACCTGCGATCAAGGATCGAATAAGGAACTTTCATTACGAAGAATGTGACTGCATGAGATCCTCCGAAGAGCGATCCACGATATCAACAACAGGGTTGATATCGGAAGAATCATCCGACGTATCCATAGGCTGGACCGTACGTACAGATGCCGAAGCAGGAGTTGAAAAATCAACTGGCACAAGTTTACCATGCATAGACATGTAAACTTGACTATCGCGAGTCACAGCGGACATCGGGACAGGAACAGAGGAAAAAGAAAAAGTGGGTGTGGGGGTAGCAGTATTAACTGAAGCCGAAGCAACAGAGGAGACAGGTAAACCTTTGTAAGCCTGAGGGCTAACGTTGATAGTACAAATAGCACTATTACTTACCACCTTTCTATTAGGACAAACATCCTTATGTGCTGCGGTGAACGGTGTGAAACCACATTGGTAGCAAGCCAGAAGAGCACGAGCATTGCCATTGGTTGAGGCACTGGCGGACGGAGCATACTTGCTATGTTGACTGGTTCGGTTTACCAAGTCAGCAGGAGTGGCGCGGGGAGAAGACTGTTTAGCTCTTTGAAGAACTTTGCACTCACTTGTGCTGTGACCATTTTGCTGGTGAAAGTTGCAAAATTTTCTTTTGCGATGGTGGCTGGCGCGAGGAGGAGAAGGAGAACGAGTACACTATGAAAGATTTGGACCTACGAGAATGGCCTGAACCAATATTCGGTTGGAAATAGTGTTTTTAAAAGCTAGCTAGCCAATCGAATCGTACTGCTTATAAGCAGTTGGAATGCCAAAGTTAATGTCAATACACGAAGGTTTGATTCGAATGCTGAAAGTGAGATATGTTGTTAATGAGGTTTTTTAATATGTCTTGGTACTGTTTAAAGTATAAAAAAAGGATGTATAATGTACTTTATAGCTCTTTTACAATTTGTATTTCAATATCGAAATAGAAAATGCCAAATTGTGAGCTGTTCAAATGCTCCATCAATTTATTCTGTTCATTTATATCATTAACTTGCCCAGACAGATTATTTATTTCTTTATTTTTTTTATTTTCCGAATATCCCCTCTTTTTCACTTTCACTTTAGTAGGGACCATTTAAACGACAATAACACATACTAATAACGAATATGCTTGGTGTCTGTTATGTGGATCTATACCTGGAATGCACAGTCATTAGTTCTAAAATACTTGAACATACAGTATATTATACAGAATACGACAACAATATGAGAATATAAACAAAAAGTAAGAACTGTATACAATAATAAAGATATTCATAAATACTGACAATATTCTTGGTAATGCAGTGGTTGATGAAGTTGATTGAGTATGTAGATTAATATATACAGAGGGTGTAAAGTGAAAGTGGATACCAGAAACAAGACAAGGTAGATAAATAGAGAATAAAGAACAAGCAAAATAAACACTGATACAAATATTATACCAGGGTGTTGATGATGGGGAATGTAGAAGTAGAATGCGCAGTCGAGCATATGGATTAATGGATTATATATTGTATCAATATGTGAAGACTAAAAGATGTATGAACTGTATACAGCATCCATAATATACATAAATACTGAGAGTATTTTTAGTGATGCAGTGTCTGATGGGGTTGAATGAGTGTGGAGATCAGTTCTTCAGTAGACTGGGAACATACAGTGGGAGTGGATATATGTATCAACTCAGGGTAAATATATAGTAAATAGAAAACAAAAAAATAATAAAAAAGAAAAGGTTAAAAATAAAAATAGATAAACAAACTCTCACACACATATTTAGATTTCTACGGTGTCAGTGATGGGAATGTCGAACATCACAGTTCACTTATCAGGAGAACTGAACATAGACAACGATAGAGTACGTCGATATAATTAGTCAGAGTATGAATGCAGTGCAAGTAGGAACAACTAAATACAGGTGCACCCTTTGAAGATGATAAAGTACACAGTGATGCAGGATGGGATCAGGTGGAATGAGGACATGTTGACCGACTATTCACTCTTCTGTTTATGAGGTAAAAGAAAATAACTACAGAATATCTAACACGAGTAATTGCTGACACATATGTTGACATAGTGTAGCGAAGGTTGGCATATAAAGCATTATCAAACACTCGTTGATAAACAGTATACACAGCTATGGAATAACAATACATAATATGGTCCGATTAAATTGTACTTGTAAGTAGTTGCTATTAAGGGGATAAGTGATAATACTGACATAAATAGGATCAATATGCATAGAATGAGGATAAAGGTTGGTTATGTATAGAAGTATGGATGCCATGGGAAATTACTGTTGCCTTACAATATTTGAATCGGTGTTATGTATTATAGACTCTTCGTATATGCATACAGAATGACCTGTCGTTTATCTATCTCTCTTGAGTATTGACTGAGGATCTGTGGAGAGATATATAATAAAATTTGGCATACTCTAATTAATCTGGATTCACACTCGGTAACAGCGAAACATAGACTGGGCATACAATATCTCAATCTTGGATAGCAGTACAAACTAATGATATGGATGATAAAAACCAGTTTATGCCTGTCTATCTTACTAATACCAATTGAAGATAATAGATCTAATATTGACTTCACCCTCTGGTACACGATGATCAAAATGGATCACCACCGAGCATCACCAATATTTGAACTGAACATACAATATCGTAATGGGCACTCCAGGTACACCTTATCAGTATACATCCTGTTAATTGTCGACTTGATAACTATCATTTGAATCTTGGTTTGGAATACTACAGTTTGTATTGAATGGATACTTTAATTGTGGACTATGTACATTATTTATCTGAGATATAAGGGGTTGTTCTTTTAGAGCTGACCATATATATAACTTATTGGGATTGATAGAGACCAAGTGTTGGCATTCAATAATCTGTGGGGATTATAATAACCTGCTGAGGTGCTTCATTTTAATTTTTTATCTGTATGTAACCTGGATAGGCTTGTTTAATGAGATTGCTGTATCACTTGGATGTATTTATAAAGCGAGGAAGCTGTTGATGGCTGACTGAATATATGAGATTATACATAGTGCTTGGTAATACTATTTTAGCACTGTTATATGTTATCTTTATCATGCTTGATTGCCTTTAAGTGAGTAATACCTTGAACTCACCACACATGATACGCTTCAATATACAAATAGATGCTTTTGGGACGGAGTATAATAATACCACCCTTGTAAGGTTTTTTTTATTCTTTTCTTTCCCATCTTCTCTTTCTTTCCTTTATCTATAATGACTATTCATGAATATAATAAAATACTGTAATAAAGGCATCTGTGCAGTAGATGGAAAGAAGGTAATGACCTTCATCTTCCACATGACAGAAATGTAGGTAACAAATAGTCTGAATAAGTACTATTATAAAATGTACTCATAAATAGTATAGATAGAGACTATAATATGTAGTCAAAGAAGGTACACTACTTCTATCTACCAATATCAATATATACTCTTTCTGACTGTTACTATCATTCCCTCTGGTGTCTCTCTGAATACTCATAGTTTGGCTTTCCTTATCTCTCTTTATGATGTATCCTTTATTCTTCTACTAGTGTATTCTTTTTATTGGTTATCTATCTGGGAGTGCTCTTTTTGATTATCCATGATGCTTTATCTTCTGGTACGGCTGTTACTCAGTTTTGGTCTAAGGGTTGTCTGTATTCTGCTATCTATGTTGCTTGTCTTATGGTGTTTTGATCAAAGTGTATACGTAATATACCCAAGAGTAATCACTTATTATCATACTCATATTTCTATTATTTATCAGTGATACTCTCTATGATAAAGTACCTTGTGTTGTCTTATATGATGTATGACTAGATGTTGCTGTATATTCAGTCTGGTACTTATTATTGTATGATGCCCATGTTGTGTAGTAAACTGAATTTCTCTTATTAGATATCTTACTTGTATCAAGAAGTTGTAAGTAACTGATACAACATATAACGAAATCAATACTTATACTCTTATCTATTGATAGTGCTTCCATTAACAGCCCAGCAACAGTACCTCTACCTCTATCATCTACTGAATATCTTGTGTATGGTATGTCATTTACTCTATGTCATAACAATACATGACATTAACTTCCCCTTGCTAATAGGTGCTCTATCTTCTGTTATGTATTACATATGTAAGTACTCGAAATAACATAAAACAATACAATTACTCATACTATTTCTATCTTTAGTTCTATGCTATCTAACCCAACTAATTACTGTATGTGATACTTTCTTGTAAGTGGTATGTATTCTATATGTTATCTGGTATACAGCATACTAATTGGGTTCTTTTTATTAGGTGGAGAACAATGACTAAAAGAAGTAGATGTAAGTAGCTGCCGTGTTGGCTGTATATGCTGTTTACTGACAGAACTTTTTTATCATATAGTATAATCAATACAGCTTAATGAATATCATTATTTTTTTCTGTCACAACGTACACTGCTTACCATCTCTATCCCATCCAACATACAATGCTTACTCTCTCGATCTATCTCAACGTACAATGTTTACAATGCTTTTCTACTTCATGGTGAATCAACAAATGGACCAACCAGCCCTCCCGATCAATACTCATAGCTTAGTTCAATACAATTCTTTATTCTAGTCATAATAAAATACATGTAATATGCATTGCATTCAATTATAGCCATAATAATATCGTCTATCCTATAATATATCTAATAAATCCATCCAATAGTAACCGTATGTATGATATGAATGTATCCAATGGTAAAGCTATACATGAATCTTCTGTCCGGGTAAAAGTCACGTGATTTAAAATGGCCGAGCCGAAGTATTACCAACGGATGTTGGTACAGTCCATTAAATCGTATAGATTTTTTTTGGTTCTAGCTGTCGGAATATTACCAACCTGAGATATGCAATGGCCAAGTTTGGTAGGTCCAAATCTTTCATAGTGTAGAAGTGCCACGTTTTCTATAGCGATCTTGGCTGGATTCAGCGATGATGCTGAGGTAGTTGGTGTGATACAAGGTTTGAGCTGCTTGCATCACAAAATCCAGATTATCCCGTTGTTCATCTAGGGAGTTCATCATTACCGAGTTGACTTCTCGGAAAAGAGCAGGAGGAAGAGAAGCCATGAACATGTAAGCGGCGAAGGGATTGTCCCGAGTAATGAACGATTTATCCAAACACTTGCTGAATCGATCAATGAATTCGGTGATGGACTCTCTACTTTCCATCTTTTCCATCATAAGCTTGAGTGAAGCAATTTATTGAAGCATGCGGGGGTTCTGTCCATACTTGACAGCTACTTTGCTCTTGATCTCGGACCATGGAGCAGAGGGAAAAGGGAAGACTTCTTTGTCAAACCAGGCACGCTGATCCTGATTTTGGACACACATTCGCAAGGCAGCAGACCAGCTTTCATCTAAGTCACATGAAGAAGAAAGAAGGACATCTTCGAAACAACAAAGCCAGCGACCGATTGTCTGGTAAACGGTATGTTTACCTTCATTTACCTGGCCAGAGAGGACCAAAGGAGGCAGAAGGTTAAAAGGGATATTGACCCTGTGAGTGGTACCAATGATGTGGCTTGTTACTGGGGCAGCAGCGACAGGGACAGAGGGAAGAATTGATCTCAATTCCTTGAGTTCTTGAAGCTTTGCCTGTCTAGCTTGAACGTAGACTTCGATTTCTTCTTGAGGCACAAGGTTGTCCTCTAGCTTTTCGGCCATGGTGATCACTTGGTTGGACAAGCGATCGATTCGGTTCTGCATCTTTTGGGCAGGTGAAACAACAGTTTCAGCTTGATGCATTACAACATCTTGATTGAGAATATTATTTAGTGACATATTATGATATTGATTTGTTTAAGAGAACTCGTCAAAAAAAATATTAAATATAAGGATCTTTAAATGGGCAGTATAAAGACGGGACTCAACAGAAGGAGAGAGTTTATTAAGTATAATTGAATTCAGTTTGTATAATGACAGTATAAGTGATTATAACACTATGCCTGAGATTGCCGCGGAAATTCGCGATCACCACGTTGATTCCGTGGTACTAGTTGATTTGTAACCAAGAAACCAATTGTAATAAACTATATGAATATGGGGGGACATGACAATATCACTGCCAAAATATCAAAGTATTAATATAGTGTTCAGAATGAGATATACGGTGGGTATAGCTATATATATGAAGTCGTTGAAATTTGAAGTAAAGAAAATGGATTTTTCATTGTATTTTGGGAAGTTTGGTAACCTCTGAAAAATCCCAAAATAAAAACCTGTGCAAATAGGTTGGAAATATTGCAATTTGTTGTAAATACAGCACCTTTAATATTTCTATCCATTTTTCAATTCCCCTATTTGGGTGTTAAATGAATTTATTTATTTATAAAAGAAAAAAAATATTTTTTAATTTCAACTCACCTTCTTTACCCCAAATTCATTGGTGAGTAGGCAATAAGGTGTACTGACTTATTCCTAACAGAATTCCACTGATAACCATGAAGAACACCTGTAAGTAGCGTAAACAACAAACAATGTGAGCTGGTTACTTACACCAGATCTTTTTGTAGTGCTACCTTATACAATGAAGTGCCAGTGTCTTTTCCCCCTCTTCCAGGCTCATCTCTTATGTATGGTATATATCTCTGTTCTACATTACGACAGTAATTTGTGATAGCCTGTCTCCTTTTCAGATGATCTATCTCTTGCTATGAAGTTTGCTTGAAAATAAATGACATAACGTCTTAAGATCATGTTGTTTACACTTTCTTCTGTATTTAGCTTCTTTCTATCAAACCAAGTCACTGCAATATATGATGGAGATACCTTCTTGTCTGTGGTAAGTATTTAATGTGCTAACTAGTATATAGTATAATAACATCATTTCTTATAGTAAATGTATCACTATGAGTAAAAATGATGTGGATGTAAGTAGTCACCATGTAGTCAATATTATCGAGAATTGTTTTACCTACCATTAAATTCTATAATTAACTTTTTTATTGAAATTTATGTCTATACTACACTTTTAAGGAATACTTGGATGACAGAAGCTTGATATACTATTGAATATTGTAAAAATTTTAAATGATATTTAACTTTCAATTGTTATTCTAAAAATTAAATTTTGTTTTAATATATAGTCATCTTATTTTTTTAGTTAGATATTAAAGGATTCTCATCGGATCACTAATAGTACTTCTTCAAGATATAGTATATTAATACAGTTCTTTAAAGGCTATGATCTCTATCCACTACAATAGTCATTGCTTCTACCATCAATCCATTAAATTATACAATGCTTTCTAGGTCTATGAGTATCATTACATAGACAATCAAAAATTTATATATTAATATAAAATATTTATACAAGTTAGTATAATTCAAGAAGTTTTCTATTTATCCCTAGTTGTAAGTTGACAAAAACTTACAGCGTGCTTTTTAATCAATTTTAAAAGAAAAAAATTGTTGCACAACAGAATTTCGATCTGGTGCAAAATATTATTAAATTACAAAATAATCTAAAAAAACATAAAATATACAAAATTAACAAAAAAAGAAAATGTTAATATATAAATTAATATATACTTTATACTTTTATAATTAAATTTCTTTTTAGAACTTATATATTCGTTATGTTACTCTATCTAAAGCAGTATACAATGTCCAGAATACTTCTTATTTTTTCTATTCCCAATACATACAATCTTTAGTCTTCCAATAGATTTTTATAGCTTTATTTAATATAATAGTTCCTTCTATTCATAATAAAATTAAATGCAATACGCTTTTGATACAATAATAACTATAATATAATCGTCTGTTTAATAATGATATACCAATGAGCAGTTAGATAGAAGATGTACTTATAACTTAGTTTGGAAACAAAATCACATGACCCAAGCAATGAAGCGTTGTATATAATTGCGGTTTCTCTAGATTTCCGGCAAAAATCTTGCTTATTCCGTGGTTTTCTATAGTTCGAAAAACGCGGAAATATCTTTTTAACCACGGAATCGACGCTGAAGCTCCAGGCGTAGTGTAACTGCACAGGTTTCAGAGTAATTGAGTGACTATCTGAGTAAGGACTGCTAAGATGGCTTGTATGGATGTCTGTATACAACAGTCTATCTGATGAATCAGCATCTGCCATATACTTTAGCCGCTATCGTCACTACATCTTATGATTCAGGACTCTGATTTGTTCCTGGATAAACTTACACTGTTTCTATGACCATCGATATCACCAGCGATCTGAATCAATCACCAGTAATACACATAACTGGAACCACCTGTCAGATATATAACTCAGCAACCTTAATCTGGTAGATCTATCAATCCTTCCATTTTCTTATAAATAGTCTTTGTTTTGTTTTCATGAATAAAGATTGGAATGGTTCAATTGTCTGGTTTAATCCATATAGTCTCTCAACTTTTATTTATTGTGTCTTACTGTTACTTTTACTATAAGATACATCACGAATCCCGTCTTAGCTATCGAATCTTTATCCATGGGAACTTCGTGATAACCAGACGCAGCATCCAGGGTATAGAAGATGGTAGAACCAGAGAGGGCATCCAGCAGAGAATCAATGATGGGGAGTGGAAAATTGTCTTTGATGGTAGCTTGATTTATTTTCCTGTAGTCAATTACTAACCGAAGAGCACCGTCTTTCTTTCGAATAAAGAAGCATGGAGACGACCAGATACCTTGGCTAGGACGAATTAGATTGAGGTCAAGCATTTCTTGGATTTCTTTTTTCATTTAAGCATTCTCTTCCCAGGAGAGACGAAATGGGCGAGACTTAATCGGGATGGTACCAGGCAATACAGGGATCTCGTGAGCAACCATATCCACTCGACCTAGAACAATAACTTCTACGAAACTATCTCTATTAGCTACAATGAGTTCACGAAGGTAGGAAGGGACATTATCCATGGGGAGTATGGCAGTTGGGGGTCCAGGGATAACTTCTTCGTCAGTTTCAAACACTATATCTTCACGATATGTAGTTAAGGAAGCAGGCAACACCACAGAAGCCAAACCAGGAGGAGAACCACCAGAAATACCAGAAGAAACACCAGAAGAAACACCAGAAGAGACACCAGAAGACATCACAGAAACAGCAAACACTTCCACTACAGAAGACTCATCCTCGAAGCTAGAGTTGTGGTCAACTTTAGGTGAAGCACTCTTTATGGTATGTGTATGAGTAGAATACCCTTGTATTTCTTGATATGGGGAGGAGAGAACTCCAGACGCTTTGCTAATGGGGAACGAGATGAGACCATCTAGGAGGTTAACTTTTACGCCATAAGCTCTAAACCAAGTCATGCCTAGGATTGAAGTACTTCATGGATTTGATATCACTTAATTACAGTGGTCATTAAGGATAGGAATTATTATTCAATATCAGTGCAGTGTTTTTATATGACAGTGTCACCTGGAGATATTAATACTGAGGAAAGAGTGAATAGATGCTCTTGGTCTTTTTATAAGTCAATAAACATTATAGTCAATTTTGATTCAACTTACCAGTCCACTTACTTTGATATATACTAGCTATATATCCCTTACACTCACACACACACACACATCTAATCTAAGCGTAGATATTTACATTTTTTTGAATCATCATATTGATTTATAATAACAACAACAACAACAACTAACACCACTACCACTACCACTACCACTACTACTACTACTATTACAATGGAGATTAACACCATCATCATCCACAACAACAACACCACCACCACCCGCAATGAGGCCATGTTGAGTAGACAAGATTCTACCCATACTGATGGAATGGCCAGGTTGAACCTGAACCAAGGTGAGGGTAACACCAACCAGGATTATCCCGTTTTGCCGTCTCAGGCTAGCCTTGGAGGTAATATGCCCATATTGGGTCAAACAATGAGAGGTTTGCATGGAGTAAGCCAAAATAATAATAATAATAATGGAGAAGACCAGTCTTCCCCTGTCCCTGAAGTACGTAAAGTTACAAAAGGCCTTGCAGGCGAAGACAGCGTTAAGAACGTTGGTCAAGGCTCGGAGAGTGGTTATGTGTTTAGCACTCACACGAACCGTAGCCAGGAGGATAGATCATCCTTTGCTTCTATTCACAATCCGGCCTATAGTGCGGCACCCTCAAGTGTTGTCTCTAGAATGGAAGTGGATGAAGTGGATGTGACATCCAAAGACTATTTAAAAATTCAAATAGCCGATTGGGAGGATAAGATGCATGAGTTGATGAAAAACCCTACCAATCGTTTGGAGGAAATTCAAAATTGTTTAAAAACAATAGAAACCTATCATAATATATTATTATGGAAAGAGAAGCGTGAAGCTTCCATTTTAAATAAGGAGTCTGCTGAAAGTACAAGCAGAAAGGAGGAGAAGAGTAGATTCAACGTTCCTGCGGATCGCATTCCTCACTTTAATTTGATCAAGACAAATTTCGTGAATAAGAATCTACACTTATTTAAAGAAAGACATGCATCAAATGGTCTAGTAGTATTTGATACCATTGTGGATTTCTTGAGAGCTTTTGAAGCAGCTTTCTCGATGAGTAATACCAATATCGAGGAGCACTGGAAGACTGCGTTAGATCAGTCTATGCACTTAACTAAGGATACCACAGCTAAGAGCTGGTATCGAAGATACTTCAACAGTAATGTATCTTTTGGAAACTGGAGTACAGTGAGGAAGACACTGATAAAGATGTATCAGGAGACGAAGACAACTACTGATTATCAGTTTGAGCTTCTAAAAGTGACTCAGCAGATAGGAGAAACTTTGGAGGAATATACGGAACGATTCTGGCTGTTGGTAGACAAAGCAGGATTCTTGGAGGAATATTTTGTTGTTGGTTTATGGTTGCATAACCTTCATCCTTGTATACAACACTATATGAGACAAAAGTTGGTGTCAATCAGGAAGTTTGAAAACACCACGGAACCTTTTCTCAGGACCGACACTTTGATCAAGATCTTGGAGATCTTGGATGAATCAAAGTTAATAATGGAGTCAGAAGTGCGGGAGCTCTTTACGAAGTATGAGAGTATAACGCCTTCAAAGAGAGAAAGAGAAAACAAGGTGGTAGACGATCACCGGGATAATCGTCAGGAGATGTCAAAGAAGATGAAGATGTCGAGTGGAGGAAGAAGTGAACCTTCATCTAGTAGGAGAGATGATATTCGATCTAGAATACACACGGAAAACAGAATGTGTCAATACTGTAATAGGAACAGGGAGTTTGACCATAGATGTAGACAATACTACTTGGAGAAACGTTTGCCGATCCCTCCTTCATTGCAAAATAATAGAGATAGAAGGGAGAATCATAAGGGTACGTTTCATACACAACAAGAGTTGTTTAAAGAGGGTATTCGTAATGAAATGGGAAACAGGAATAATTATAAGGAGGACGCTAAAAAGAGTTTTGCTCCTAAATTAGTGAATCATCAAAGGAATGAGAGAACTCACGAAAGACCTCGTGCGTCACGTGATGTCCAGCCTAGGCGGGAAGTTAATATGGTTGTTAATGGACCACCCCCTACGGTCAGACAGGAGGAAATACAGCAGGAAGATATCCACCCTGCAGAAAGTGTATTACAGGAGATAGAGGAACAACCAGCCATGTCATTATACATGCGCTCGTTGAGGAGATTGGAGGATCAAAGAGCAAAGGAGAATGAGATGAATACCTCAGATTGATGGCCAAGATAGATTCTGGTGCGGATGTGTCCATAATGAGTAGAAACCTCATAAAGGATCTCAAAATAAAAATAAAACCTTGCTCTTTAAAGACTCTCTCTATGGCTGATAACCATCAGACTGAAGTTCTAGGTATTTTGGTTTAAGATCAAGTAAGTATAAATAAAAGACTAAGTGGATACTATTAGATCTCTTATTTATTTGTATAATCGATCCAGGGTTATCTAATAACAAAATGGAGGGTATTTATATGTGAACTTGATCTATGATTATTTGTCTTGAGTCATTGAGTTAAACGAGTAATATTAGGATTAGATGATATGATTATAAGTCAGCATAGATGATCTCTATTGTGTATGTAGATGTAGGCTTTGATGTGATTGTTGAGAAGTAGGGTTATACGATCTGTAGATCTGTATCATCTTGACTGCCAAAAGTAGATGAAGGGTAAATTCGATCTCAGCTGATGTAGATGTTGCGTGCTTGATTATGTAATGTTAGGCATCACTACAACACTAGGATTCACAGATACTCTCACAATTAACTACAATGGGAAGATAGTAGAACACGCATTCTATGTGATAAGTTCTCTACCGGATCATATACAAGTGTTGTTTGGGGGTGTTGATATGTTTGATAAGTTGGGAATAGCCCTGAATGGAGTGGCATATAATGTGGAGAACAATAAGATTATCAGTGATGACACTGTTGATGATGTTCAATATCAGCCAAATATATCTAATGCTGGTACAGAGATCGAGCATGCTGCTCTCATAGATGCCTTGAAACCATTCTTTGCTAAAAACAGGGAAATAGATCCTCGAGATCTGTGTCCCATACCTGGATCAGAAGTGTCGATCGACACTCCTGAGGAGAAACACTGTTTCAGGAGGCAGTATCCTGCTGCTGACGCCATGATGCCTGTGTTTGACGAAACTGTGGCTGAATGGAAGAAGAATGGATACGTTGTTCCAGCCATAGCCAGTCCTTGGAACAATCCCGTCACTTTCGTATCCAAAAAGAGCTCTGATGGAAAAGTGAAATGGCGTGGTTGTATGGATCTGCGTCTGTTGAACAACATTACCAAGCCAATGGATAATTATAGTTTGGGATTGCCATCTCAAATTTATAAGGAAGCAAATGGTTGTGCTATATACACATTACTCGATTGTAGTAGTGCGTACATGCGATTAAAGGTAAAGAAGAGTGATCGAGTTAAACTCTCATTCAGATACAGGAATGAATGTCTGATGTGGCGATCGGCATGTTTTGGAATTAAACATATGGGGTCTCATTTCAGTAGAGTAATGGATATTATTCTCGGAGATTTGCCCAACTGTTATGTTTATATTGATGACGTAATCCTTGTGACTCGGGAAAACGACATGGAAAAGCATTTTGAATTAGTGCGCACTGCGATCGAAAGATTGACTGCCGCTCGGATGATACTTAATGAGGAAAAAGCACACATAGGCAAATCCTGTGTTGTGATTTTAGGACAAATATTGAGCAGATAGGGTAGATCGGTATGCCCTGAGAGATTAGCTAATGTTCATGAATGGCCCTATCCTAAGACAGGGAAGGAATTGCAAAGAACGTTAGGCGTGTTTAATTACATGCGGGAACATTGCCCTCTTGCCTCAAGAGTGACATGGCGTTTGGATGCATTAAGAAATATTGGAGATAAAACACTTATCACTTGGACTCATGAACTGAAGGCGGATTTCGATTCGATGAAAAAGATCTTGACATCGAATATTGTGCTCAGTCCACCGGATTTATCTAAACCATTGTATGTGGCTTGCGATGCAAGTGCTCATGCAATTGGGGCAGTCCTTTTTCAAAATGAGGAATATCACACTATAAAAGATTTGGACGCCAAATAACAGCCAGGCTGACTGGTTCAGTCGTCTTAGGGCTTTTCAAAGGTAGCCAGCCAATTGAATTGTATTGTTTTTCAGCAGTTGAAATGACAAAGTTAATGTCAATAAACGAAGTTTTGATTCGAATGCTGAAAATGAGATATGTTGTTCATGAGGTTCTTTTATATGTCATAGTACTGTTTAAAGTATAAAAAATGGATGTATAATGTATTTTATAGCTCTTTTACAATTTGTATTTCAATTTCGAAATAGAAAATGCCAAATTGTGAGCTGTTCTAATGCTCCATCAATTTATTATGTCCATTTATATCACTAACTTGCCCGGACAGATTATTTATTTTTTCAATTTCCGAATATCCCCTCTTTTTCACTTTCACTTCAGTAGGGACCATTTAAACAACAATAAGAATCGAAGGACAATAACATATACTAGTAACGAATAGACCTAGTGCCTGTGATGGGGATGTATACATGGAATGCACAGTCATCAGATATACTGTACTTCGACGTAGGGTATATCACACACAGAATATGACAACAATATGAGAATATAAACAAAAAGTAAGAACTGTACACAATAACAATAATATTCAGGTGAGCTGATAATATCCATAGTGATGTGGTGTCTGATGGTGTTGAATGAGTATGGAGAGCAGTTGTTCATTAGACTGATAAGATACAGTTGAAATGGATATATGTAATAACTCAAGGTAAACAAATAGATAAAAGATGAGGATAAAACAATAAATAAACCAAATCACACATATATAATTCTAGTGTGCCAGTGTTGGGAATGTCGAACATCACAGTTCACCCATCAGGAGAGCTGACCATAGACAACGATGGAGTACGTCGATATAATTAGTCAGAGTGTGAATGCAGTTAATGTAGGAACAACTAAATACAAGTGCACCCTGTAAAGATCAAAAAGTACACAGTGATGCAGGATGGAATCAGGTGGAATGAGGACAGTATGTTGTTTATATGAGGTATATTAAAATAACAACAGAATATTTAATACGATTAATTGCTGACTCATATGTTGACATAGTATATCGAAGGTTGGGATATAGAGCATTATCAGACACTTGTTGATAAACAGTATAAACAGCTATGGAATAACAGTACATAATATGGTGCGATTAAACTTTACTTGTAAGTAATGGCTATTAAGGCAGATAAGTGATAGTGCTGATGTAAATAAGATCAATGTGCATAGAATGTGGATAAAGACTGGTTATCTATAGAGGTATGGATACCATATGAAATTACTGTTGCCTTACAATATTTGAGCCAGTGTTATATATACTCTTCGTATACACATACAAAATAGCCTGTTATTCATCTATCTCTCTTGAGTGTTGTCAGAGGATCATGGAAAGATATATAATGTAATTTGGCATACTATAATTAATCTGGATTCACACCCTGTAACAGCAAAACGTAGACTGGGCATGCAATTTCTCACCCTTGAATAGCAGTACAACTTAATGGTATGGATGATAAAAACCTGTTTATGCCCGTCTATCTTTCAAATACTGATTAATGATAATAGATCTAATATTGACTTCACACTCTGATACACGATGATCGAAATGGATTACCATTGAGCAACACCAATAATTGACCTGAACATACAATATCATAATGGGCACTCGCGGTACACCTTATCAGTATACATGCTGTTACTTGTCGACTTGATAGCTATCTTCTGAATCTTCGTTGAGCATACTAGAGTTTGTATTGGATAGACACTTTGGTTGTGGACTGTGTACATCATTCATCTGAGACAGAAGGGGTTGTTCTTTTAGAGCTAATCATATATATAACTGATTGGGATTGATAGAGTCCAAGTGATGGTATTCAACAATCTGTGAAGTTCCAATAACTTACTGAGGTGTTTATTTTAATTTTTTATCTGTATATAATCTGGATAGTCATGTTTAATGAAATTGCTGTATCGCGGATGTATTTCTATAGCGAGGAAGCTGTTGATGGCTGACTAAATATATAAGATTATACATAGTGATTGGTAATACTATTTCAGCACAGTTATATGCTATCTTTATCTTGATTGATTGCCTTCAAGTGGGTAATACGATATTCTACAATATACAAATAGATGCTTTTGGGACGGAGTATAATAATACCACCCTTGCAAAGTTCTTTTTTATTCTTTTCTTTCCGTCTTCTCTTTCTTCGTATATCTAATAATGACTATTCTTGAACATAATAAAGACTTTAATTAAGGTGCCTATGTAGTAGATGGAATGAAGGTAATGACCTTCATCTTCGACATGACAGAAATATAGGTAACAAATCCTCTCAATCAATATTACGATAAAATGTACTAACACATAGTATAAATAGAGACTCTTCTATGTAGTCAAACAAGGATCTCTACTTATATCTACCAAGATCAGTATATACTCTTTCTGACTGTTACTCTCATTCCTTCTGGTGTCTCTCTGAATATTTATATTTTGCCTTTCCTTATCTCTCTTTGTGATGTATCCTCTATTCTTCTACTAGTGTATTCTCTTCATTGGTTATCTATCTGGAATGCTCTTTTTGATTATTTATAATGCTTATATTCTGGTATATCTGTTACTCAGTTTTGGTTTAAGGGTTGTCTGTATTCTGCTCTCTATGTTGCTTGTTTTATGGTGTTCTCGGTCAAAGTGTATAGTAATATACCCAAGAGTAATTCTTTATTATCATACTCCTAGTTCTATTATCTGTTATTGATACTCTCCACGATAAAGTACCTTGTGTTGTCTCCTATGATGTATGAATAGGTGTTGCTCTGGTACTTATGATTGTATGATGACCATGTTGTGGAGTAGACTGACTTTCTCTTATTAGATATCTTACTTTAAATCAAGAAGTTGTAAGTAACAGATACAACATATAATGAACTCAATACTTACACTCTTATCTATTGATAGTGCATCCATTAACAGCCCAGCAACATTCCTCTACCTTTATCATCAACTGGATATCTCATGTATGGTATGTAACTTACTCCATGTCATAAAAATACATGAAATTAACTTCCCTTTGCTGATAGGTGTCCTATCTTCAGTATGAATAACATATGTAAGTACATGAAATAAAATACAGACGATACAATTACTCATACTATTTCTATCTTTAGTTCTATGCTATGTAACCCAGTAACTACTGTATATGATGTTTTCTTGTTTGTGGTATGAATTTTATATGTTGTCTGGTATACAGCATGCTAAATGTGTTTTCTCTATTAGGTGGGTAGCTATAACTAAAAAGATTAGATGTAAGTAGATGCCGTGTTGTCTATATATGCTGTTTACTAATACAACTTCTTTATCATGAGAATCGTCTTGAATTTATCAAAATCATTATATTATATAATTGATCATAATTCTAAAAAAAACAGAATAGTAAAAAATATAATATTTATCATCTTGTTAATATTTATGAATAAACTATTTTTTTACCAGAATATTAAAAAAAAGTTGAACTATTAATTTCAGAAATTTGGAAAAAAAAAAAATAATTGGAAAATTGGAACATATAAGAAATTGGAAAATCATTATAATTTTATTTTCATTTATATTTTAAGATAATCTTAATTTTTTATTTTTTTAATTTATTTTAAGAAATATTTCATTTTAATAAATAAATAAATATAATAACTTTTAATATTTTATTAGTTTTAAATCGTTTTTCCATATAGTATAATCAATTATGAATACCTTTATTCCTCTCTGTCACAATGTACACTGCCTGCCATCTCTATCTGATAAAACATACAATGCTTTTTCTCCCCATCTATCTCTATCTCTCTCAACATACAATGGTCACAATGCTTCTTATACTCTATGGGGATTCCATAGGTGAAATAACCAGTTTTATATTCATTACAATAGCTTTCTTCAGTGAAATAGTTTATTCTATTCATAATAAAATACATTTGATATGCATTACATACAATAATAACCAAAATAACAACGTCTATATGACGATTTATGATATGTATCTGTCCAATAGTAACTGTGTATATGATGAGCATGTATCCAATAGAGACTGTATATATGAATCTTTCGTCCGAGTTAATGTCACGTGTTTAAAAATGGCCGTTCCGAAGTATTACGACTGATAACATCCCGTCCGTTAAATCGTTAGATTCGTATACGTCCTGAAAAGTCGGACTATTCCGCCTAAATCAGTCGTTCTGTCCGTTATTAGTCGTCCAAATCTTTCATAGTGCAGGAAATTGCTGGAAATAGTAAGGATAAAGTCTCGACCATAGTGAAGATGAAATATATCGGATTTCACTCTAGGGCGCTGACGGATTGTGAAACGAGATGGCCTGTACATAGAAAAGAGTTACTAGCTGTGGTCTTTGCGTTACACAAATTCCATCAGTTTCTATATGCTCGTCATTTCACATTGCAAACGGATCACAGATCATTAACTTATCTGTTTACACAAACTCCTATCAATATTCACTTTGCACAATGGTTTGATACTTTGTTGAACTATGATTTTGATGTAGTACACATCAAGGGAGTGCTGAATGTATTGCCTGATAGATTGAGTAGGTTATTCTAATCAAGTCATGATCTTGAGGAGGAGGAGAATGATGTGGGACATCATAAAAGGAATGCAGGACATATATATGTATTACGTCCGGGAAAGACATTCAAGCCAAAGAATAAGGAAGATGTCGTGGATCAGGAAAAGACAGTTGCTTATATGCAAGCATCTCATAAATTCAGTGATAAAAACTATGTCACTGTGCCCGAAGAGAATAGGAAACAGCTTTTAGAGGATACACACAAGGAAAACGGACATTTTGGCGCTGATAATATGGTTAAAGTGATCAAGAACCAGAATATTAGCTGGCCCAAGATATTACAGGATGCGATCGATTGTGTGAGCTCCTGCCCATTATGTGTAAAATATAATATCACCAAAAGAGGATACTTACCGCAGAGATCCATATACTGTTATCTACCAGGAGATGGTTATGCAATGGATTTAGCTGGTCCATTTAGATCTGCTAGTAATGTCTTCAGCTATTTGTTGATATTGGTGGATGTCACAACGAGATTTCTGATTTTGAAGCCTTTGGTGGATAAAACAGCGAGATCGGTGGCAGCAGCAATGATTGATGCCTTTTCTATCGTGGGCTTACCCAGATTCTTTGTAGCCTCAGAATAATGGCACAGAATTTGCTAATAAGCTTCATGATATTCTATTCCAATCAATGCAAATAGAACAGAGGTATAGTACACCTTACCACCCACAAGAGAACGTTAGCTAAAATGATTGAAGGAAACACTGAAGACTGGTATCTATATATCCCAGCTATTCAGTTGATGATCAATAACAAGATCTTGACTAAGATGCAAAGTACGCCTTTCTCATTGATGTTTGCAAGGAATATGAATGAACCTATCAACTATATTGATAAGGAAGGAAGTGAGAAAAGGAAGGAGTATATGTCGAACGAGGAGTTATTGAAGAGGATAGATTATATGTCACAGATAGTGTTCCCAGCTATTTCTGACAGATACAGGATGGTTGATCAGGATAAGCACACTGTGGCTGATAAGAGGAATAAGCAGTGAGGACTTAGGTAAGGTTAATGTTATAAATGTAAAAAGACGAAGAAGTAATGAGACTCTGTGTACTCTTTAATTAGGTGCAAAATGCGAGAGAGAGCTCATTATTAAAAGAAGACCCTTTTTATATGGGCTCGAATGATCGATTGTGTAATTATTTCGTATAACATTAATATTAAATTAGTCCTTTAAAGAGCGTTATTACATACGAATCTTATATAATCAGGAGCAAATACGACAAGCAGGTTGACCTTAAAGAAGGTGACTATGTGATGGCAAAGGTGTTGGATAGGGTGAATGCCTTAACGCCTGCTTATGAAGGTCCTTTCAAGATCGAAAGAGTGACTGATGGAGGTACTTATCTCTTGAGAGATGAGAGTACTCAAATGCTGATGGGTCGAAATTATGTTCCATCAGAGTTGAAGAAAGTAAAAAAGGAAGCAATAGCTATTAAAGATACTTTGTATGAAGTGGAAGCTATTATTGGAGATAATGGTAAAATAGGTCATCGTGAATATTTGGTGAAGTGGAAGAATTATGATTCCACACATAATCCATGGGTGAAAGCGAGTGACTTCTCGGACACAGAAATTATCAACAAATATTGGAAACAAGTCAGGAAAGATCATACTGGTAAAACAGTTGATATTGACAAGGAGTTGAAAAGGAAGAAGTTCGTCAATAAGTTGAACGACATTGTTTACAAGCCGAGCAACAGATTGAAAACAATATTGGAAGCCCCAGATATGGCTGAGAATGAAACTAGTAGTAACACAGTAGTGGAATCGGATACTACAGAAAATAACAGTAGAACTTCCAGCAGGAAGCGTACTAGAAATACAACTAGTCAGAAAGGAAGACGTACTCGTCGTAGGAGCAAATTATAAATGGAGGATAGAGGAGCCTGTGACTTTTTCACTGCAAACAGCAAACTGAATCGAATAATAACTACCAACAAATCATATGCATACTTAATCAGACAAGTCGACTAAACTGGAGGTTCAGTCTGGTGGGGGCGTATGAAGTACTTCATGGATTTGATATCACTTAATTACAGTGGTCATTAAGGATAGGAATTATTATTCAATCTCAGTGCAGTGTTTTTATATGACAGTGTCACCTGGAAATATTAATACTGAGGAAAGAGTGAATAGATGCTCTTGGTCTTTTTATAAGTCAATAAACATTATAGTCAATTTTGATTCAACTTACCAGTCCACTTAATTTGATATATACTAGCTATATATCCCTTACACACCCACACACATCTAATCTAAGCGTAGATATTTACACCTATAACAATTGCTGTAAGATTTGTTTTGATATATCACCTTGAGATAATTACTTACATTAGAAATAGATACAGTTTTTCTGGGATGGATTTGATTCACCAACTGAATCTCAAGATATTCTTTGTACTGCTGGTGGAGTAATTAGAGTTCATGGTAACCAAAACAATCATTGGGCTTCCTGCACTGACACTGAGGGAAAAGAATTATTGACACCTCTCAAATAACAGAACCTACTAATATCTATCTAATAAAGTCGTTACTCATAACATTAGTTCTATATTTAATAATATGCTATAGACTTTTAAGCAATTTATAGTACTAAACAAAAAAAAACCTCACTTGAATAATGAGTATGGATAAATAATCTTTTAGTGTTATATTGACACTGTTTTTGAATGTCAATTTCATTTGTTCCTACTTATTGTTATGGTTTACTTTTTAATAATACGACTTACAGTGTAAATTCAACATGTTATACCTTCTAGTTGGCAATTCTATATGCTGCGATATTATAGTGTGTGAGTATGTTTTTGTGAATGTGAGTGAATGTAGTGAGTATGGACAGCCATGAAGTACTAGTACTTTTTTTGTAAGGAGATCTAGTCTTTAGTTTATTAGTGGTTAAAGTAAATAGTCACAACGAAGTACAAATACGATTGAGCCATTACTACAATACAAATGTTAATCTGACAGATTAATCATTAACCTCTAACAGATTAATATTCAAGTCATATCCAATAGGGAATAGGCAGAATTTGGCCCATTTGAAGTGTCAATTTTAAAATAGTCGTAGAGGCATACAGACATAGATGTATCTATTTTGTGTAGTGTTTAGATGCTGAATATACAAAAATATAAATACTTTTACTGGTAATATCTTGATATATACTGTGTTGAAGTTACTTATATTTCTAGGCCTGGATTTCTATAAATTTATTAGTCCCTTGGAAAGATTAATTTCTTCTTTATTATTTCACTTTTCTCTATATTTTCATCACAAGGCAACTGAATTACTTTACTGGGCTGATTACAACTACATTACAACACTCTCTACTCAACACACAGCTATTATTAAGACAGAAATACTTATATTAATTATTATACGGTAGACTTTATTATGAAGACGTGGGAAAGTATTGAATATTTACATAGTTAAGATGGAAGTTAGAAGATGAAGGAATGTAAATATCTGCCCTTCTTCCTGTAGTGGTATTCATATTGGTTTCAAATACGTCGTATGGATATATGTATATTGACCTTCTATTGCCTGGATAAGCACTATTCCTTCAACTACTTGATAGATGACTGCCCGGGCGGGTTTATCTTCTTTACTTAATAATACACCAAGAGGTAAGTCTTTCTATTGGAAACCAATGTGAATAATTGTTTGACTCTAATTAGAACACGGAGATGTCCAGCTCGATGATAAGCATGATTAAGAGGAATAGAGTTGATCAAACAATTTAGCACCTAACTGACTTGTGGTGGTAACTATGGATATATATCTATGGTTACTTCAACAATAATACCAACATAAGCACAGGAATATTGAACATGAGATAACGATTGGCTTAGTGATGTAGATTGATAGTTAAATGACACACCCAATTAGGTGAGTGACTAATATAGATGTGAGTGTACTTAGAATGCCTATTGAGTGTATTTTGCTCAATCAACAAATTTCAATACAATAAAAGCGAAGGTTTATATTATATTTACAAATGTGCGTGGGGTTATTGGTATTCTTTCTGATTGTATAGCTTTATTTTATGAATTAAACACTACAACTCGTAGAGTTAAATAGTTCATCCAAGATCATTTGAGCTCCTTGTTTGTTGAGGGTAAATGGCCCTGATAGAAATAGTTCATTGTATCTATTAGAGCAAAAATTGATTCCAATCAAATGAGAGTATATGGGATAAGCTGGTGTATATGTTCCAATATTGAAATACCTATTTAACGATTCGAATATCCTGCCTTATTAGTCATACCATGATACCAGGTTACACGACATTCTACAGAATCTGGATTCTCTGTTAATACTGGCAAGTGCTTTTATCACAGTTGGCTATATAACTATCAGTTGCCTGTCTTATTTTCCATACTTTAGTTCTAATTGTTTATTAACCATGCACATTAACAGTACTCCTGCTAATCATAAACCAAGAAATGAATATACTTTGAAGACATTATTCGGTCAAACAAAAATTATACTATATTCCCAGGTATGAATGTTTAAGAACAGAACTAATCCAGTCAGTGAGAAATAAACAGCCTGTATCCTGTAACCAGATCTCTCTCACTCTGAAGTAATATATAGAGACTCAGAGGTGGAGGGTGACAAGTGCAATATTCTATGTGGTAGATAATAATACATAATGATTCTGTTACTTGATAATCATGATCCTTGTTCTGTGTACTGGGATAATGACTGGGCAGTTGATGATAGTTCCCTGCTCTTTGGACATCTGAGTTATACAGTAGACTATCCATCCAGTATAAATGACACTGGTAAATGGCAATAATAATTTGGTTTAACATGTTCTTTTGACTACTAAATAAATATAAAAAAAATCTTTCTTGTTTTTATTGAATCTATTACACCCCTTTTTATTCTCTCTCTTTCGTCTATCAATAAATAAGTACCCCTTGTAGTGTCTACTTTGAAATCTAATGTCAACAATGTAATGGTCATGGCATGGTGAGTATAGCATGCATGTGCCTGTAATGTAGTATAAATGTACTTAACATGTAAGTATATACATAATAACAAGTATACGTATTCCTAACCTTTGCAAGTTTATTAAGACCCACATAGAAAGAGAGACAAGTACTTATTATAACCTTCTACATAGTGATGTACTTATATGTGTTTACTGTCAAGAATACTGCCTGATGCCAATAAGAAATAATCACTCATGAGTAAGTAGTTCACAAGTCCACTTAATAATTAGAATTGTGTATTGACTGTTATTGAATAGGAATACACTCCAACATTATATAGTAATAAGAGCACATCACGAGTATCTTATTACTTCTTCGTCTATTATTTCCATTACTAATTTATACTATACACATAGTAATGATGTTTGCAGTTAGGAACAGGGATAATGGCTATCGATCCTTCAACTGTATATAATGGGAACAAGGTAAATAATAGATAGACTAGAAGAGGGGATTATGTGGCTTGTGCTGTAGTGCCTAGTATGATTGTCTCCGGGTAGATAGTGATATAGTATAGTTTATATGTATATATATAATTGTCATTCCATGTATTTTTATGAAATAATACAAACCAATAAAACGCTATACTCTATTATACCGTACTTCCCATACTGCTCCCTAAATGATGTTTCATTGATATTCTATCTATGCTTGAATATTGTTTATGGATCTTCAATCTATTATCAAAATGATGTTTAAATTGATCTTCAAATTCTACACTGGTGTATATTCAAACACAATTCACTCAAAATATTAACTCTTGACAGACTAAATGTTGATTTAAGCAGGGTAAAACTACACACAATGATGTATCTTATAGTAAAAGTAACAGTAAGACACAATGAATAAAAGTTAAGAGACTATATGGATTAAACCAGACACTTAAACAATTCCAATCTTTATTCATGAAAACAAACAAAGACTATTTATAAGAAAATGGAAGGATTGATAGATCTACCAGATTAAGGTTGCTGAGTTATATATCTGACAGGTGGTTCCAGTTATGTGGATTACTGGTGATTGATTCAGATCGCTGGTTATATCGATGGTCATAGAAACAGTGTAAGTTTATCCAGGAACAAATCAGAGTCCTGAATCATAAGATGTAGTGACGATAGCGGCTAAAGTATTTGACAGATGCTGATTCATCAGATAGACCATATGTAGAAGACAGAGATGTCTTGCTGTATGAATCTGCTTGATGAATGTTTGATCCATGTGTGACATAATGTATGATGTATAGGCTTGTATACATCACACAATATGAATGATTAGATAGAATATTAGTGTGAAAAGAGTTAATAATGCCACTAGAAAATTAGTCTGTGTAAAGTGAATTATTCATCTGGAAGAGATAAATAACTCCATATGAAATATTAATCTCAAAGAGATAAACTATTAATCTTTGAAAAAAACGCTGTACGAAGATCCACCAATATTTACAGCCAAAATATTAATCTCAAATAGATTAATTATTAATCTGAATCAGACTAATATTTGTATTGTAGTGATATTATATAAGGGCCGGATCGCACTTGAGTAATTGGTACTCACAATAGAATCTAGAATAGAATAACATAGAATAGTATAATAACATGTTTAGGTAAATAACATATGAGATTTTTTATATCGACTGAAGTGAAGCGAATTGTGGAGAATGCATGAAAAGTGGCCTAATCCAAAACTCATAGAATTAATGTGGAGATCATGTGAAGGTTAATCCAGTGACGATTAGAACACTCCAGGAAGAGCTGTCAGTAGAGACAGTTGATCTAATAAATACCCATCTATCGACAAAAGAATCTATCTTTATTCACATTAACAAATGTACTCAATAAACTATACGTAGTTTTAACTGTATTTATTTTTTCTATTCACCTTATATTTCAAACATATTTTTTGAATTCTTGATTGAGGAGTTGACAGTGGAATAAATAACATTCCCTGGAAGGTAACCTAAGTAACCTCTATTTACAAAAGTGGGTGTGATCATTCATTGGTAGATACATTATCGGTTTGATAGTTTACTGTGAGGACCTTTTTTTAAGGGGAATGCTTTCTGTGTAGCCTTTACCCTAGAGAATACTCTTTTACTGGAAAAATCCTAATAGAGTTAAAATTTAGAACTTTGTGTTTAATTACCACTTCCCTATTGGAAACTAAAATGACTCTTAGGTTTTTGTGGGAAATCTCGTACTTTGGACCTAAAAAAAAGTTGGAACACTAGTACTTTACACATAATTTTATTCCTTTTCTGAATACTAATAAACTGCTTTGATTCATTATGTCAACGTAGCTTTGTTTCTTTTACTTCATAGATACATATAATGCATTTTATAAGCATATGACGTATGATATACAACTGTAATTCAACTGACATTTCTTCGTGTGATAGAAAGTGTACAGAAATAAATCATATTTGGTTCATTGTCATATGCTTTATTCTTTAATTACCCAGATAATATTTAATTGAATATATTTTTCTTGGTAAACTATTTCTTAATGCCATCAAACATCAAGTTGTTATTTCTACTGGTTATAGGATATGCCTCTTGTTATTGCATTTATAACCAATTATTTGATGGAAGCTCCTTCTTGATTGAACAAAAAGGAGAAAATGTTCCAGAAAAAAGGTAAATAGATATCACCTTTAGAATTTGTTAATAAAATATTCTATTTTCAGGTATTTCAAGCAGAGTATAGGTCCTTTTCAAACTGAATGCTGTCACTTTACAAACCCTGATTGTTCAAGAAATAGTGTGAATGATGAAATAGTCTTTTTTAAAGTAACGATTTAAACAAAATGATTATTCGTCTTATAACTGACAGTATGTTTGATAGATTTGGTTCAGTTGGTCAGGCCATGAGAGTGATGTTCATATTTCACAGTGTACATCAGGAGGAGCATTGATTATTTATGGGGATGCAAATGATTATAGGGCAGTATGCTCGAATGCTCAAGGAGAAATGAGATTGATGCCTATGTTTCGATTCAATCCTCTTTCTTCATAGTAGTTGTATCAGTCACTGAGAACTGTAAACGATTACTTTTAATCAAACTAATTATTAACACATTAAAGAAGATTTATTATTTACAGATATTTGATACATTGTTGTTGTGTTATTTTACCCCATTTATAGAATATAAACATATTTTAAAGTAACATTGAAGTACTTCATGGATTTGAAATCAATTAATTACAGTGGTCATTAAGGATAGGAATTATTATTCAATCTCAGTGCAGTGTTTTTATATGACAGTGCCACCTGGAGATATTAATACTGAGGAAAGAGTGAATAGATGCTCTTGGTCTTTTTATAAGTCAATAAACACTATATTCAATTTTGATTCAACTTACCAGTCTACTTACTTCGATATATACTAGCTATATAACTATCACACACAGACACATCTAAACTAAGCACAGATATTTACAACCATTTTGAGATCTCGTACACACGATGTATTAGAGCTATTTATTCTGAGATACTGTGAGTATTATCATAATAGGACATAATTATCAAGATTCAATATCCATATTTACTAATACATACTGTATTGTAACTATAGCATTAAGTTCATAATAGGTCATTATCCAGGAAGGAACTCTGGATGTTATTATAAATAGAGTAGATACTCTGACCTGACTTCCCCCCATTCAATTTTGGATACAATAAAGGGTTTAAACAGAGAATCATTCTATATAACTTGTATATTTCACTTATTTACTCACATGCACATACACTTACTTTCTCTCTCTTTCTAAATTACTCTTATCAAAACATCTCAATTGTATAATAAGGCGAAAGCTTCTACTAGTTAAGAGGTCACAAAGCTTTTACTGTTTGATATATTTTATTAGATGACTCTTCAATGTCTAAATAATTATATAATTTTGTTTCTATGATAGTAAGTATATTCAGCATTCGGTAGAATGTAGTCAATATATATGTGCGACAATAAGCATTAAACTCATTGAGAAATTAAAAAAATGTTGTCAGTGCTCTTAAGTAATAAGAGAACAGTATAATCATGCGTTCTATAATGTTGTTTGAATGAATGGGTATTGCAATACACAATGGGCAGTTGTTAGCAAGTTTATGTATACTTGTGATTCCAGTTGACAACAAGTTCTCTCTTTAATATTAACGTATAAGATAATACTTTATCAATCACATCTATCCTACTCTTATGTTAGTTTTATCAGCGCTCGTAGTCATTCTTTTATTATTCTCTACTGGTACTCACCAGTACTGTGTCATCAATAACTTATCTGATGGTACTTCATTTTTAGTCTATCAAAGAAACAGACAACAGTCCAAGAAGTAAGGGCATGCTATGCTTCATAGACAACCGTTTTTAACTTTTGTATACGATAGGTATTTTGAAGTGACTATTGCACCTCCTTTCTTAGAGTGCTGTCATCCAAACGGAAAATTATGCCCCAAAGATCAGCCACCAAATGAGCTGATTATGCTTGGTGTAAGTAGAATGATCCGGGGTATCTTCAGCATCCTTACTGAATATACTGTCTATAGATAAATTTTTTCTGGGATGGATTCGATGCACCTACTGTTACCCAGGATATTCGATGTGATGCTGGAGGAATGATAAGAATTCATGGCAACCGAGAAAAGCATTGGGCTGAATGTACTGATACTGATGGGAAATCAACCCTGACTAATCTTGATTAACAGAATATTCATTCCATGTGCATGTGTTGAAATGAATTATTACTAATTTCTTTCTCAATAAAGTATCCAAGTAAAAACTTGAGAATAACTAATGTCCCCAGACGATCTAGGACTTGCCATGTTCTCTTCACAAAGACTGCCATCGGTTGTCTTCCCTGTGTACAATGTTATCAAAGAGTAGAGTTAATCCGTCATACATAAAGGGTAAGTATTTATCCAGTCTTCAAAATGAACAGCCTATTGTCTATTACATGAGTGAATGGGATGGCAAAATCATATTACCTGATATACATTCAATAGTAGATTAGATTAGATAAATAAGCATTCTTGTACTAGATAACTTGTTTATAATGTGAATGAAAGGATTGCTCTTTGCTTCGTAATTGTTACGAGAAATCCACATATGTAAAATCTACGTGAATGATTAGCAACTTGCTTCTAGTAGATGCAATATATGTAATTTCTATGTTGATGATGAGTGGAAATCTTATCTTTTCTGTCTTCATTGTATAAATTCCCACAGCCTGCTTTCATAATACCCATGTACTGTGCAACAGTATATGATATAGCCACATAGAACTATTGACATGAAGACTAACTATTGATGCACTATACTCCATTTTCTTATTCATTCAAAAAGGTGCATATCAGGCTCTATCCATTATATATTCCAAACAACATGCTGTCTTATCAATGCATCCATTACACTATAGTATTTGACAATGATACCACATTGTTGTTAATAGATTCTTTATATAGGGCAATAAAGAGAGTGATTAAACATTTTTATTATGTTTATACACATCCCTTTATTGCTACTAGCACTGTCAAATATTATTCATGCCTACTGTATCCACAATAAACTAGAAGACGGCACATCCATCACAGTGCTACAAGATGAATACCGTATACGAAAATCAATGTAAATGTATAACAGAAGATTATTCCCAATAAACTAACCAAAACTGATAAACAGGCGATTCAGAAAGACAATTGATGCTGGTACCTATGAATGCTGCCATTACTCAAACAGAGACTGCTCTCCTAAACAAACAAAAGATATGGCAGTCTTTTTTATTGTATGTACTTTTATCTTACACAGTATATTCACTTATTCAATCACTATTAGATTCAGATCAACTCGGATGAGCCCACTGAATTCATTGCACAATGTTACTCGGGTGGTGGATTGAACATATATGGGTCTCAAGGCATATACAAGGCCATCTGTCTAAGTTCAACTGGATATAAGTATGAAGTCGAGTTAATGAAGAGCTGATTAAATCATGTGAACTCTGTTGTATCACTCAATAAAGAGTCCTATAATACCGCATAATATATTCAAAAGAGAGGTGTTTCTTTTAGTTGTATCACCTTGTCATTAATTATTATGTCAATCTATTGGGGAGCTGTTATCTCTTCATGAAAACAGGTGGCATGTCATCAGTCATGATAAAAAAATATATTCTCACGCATAAATGAGCTTACCGAATATTCATGGTGTGATAATTAGAAGCTCTACGTCTGGCTGGATGAAAGTTACTCAAAGCCATAAATAGCTAGATAAGCACAGAAAAGACATCAGGTTTTATTATTATTATTATTATTAGATAAGTGGGGGTTGCAGAAGTCAAATTACGATGGACTTGCATGAATATACTTTCTATACCGAGGGGAGTAAGGTGGGTGATGGGTACTTGGGTTGGATGTGACACTGTATATAAAATGACTGATCTGGTATGTGATCCAATTAGATATGAGGTTGATGATCTGATATGGTAACACTTATTATATCAAATGATCCTACTTGAAATGTATATGGGAGTGTTTATTGATTGTTCATATATGTAATAACGAATAAATAGGGATATGGTTTAAGTAAGAGATGCAACAGATTTATGTATGTTCGGTAAGTCTTCTTTAGGTAATGTATACATCGTATTTATATATGGTGCGAGATCATAAAGGCTAAGTATTTTTTTGGGACGGTTTGACTGTATGTTATCTGCTATCATGGCAGGTGAGAACTCTTCATAGGATAGTTTGGCTGGTAGAAGAATATATTAGACTTTATCCTTTCATTCATATATATTCATAGCTTACATCTCTCTAATAACATCGCATTCCAGCCTGCATTGGTTGCACCTAACGAAAAGAAAGATATGAGTGATCGAGTCATTTCTATAAACAAAGTCTTCTGTTACCATGGTAATCTCTATAGAAATAAATAAAATGGGTCAGTAAGATGTGATGTGCTGACTTCTTTGACTTACTTTTCCAGATCATCTCCAATATGAAGAGCATTTTCGGGTGATATATTATCAGCCTTTTGGAGGGCCTTTTGAAATATAGCTTTGTTGGGCTTCTCATATCCAACCAATGAACTCGCCAGAACAAAATCAAAGTATTTACTCAAGTTCAAGTTCTCAACCACATCCACTAATTAGAGCAATATAAGTACACACATTGGTTGTTCTTTTCTTTATACTCTAACTAACCCACTCTCTCGTCAGAATTACTGATCACACCCATTTGGAATCCCTCACTCTTAAGATCTTTCAATGAGCCTTCTACATCTGGAAACACTGTATATGCCTCTGCTGTTGAAAAGCGTGTATATAATGCATGATATAACTTGTCGAATTTAGGATCCAATTCTATCAGTAGTGGGTGAGTATATAGTATCTTATCTGCACACAATGTGTTCTACCTGATTTCTGTACACCTGAATTGATGAATGTAGCATATACCAACTAAAGGAATAGAAACAATCAATAAACATGGAATCATTCTACTCTCAAACATACTTGTTTCCACCATTGTTGTGTAGTCATTCCAGCACTCAATCCATAGAATGGTGATCTCTTCAATTGAGCTTTATATGCTTTCCCAAATGTTGCATTAATGTTCTCCTTAGTAACATGAATTCCATATTTAGATGCTTCTTCAACCTATTTTATTCGGTGAGTGGAGAGTATAGACCCGAATAGAAATAATAGAGTTTACATATTGGGCTGAGAGACCTCCTTTTGGTTTAAACAATGTGTTGTATGCATCAAATGTGATTAACTTGATTCTTGATGACTGCATAGAGAGTAGATAATTAGAAAATAAAGAAAAAGAGAGGGGGGATTAGTTTATAAACAATCAATGCAGACAAGAAACAGTCACATAGAAACTACTCACTCTGGAGATACTATATCGAAATGCCATACTATTTGGAATGAAAGAGTGAGTGAGTGTGTGGAAGAAGAGAACTATTCCATCTGTTATTTATACCTCTCAAGAAATAAAAGTTAACATATGATATTTGTTTTTATCTAATCTTATCGGGTACACAACAACTAACAGGGTACACAACTAACAAAGCGGTACAACAACTAACCCTATAGGCTATAAAATCATTGGCATATCCCTTAATTGCATGTGAATTCAACAAGCTATTATGTTACAGTGTCCGTCAAATAACTCGCTCTCTCTTTATTTATTTAATCATCCTCTCTATATAATTGCCTTCATCTTCCTCTCTACCTCCTCCCAGTCATTTGTTGGGAGTTGAGTGATGGTTCTGTGGAAATGTAATTCAATCTCATGCATCTGGTTCCAGGTCTCTTTACTGTCAATCAAGATAATACTGACTCCAGTACGCCCGAATCTACCAGTACGTCCAATTCTATGAAGATAGGCCTCATAGTCTACTTGATTGCGCTGGTCTACAGGGAGATCGTAGTTGATGACCAAGGTGATTTGGGAAATATCAATTCCTCTTGCCAGTACATTGGTTGTAATCAACACCTTGAATTCTCCACGACGGAAATCATCCATCACTTTGTCTCTTTCTTCAGGTAACATCTTACCATGAAGTGCACCTACTGCATGACCTTGTGCTTTCATACGTCTAGCAATCTCATCAGCTGAGTCTCTCTTTTTACAGAAAATGATACTTTGACTGACTGTTAAGAGATCGTAGAGATCACAGAGGACAGTGTATTTGTGTTCTTGGCTATCACAGTCCAGATAGAATTGTTTGATGGCATCCACACTCAAGTTCTCTCGTTTCAATGAGATCTCATTACCATCAGGAGCAAATTTAGTGGCAAATCTACGTACATGATCAGGGAAAGTAGCAGAGAATAATAGAATCTGAGGGTTTCCTCTAAGAAGACTACAAAAAAAAAGAAAGAGGGATGAGTGTCCCGGTTTGTACTTTCTTGTTCTTCTGCTCTCTCTATTTTTACTTTTTGATACGAATACTCTGGTCTCCTAATCCATCTTTATCCAACATATTATCTGCTTCATCCAATACAAATATCTTCACTGCTTGAACAAGCAGTTGTTTTCTCTTGATGAGATCGACGATGGTACCAGGTGTACCTACAATCACATGAGCCTGGATGTTTTCACCCCGTCGAACAGAATCCTTCACTACTAATTTATTGGTGATATTGGTGAATTTGCTCATTGCTTGGACTACATCTAGAATTTGACGAGCGAGTTCACGGGAAGGTGCAATGCAGATAGCCTGTGTTTTTCTTTGAGGTGAATAATCTTATTCCCTTTCTTCATTGTATCATTTACCTGAGGTACATGGATTGCAGGGTTCACACGTGAGAGCATGGTCAGCGTAAATGCAGCAGTTTTACCTAAATATATGAAATAAGTACATTTTTGTCTTTTTACCAACCACTCTTCCAACACTATTTACCTGTACCGCTCTGAGACTGGCCAATCATGTTTTTGGGTCTAAGCAAAGAAGAGTTTAACTAAAAGAGGTTCTTGGCTCTCTATATTTGGCTCAACTTACGGATTACTGAGTAAGAGAGGTAATGCTCTCTCCTGAATCTTGGATGGTTTAGAGAAGTTCATAGCATACAATCCTTTCAGCAGTTCGGGAATCCTATGATAGAATCATTAGATATCAAATAGAGAGTGTTGTATATTGTCGATATATTACAGTCCTAATTCTTCAAATGATTTGACAGAGTATAAAGGGGAATCGGGATCTGCCTGTTGATCTGCTAATTTAACCTGGACTATATGTGTGTTCTCCACTAAATCTGATTCTGGCTCATCTATTCATGCTCATGAGTCAAACAAGGTTCACTTTATACACTTGAATAACTTTACCATCCTTGGGTGTACTCTTCGCATCCGCTTTCTTGACTTCTAGTTGAGTAGCAACAGTGACTAAGGGGGGCATTAGTTTAGTTTATGATGAGTATGTGTCTCTGTTACCATCTGATTTGGGTGTATCAGCTGAAATAAGAATAATGAAAGGGGTTAATATTGAGTATTGGACTAGTTTGTTCACTACTTACTTGAAGTCTCTGGCTTGGCTGGTGATGTACCTATAAAGGTGGTGAATAATCAAGAACCAACTACTGTTCTTTGGTACTTACCGAGATTAATGATTCCTGATAATAGTGAATCAACAGGATCTATGAAGAACACGTAAGTATCTTGACCAGAATTAATAACGCGATTCTCCACTCTTGTTTTTACCAGACATTAAGTTAAACAGGGAGGGGAGAAAATAATATATGATAAACAAAGAGCGAGAAAAATAAATAAAAAGTTTGTTTTTACTCCGCTTAAATAACACTTTCCATGGAGGGGAAGACCATCTGTGTGTGACTTGGATGATTCTCCCCTTTGGTTGAAACTAAGAAAGGAGTCAAGGGCATTGAACACTGACAGGTACGCCACCCTCTTCCCCCCTTTACAATCTTCTTGCTCTTTCTCTCATAACAATGATCTCATCACTGGATGAGGATACATGTCATATGGGTGTATCCACAGTCAGAATGGATATTCCCTCATCCATTCTGATATAAATAGACTCCACGTTATAGCAATGTTAGAATACATCATGAAATGCAGGGATTTCTATCTATTCCCGCTTGAGTGTTGTATCCCTTGTTGTAATAGTAACGAAGGGTTAACAAGATGGTTTGGATCCATTGAATATGCTGAGAGTATATAGGTTCTACTGTAAAGTAGAAAAGAATTCCTCTCATTAATTGTAGACATTTATATGTTATGTAAGTAAAATCAAGTATAGAAAGCAATGCAGATCACTTAAAGGCACTAAAAAGACGTTTGTATAAACATCTAAGATTGCTCCTGATGATAATGATGGATAACCCATTACTCGGTTTCCACAGTCATTGTAACGTATGGCGGTCTTTTAATTCTGTATTCTTCTACCATTTAAGAATACACATGTGTGTGTGTGTATATATATATATATATATATTAAATAGAATCAAAGCGGGAGGGCGTTTAAGGGGTAAAAGAAAAAGTCATTCATAACAGCATGATCAATCTTCTCAATTACCTAGCAACCAATATTACCATGGTAACCTCAATCCATTCATTAGTGTCAATTATTCAGGTCACAGATATATCCATTCAAACGGAATGGATACAATCTTCATTCTATTTCATCTATCTCTTACTTCTTATATTTTTTACTCCCTGAAATAAATAAGGAGTAAAGAAGAAAAATAAATTTAATAGGGAAATAATAAACAATATCATTTAACTTCTTTTCATTCCCTCTTTTCTTCTTTCTCTCTCATGTATTATTCATTCGAATTTGTATCTAATGTCACTCATTTGTGTATGGATGAGATCAGAAATAGAGGTAAGATATAGACAGAATGATGAATACATGGACACTGAATTGCTCGATTTTAAGGTTTACAAGAGTATAAGATATTTCGAAAATCAGGTACATTCAACATCAAGATACAATCCAGGCATTTGTAAATCTAACCTCTCTTCTCATTTTTAGTACCTCATAGTGGACTTAAGATCAAAGTATTCAATAAACAAGTGTTTACAAGAGAAGATTTAGCTGCTGTTAATATTCACTCCATAGCAACATTAATGCAAGATGTGCTTTGGTGTAGTCATGACAGAATCATTACTAAAAAGGCATGGCGGACTATCAATTATGAGAGTAAAAGAAAGAACATAAAAAAAATAACTATATATATATATATATAATCATCTAAATATAACCCTTTTATTCCAACACATTAGCATGCACCTTATCTAACTTATCCAATGTGATATCAATCAAGAGTGAAGAACTAGTGATCGACATATTAGATTTCCTTGTTGAATTAATGCAATACCAAGACACCAATCTTACCAATGCCTATATCCTCGGTGACTCATTAGGAAAAGCCTTATTGGGCCCTGCAGATTGCAGTATGATTATAACTGAAAAAGCAGGACACTTCCTTACCCGGATGATCATAGAGCACGCCAAAATATATCACAGACCACATAAACAGTACGGACGCCGAAAGAGGATTGACTCTGGGTTCGATTCTGCTCTTTCTTGCCATCAATATGACTATCATGAGTATCACCCTATTTGTAAAGCAGAGGGTACCCAGGCAAGAGCCAGATATTATGATCGACAGATTGGGAAGAAGATGGATTGGATTGAGAACACAATCGGAGTTAAGGCCTTATTGGATGCAGAGTATCCTGATCCAATCAAGTCTGAACGGTGGATTTCTATATTTACTCCAACCGAGGTACTGCTATTGTCCCATGAAGATACACTGATGGGCCGTATCTTGAGAGAAGTCATCAAGAAAAAACCGACTATTTCATCCGATCCATTCGCAGCATCTTACTTGTTTGATAACTCAAAGGTGTTCTGGGTGGAACAGCAACTGAAAGAGGCATTTATGGAGTTCTATTATATCCTACATCACTCAACTACGGCACCGGTGGATAAGTCAAATCCATTGAAGAAGCTGAATTTGGCTCATATCAAGTTGAATATCAAGAAATACAGGTCTAGGCATGATCTGTCAGATGAAGCTTCTACTATTGTGGATGATGAACACAATCATAGGCAGAATATGAAGAATGTGATGAAGAAGGTGATAGGTGGTATTACTCAACAAGGAAAAGACAGAAGGAATAAAATATTGGTTTAAGGTTATCATTGAATAAAGTATCTATTACTGTCACATCCGAATGATTGTAGTGTACCCGATGTTATGTCTATATCAAATGGTACTACCTTATTCCCAAATAGATGACATATAAATCACTATATATAGATATCTTATATAAGTAGATGAATCTCTACTTCATATATCAGGGGGGTCATTCACTTCTAGCCATTAAAGACTTCTCTGCATGTGCTTTTTAGAGCGTATGAACCTATATAGCCAAGCATTTGGGAAATAAACTATCTCTAAAATGTGATTGCCATAGAATTAACACGAGTTAGCATATTATTTAGAATGAATTTAGATTGAACTTCGAGGGTGTGAAGAAGGGCCAAGCTTAAGATGTGTTACATGTATACATCAATTTCTTGACCCAGTAGTACATATGGGGGGAGAGGAAATTCAATAGTCGGGCTATAAAAATAGAACCAACTTTTAATAGAAATGAACAGCATCTAACTGAATGATGTAAAAAATGGATTGTATACAGATTGAAAGTGGACTTCTTTACTCATTAATTTACAATCCATGTCTTGATTCTTTATTCTTAATACTTGAGGACCACAGTAGAAAGTTATACTAACTATTAGAGATGACCCCATACTCCCCTCATACAAAAAAAAACTTCTTATAGAGCCCATGCTTTTTGGCGGGTCCCAACTGTATCTATGCTCTGTCAAAGCATGATACAACCATGCTTACCATGCTTATTCATGGTTCTTAACAATATTCCCAGTACTATCTTCACTAATCAATAGGAGGATCGTTAGATTCAACTGTTGAGGCATTTCTGCATTCTGCTCGTGCTTAAACACCCTGCTTAAGGAAAACACTTTGAAGGTGACGCAACATTATTCAGGTCTCAAACTTGAAAATGGCCCATTCGCCCCACTCTCATCAGTATAGTAAATAAGATGATATAAACAACAATGATATATATAGGGAGAGAGAGGTAACCTATGTGACAAGATATATTGCCCGATGTAACCATGGGCGGGATATTACATGTCAAGTTGTATATATAGCTGTCATATGGATTTTATTATAGTAATACATGATGATTATATATTATGAAGTATTAACATGGGATGAATGGATATATGTATACAAGACGGGGGAGGGTGAATTATTTAGTAAGAAAATGTATTCTGTAGTGTATTTATAGATGGTAGTTTATTTGGTAATAAGACATAAGGTTGATAGTAGACTCCTAATAGGATAAGTATTCACATGTTAAAAATTAATATATAAATATATAAATATATACTATATATATTTACCTCTATCACTGGATGAATCAAGATAATAATACCCATTGTTACCTTTTAGGTAATCCTCTTCAGCATAATATCGACTGTCTTTAGATATTTTCAGCTGTCTATTCTCAGACTCCAACATGGGTTGGAGAATACGCCGTCTTGCATTGATAAACCAGTTACTGATCTGATTGACCATCAGACCAGTTTCAAGAGCGAGCTGTTGTTTCTCTTTTTCAGTGGGATACGGGTGTTTCTTATGGAGAATGAGCCATTGTCTGAGATATTCCGTTACATTCTTGGGTAGATTTCCTCGGCGGCGTTTCTTATTTGTGTGAGGTTTAAATGTATTATCGTAGAATAAGGGCTCATTGATAAATGTGGTCTTTATTGTGTCTTCCTCATCATCTTCTTCTTCCTGCATAGGGTACCCCTTATGTCTAATATAGCTATGAGTGTAGGGTGGTGGTGTAGTTATTCTAGCCTTGGGTTCTAATACATCCATCATCTGCCTAGGGTAATGGTGGCTGGAATCAATGCTGGATGGACTGGGAATGAGTTTAGACTCAGGCGATTGAAAGAGAGATTGATCTGAAAACAAAAATTATTGTTATTTTCAATCAAAATTATATAAACAAACTCTCTTACCTGGTGGACTCATCTCGGGAGATTGTATATTTCTCTGCAATTCCCATAAATGTGCATTATCTTCTAACATCTTGTGAATCTTTATTCGTTTTTCTTCTATGATCGGTAACTGTGTCTTATTGTTTAATTGTTGATCATATACAATAATAGGCGTGAATGTCGTCATTGAGGCAAAAAGAAAGTAAAGAAAAGAATAAAGTAAATAATAGTAAACAGAAAAGAGAAAGAGAGAAAGAATAATCCCATTGAATTTAAATACAGATTATCTAATAAATCGATACATATAGACACAAAATCTTGTGATTTGATTGTTCACATCTCTTTCCCTCTCTTGTCTCTTTCTCTTTTTGCCCCCCCAAAAATAATATATATTAAGACAATCCGGGATTTCCTTTTCTAATACTTGCAATGTTTCCCAGTAGTACATAAGGAATTCATTAATCATTCCCAAAACAGTCTGAATGTTATTCTGTTTCTTCAAGTATAGTCATGGGGTTTATACTCTTTTTGATATATTACCATGTTGATCCCTCATTTATATAAACAAGAGAGAGTATATAGGTGACCCGAATTAATCCCCAGATGTATATACCTTTTTCGAGGGTGCACAGACCATTCATTTAATATGAATGATTGTTCTGAATTTAGATTTATTATTAAATATCTTTTTGTTCTTATAAAAGAAATAATAGGGCATTTCAGTGTGTTCAACCATGTGCTACTTCTTGTTAGTAATGATCATATGTGTACACAATTCGAAGGTAATTCTTTTTGTGGGAATAAAGTAATCTATTGTCTGTGAGTGATGACATTTGTGATACACTCTATCCTCAGCCTTTATAAAAGATACTCGGAATTTACTAGAACTATAATTATGTTTCTAATCACATTTTTATTTTATAATAAGGGACATACATATAGGGTAAGGACTTGAACTACCACATTCTGTACTCAAATAAGATGGAATTCCCCTTTTGATTGTGTAAAAGCGTAGTACATATGATTTATTTTAAACAATTGAAAGGTATGATCATAAGGTTGGAGAGAGATATCTATGGATGATGCAATATTCTATCAACTTCATATCTACATAGCCTGTCATATGATGGGTAACCATAGGAGTACCTGTTCCCATGGAAACGCTGATATCTTAGCAACCGAAAGGGAACTGGGTGGTAATCGAATATTGACATGTCACAACCATCATTATTAAGTTTTTTAATAGACTCATAGTAACCGTACTGAAATAAGAAAGAAATGAAGTAATTAGTGTTCATGGGTTTATTTTATTAATTCCGATATTGAATTAAAAATGCAAGGAGATCTGAGTACATTATTATTTCCCCCGAGAAAACAGTTTGGTCTAACGGTGTTTGTTGATGAGGTTGCTGTACCTGAATTAAAAAAAACCGGTTAAGCTGAGATAGAATAGAATAGAAAAGAGGGGACCAACGATGCTTTTTGACAATAAGGGTTGGGGTGGATGTTTGATCTGTTACTATTTAAATATTTTATTTCATCAACAGTTTCTAACTCCAGAATCTCTTGGTCACTGGTTATTTCATACTCGGTTCTCAATGATCAACAAATAAGGAACCGAGTATACTGTTCACTGGAGAAATATTCAAAAAGGAAACTATTAAAATAAACACAGAATCCAAATATTTCATTTCAGAAGAAATGTATGGTTACTGTGGACATAAAGAAATAGTCTATGAGTTGTTACTGACATAAGGATGGATATTATAACTCGAGACGGGTCTATTGTAAGACCTTACTATTTCATGTCTATTTATTGTTAGTAAAGAAAAACTCTTGCCGCCTAATGTGACATTTATTAAAAACATACATGATCATTATTTGATTACCCAGTTAATCAGACTAATCAGAAATGAGTGCTCATCTATCTTTTTTTATATCCCATGGCTGCTATTGCACAGTTTATATAATTGATATAAATATTGATGACCTGCATTCTGCATAGAAAAAGATCAAAAAAAGATATTCCTTTCTGTGGGTGCCCATTCAAATTATGTTGTGTCAAAAGAAAACATGGTAAACATTAGATAACCAGGGTATTTATTTACATGTGTTGAGTATTATGACTATTTGTGTTAAAATGGTAAACAAGATCCCCATGACACATGACCCGATAAGCTGAACATAATCATCACCCCCTTCTCTCTGCGTAGAAGGACCTAGTTCCTCTTACATGTCAAAACTTATCTATTTATTCTACATGTAAAAAAGATGTATGCAGTAATAAATTGATGGGAAATAAGGAGATTTTTAACTGGATTCGATTGGTGTTTAGTATTATCCAATGTGATTATCTGTTCTTCACACACACAATGTTATCTCTCTATTTACAGGCTATCACTCTTCTTAATCTTCTGGTTAACCATCCGAACACAAAAAGCAATATGAAATAACCCTTCATTTTGACCATGAGGGAGATGAAACTTTGTGATTAATCAATGTTAGGTCCATCAAAATGGTAATAATGTATAAATAATATTAAAATGTGTACTCGAACCGACATTAAATTATAAATAGCTTGTCTTTCCTTTGATGGTAACTAAACTTAACAAACTGAGCCTTGCGGTTTATTATAATGAATGATCCGTGTGTATTGTTACTTCAATGGCACGAGTAATATAAGTGTCAGATATGCAGCAAATCATAAATCTAGAACTCCCACACTTCTTGGTATTCTATTATCCTATTTATAACGAAGTAGATTAACTTCTTTAAAGGACCCTGAATTTTATATTAACCCATTCATATTAATTTATTTATTGTGTATCCGAATAATCATGCAGATGCCATCTTCTTCTCAATTCAATATCCATATTAAAACACACGTATGGTCAAACCTTATTCGAATATGTGGCACATCTATGTACATAAACAAGTTACCCTAATCATGGCCTATCATCAAACATTCTGTACCATACTCGAGTACAATATAAGGTTGTAGAGAGTATTGTCTGTTGAGATGAACACGAGATCTATTGTATGTGTTCAGATAAGTTTTTCAAGTATATCTTGTCAATGGAAGTGATTCTATATGAGTTGTGACACTCAAAAATAAAGCTCATTCTTTCTAGATCGATCAATGTGACTGAGATACTAGATCATGAATGAAAAATAATATTATGCTTCCAAAAATAGGTAGAAGGTCTTTTTCATATAACGAACAATAATGTCAACTTCATTATAATAAAGTGTACAACCTGCCTTATCATTACATGTGGGTACTTATGAGGAGTCATCTCCGTTCTTTCTCTCTCTTTTTGAATCTCAGTATTAAGTTGGAAGCGTTTATTTCTATAGGATAAATTACATGTGGAGAAGGAAAGGTGGGGGGGGGGAATAGGATTCTAAGCTGTAGTGCTGTCGACCATGGTTGTTCGTTTATTATCATTCGACTCTAACTGTATTCTCATTGCATCCATTTTATGCATAATATACTCCATGTCTACATCTGTTACAGGTCCTTGACTTTTATCCATGCGTTGATGATAATTAGACAAGATACTCTCTGTGTTCTTCAGCTTATTCTCTAACACATGCATAAACACCTTATGAGATTTGATATCTGCTCTTGTAGTAGACAGTCTAGTAAGATAAGCATATCTGTTCTTCTCATGTTGGAATATCAGATCAGATTTAGACACGGCAGATTCTTCAGCCTCATTGGGTTTACTGAAATTAGTAGGTGGGCGTATCATGGATTGTTTCCTGAGACCCAAACTGTTCTCTATGTTTGTATTCATATTCACCAACTCATGAACATCATTCGAGAATCGCTTGGCTTCAATCTTGATACGTTCATACTGTTCACTTATCTGTTTATCCAATATCACCAGCGACTTCATGATCATCTTATGCTCTATATCTGTATCTGATACCAGTTTACTCTCGGTTGCCCTCAGCTTCTTGATATGTTTCAGCAGATTAGTGAGATTCTTAACCTCACGTTTATATTTCATTAGTTCCGTTTCTGATTGATCATTCAGTTGGGTCATGGTAGATAAATCAGTTGTGTTTGCAATAATCTCCTCTTCATCTGAACTTCGAAGAATATCTCCATTACTAATCTCTTCTTGTGACATCTCCAGTGACCTCAATGCATTCTCTACTTCAAATGTCTCACTCTGTTCTTCAGACATCTGCCTTAATATCATTTCTCGCTTTGAGGATAGATCCAGTTCATGTTCGAGATGTTTAATAGAATCACGCAAGAGTTCTATTTCCTGGGACTCACTAGGCTTTTGCTGGAGTGAATCAATATGTTCTAATGCTTCCTGGTACCTATACAAGACCTCATCTAATTCCTTCAATGTATCTTGGTTTTCATTCTTGGAATCCATAAGTTGCTTTTCTAATTTCTTATGCAACTCATCAGTAGGCTCAGCAGACACCGGTTCTTTCTCGTCAGAAGTGGACAATTTCTCTTTCAATTCAGATCTCTCGGCATCACTTATGGTTAAACGTGACTCGAGGTCGCGAATATACTGCTCAGTGCTCTCGTCTACTTCTTTCAATTTCAGAATCTTCCCTCTCAATTCACTCAACAGTTCTCTATCATGTACGGTTTCTTCTACAGTAGTCATCAGCTTCTTCTCGAGTTCAGTGATATATGTCTCGTCTTTCACTTGTCTCTCCAGTAGCTTGCCTACTCTCTTTCTGAGTTCATTGATCGTTTGTTCTTGACTGTCAATCACAATCTCACATTGTTCAATCTTCGCCTGTTGTTCCTCGTACCCGTGGTTGGAATGACTGAGTGCAGCTCTGATCATAGCCAACTGAGATTCGAGTCCAGATATGCTCTTTTCGTATTCTTCAATCACAGGTTCAACCAAGTGCTGGAAATCCATTTCTGAATCCCCCTGTTCTCGTAACCTCATCAACTCATCCTCGACGATCCTGTTTCTCTCTTTCGTGAACTCTGCTTCCGTCTTGAGTGCTTCGACCTTATGTTGTAAATCTGCAATCTGCATATGTTGGCCATGATAAAGATCGTCGAAATCAGGATTAGGACTACTGCCCGAAGACAAATCATCGCTGAACTCAGATTTCACTTCTTGTTTTGATTTACGTAACTCTGCTTTCAACTTGGCTATGGTGGTTCGCAGTATCTCTACATTATCTGTCGACATCCATTCTTCCATCTCGTTCTTCTCGATCTTGTTCTTGATGTTTCGAGCTCGGTTGGCGTATTGGAGTGTATTGAGTGTTTCAGATAAATTGGTTTCGGCAGGACTCACACACGCGATCATCAGTGTCATTGCACTTCCTCCCAAGGAATCTTGGAGGAGTCGAGTGAGTTTGGAATCACGGTAGGGTATATGGGTGCTCTTTTTAGATGGATCACCAAGTGCAGAGATAACATTACCAAGTGCTAGTAATCCTGCATTGATATTAATACCTTCTTTCCTTCGATCTCCTTCTGCCGCTGTTCTTTTTAACTAAATAAAAAGACTTTAATAAGTATTTATTTAGCTGTGTTGTTTTATCTTCTTCTTTACTCTTTCACTGCCTGCTAAATCCACAAAATGGAATTTGGAATTTGTGATGATCCATTCACCATCTTCAGTACGAGTATTTTGTTTCGGCTGTTTAGATTGTGCTTTGGAGGGAATAGGACTGGCTGCTCTGCTGCTGTTTGAATGAGGGGCGCTCGGAACCCATTTCTCTTGTTTCAAAGTGACCGAGAATATCGCATGAGATCGAGAAGATTTTTCATTCATGTCTGTTGATCCAGTAGCTCTGTTCTGAGTACCTTGTTGTAAGAAACTAAACTAAAGTCATCAGAAAAACACTAATATACACATCCTATAAAACCTTACCAGAGTACATCTTCTGTATTATTCACAGTCATCTCTTTCACTCCAGTCCAGTAAATATGGCCTTTTGTGTCTTCTCTGATATTCACAATGGGCTTCTCATTGGGTGGTGCTGAATTCAGTAAATCAATCAACTCTTCATTGTATATTTCTACAAACGACACTTTCACAGAATACTTGTATTTGGAGGATGGATGCATCCGTAATCTGCCTGTAGATCGAGGTGATTCTGTTTGTTGTGATAACAGATCGAACAATAATGCCATGGCTCTAGGAACAATCCCTTCTTCATCTGGTGTAGTTCCACCTGTATGAAGTGCCGTCCCCATGGTATAAGTCTTACCAGAAGATGTTTGACCCTAAGAAAGGGAAAAAAAGAGATAAGTCAATTGAGAGAAAAGAAGGAGAATACTTTCTGTTTTACATAAGCAAGCATTGTCACATTGTAACCTAGAAAAAGAATCAGTTATGACAATGGATTTATGTGCCTGAGAGGTTCCCTCACCTTCAACAAACTTCTGTACTGGTCTCTGTCCAAGTGTGGTGAAGATATCACTTTGTTGACAACTGTTACTAAATACATGATCATATGTAAAATATTTACTTTGAGGAATAATTTGTACTTGTTTGTCATGAGCTCTTAATACCTCTGCATTACGAGGTTGAGCTCGATCACGCTCAGTAAATGGTCTTATTCGAATAGCTTTTTTTGGTAAAAATATGTCGTGTGAGTGTGTATGAAATACAGTCTGTGTGTGTGTACACATTACCTACTTGAATTGCAGCTACTTGTTGTGTGTCTTTAGCCATTTATGTGTGTGTGTAAAAAGAGAGAAGAGAGAGAGAGGAATTATGAAAAATAGGAGTAGGAGGTCATTTAAAAAAAAATACAAAAAATTGGATCTTTGAGTATGCAATGTCTACTTTTGGATTATCTTCCATTCACTACTTGGCTAGCACTTCTTGAAGTGACTCTCTCTCTCTCTCTCTACGATAAAATAGTGCTTCAATGCTGGTATTAACATCAGTTCATATATACTTTGTATGTGTGTGTGTGTATATTTCAAAGGGGAGTTACCTTTTTAATATCGGAGTGCAAATATGTAACCTTGGAGTAAAATAAAACTTGCTTTAAATGGAATCAGGCATACACAATCCACACATTTTAAGTTTTCTTACTTTTAAAAAACAATGACATTCTTTTTTTATTGGATGTTCATTTCTATGGTTACAATTAAATTATATACATTTTTAGGCAGAGTGAAGAGTATCCAAGAACTGCTTAGAAGCACCAGGAGCAGCTTTCTTGACAGTGATACGCTTCTCAGTCTGAAGTAATTCAGCTCTGCGAAGGGTCTGAGCATAAGGATTGAGACGATTCATAACACCTTGATTCTTAAGAGGATTCTTCTTTTGAGTGAAAGGACGTTTGTGATGCTTATCACCTGCAGGAGCAACAACAGACTGAATCTCATCCGAATTGATCAAACGAGCAACATCCGTATTAGTCATGATATGAGAAGGTAACACATAATCTGTCTTCAAAGTAGCAGGTACTTCATATGTACCATAGAGATCATCCAAGAGACTGAATGCACCTTGAGTCCAGATAATGAACCTACCAAGATGTCCACCAGGAGCGAGTTGCAACAGATTGAGTCTACGCACATTCACAAGTTCCACACCTGGCAAGTTTCGGAACGCTCTCACTAAACCATGATCTTCGTTATAGATAATAAGGGGACCACGACGTTGACGATGACGGCGGTTACGAAGTTTACCCTGGCCAGCACGGAGCTTACGAGAATTAGACACCTTCATCACATCAACATAAGCATGGATCCCCTTTAATACCTCAACAGCTTCTTTTGTCTTGGTTAATTCTTGTACAGAATCAGCAACAACAAGAGGAACTTCTTCAATCTTTTCAATACGATGACCGCGTGCCATGACTAAAGATGGGAGGGCAGATGCAGCCAAGGCGGATACGGTAGCATATCGTTTCTGGTTCAAGTTGGTCTTGATGTTCCATTTCCTCCATGTTTTAGTAGGTGCAAACATACGACCTCCACGGCACATGTTACCAAATGCAGCTTGGCCTGCACGGTGAGTACCTGAACCATTGACTCGAGGAATACGAGCAACGGCTCGACCGGTTCCCCAGGATTCAGCAGAAGTTTGTTCACCTGCTTTATCAGAGACAGCATAGGCTTGACGCTTGTTTTTGGCCATGTTGGTATGGACAAAGTTCACAATGTCAGGGCGAATAGGCGCTTTGAAAACAGCAGGGAGTGGGAGTGTGGATGAAGTACCAATGATGGTCACAACAGGTCTGGCAGCGGTCTATAGATAAGGTGAAGAGCAATCAGTAAATCACTTTCAAAGTGTGTACATGTCAGAATAGTTACCATTGTATTGAAATTGATTGAAAGATGAAAGTTAAAGAGATCTCGGTCCTAACCAGGATTCACAGTCTATTTATTGCTAGGCTTTTTTTTTTCAAGGGACTGCTATATCTAATGAGATCAAAAGAAAAAAAAATTCAGGGCAAAATAAACCAAGATATCTTGTATATTCAAAATTGATTTCATATGATTGTGCATGTATTTGATGCATACCGTCACTGTGACTGATCAAACCAAAGAAGAGCAGTAATAATGAGGGATTTGTATGTAGCATTCAACAATGTATTATTCCTACTACTTTATAACAGTAGTAATGCGTCAACATCCGACTGGATCTTCTTCCATGGTAGTACATATCATTGTTAAAACATTTACAGTGAAGCTAAGTATTGAAATGATTGAACCTTTTTAAATTTCTTTTTGACTTGATTGGGAAAGTTGTCTCGAGCACTTCTGATATTGAAATACTTCATCTCGACAATGACTGATATGACGCTTAGGTTGGCTACAAAATCCACGAAGGTTACTTGTTGCAAGCATCAGTAGTTCTTTGGGATAAATCATCCATTCATGATATCAAGCATCCTGTTTATGAACTTTATGAAATGAGTCGTATTACCTTTTGAAGAAGGCTTGTTGGATTCCCTATCATTGCTCTCAATCTCGACATACTCTATGACAGGTTTTCCAATCATGGTTTTGGTCACCCTTCTGGCTTTCTCTTCTTTGATTTTTTATTCTTATTTATATGAACCTTTTGCACTTTTCCCTTGTTGATAGGGGGTCTTTTCACTATGAAATGGATGATATTGGAAGGATGAATAGCCCTAAAGATGGTATGAGTTTATTCAACTTATCAAATGGCAGGTGTTCCTATAGTTGATCTTGCCCAGTTGTGTTTGTAAAAAAGAACATCTTAGGCAAAAACAAATTAACTTCAGAAGCACTCAAAACAATACTTTTTTTTCTGGTCAGTAAGGGTTGAATAGCGTAATTTATTGTTGAGTAATAACAACACAAGTTACACCATCAAATAGTAGGTCCGGCTATTCTGGGCTTCCTAAGTCAATGTCCAAGGTAATAGTTACCCTCCCATGGCACAAACGACTGTTCAAACTTCAAAATGATCCCACACCATTAGCACTTCACTATGAGAATATGAATGCGAAATTTATCTACACATTACAGTGCTAGCTAGAAAGAGAAAGAAAATAAAATCGTGGCTCTGAAAGCTATTACCACTTCGGAGTTCGAAGCGAAGGAAGCCAGTATTGAGTTATGTATGAAATTAGAGATTGACTCCTCTCTTACAGGTGATTTATATCTATAATCATTTCACACGATTCATTGTAGCAAACATGAATATTCCACAAAAATAAATCGATTAATGTAGCGACATTAATGTACACTTTTGTTCTTATTGTTTTGATTCTAGAAAATAAACCTTATTTATTGCATCATCATCGTTCTCTCACATGCAGGTATTAATTTACCCCCTATTTGTTTTTTCCCTTCTTTTTCTTCTTCTTCTTCAACCAGACCTTTTTATGATCGCGTGGGGGGGTATCTAATACCATCATAAAATAAGGTGTTTCTTTTTGAAGCATCTGGAAGAATATACGTGTAATTCACTCCATCACAGTGCTTATGGTAACCAACTTGGTGTAGTTCGGCACTTAATACACATCAGTCTGGGATGTGTGAGAACTGCAAGTAAGGTGTTTATCTCTTTCATCTTCTAAACAAAAAAGAGACCTTTCCAAGTGCCATCTTTTGATGATGATTATTTGGGCACTCTAATAAACTAAATGAATCGTCTGCGTATATCTCTTCTTTACTTTTGGGGCCATAAAGACTTCTTACCTTCTCGTGGTTGGCCCTGTTAATCAAGTACTGTTGATAGAGTACTTGAGAACTGAAAGGAAGTCATTTTTATATAATAAATAAAGTCATTTTTGTGTTCTCTCCATGTATTTCTCTCATCGGGTGTACTGATGCTCATCAGCATCCGCACTGAATGGAGCACATGTGTTTGTTCCTTTCTAGTGTTTGGGTTTCTATGTCTTTACAGTCATTTCTTACTTGTCCAGTACATATTTGTACCGTGATTATAGATAAAGGGTGTGTCATTCTTAGGAAGATCGTACTGAGGATCATTGATGACCTATTCTACATCCTCATGAAGTTGATTTTTGGGTTTCTCGTCCACTATGGCTACATAACTCTTACTTTGGATGCGAGTCCAAAGATCAGTTGGCAGGTGTATCAAATGGGAATCTTCTATGCTGTAGGGGATGAAAGAGTGCTTCTGTCTCCTCTGTATTGAATACATGCTTCCATGTTCCCTTTCGGTATTGTGGTGCAGTACCATCATAGACTTCATAGTAACTGATGGTTGGCACATATTTTAGTTTTTATATTGGATATACATTCACCAGCTATAGCTTACTCTCTCAATCTTCTAACCCATTCACACCTCTCCATATTTCATATCAATACTATAATTCCACCTGGTTTCAACACCCTGTAGAATTCTCTCAGGCTTTGTATGTCATCAAACCAATGAAAATATTGAGCCAACATAATCATATCCTGAGATGCCGATTCCACAGGAATATGCCAGGCAGTTCCCTTCAACGCAGGCACATCAGGTAATAAATTCATAAGTTTATATGATGTTATCCACTGGCTCAACAACTGTCATCTGGAATCCTTGTTCCACTAGTCATTTTGGCATTATACCTGTTCCTGCACCTAGATCCAAAATGTGCTTATTCTTGTCCTTCAAGAGTTGACATACCATTTCAAACAGCCTCTGATGGATAACTAGGCATACTCTTGGCTGTATATATATTAACCAAGGAATTTATAGATCAATAGAATGTGTTATTTACCATATGCATCAGCTTCAGACTGACATCCATTATAAGCAGTAGGGTGAAGAGTGGTCATGCCTCGTAGATTGAATAGAGAGAGAGAGAGAGATAATCAGTCGGGAAATGGAAGATATCTTCATGTGTATTTATTTTTAAGTAGAGTGTATTATAAGATCTCCTAGCTTCCACGGTAGTTACCAAGGAAACCATCAAAAAAGAAATCTTACATTTTTGCAAATAGGGAAATAAGGGAATTTGAGTTGATCCCAAACATGTGAGTTCCTTTAAAGAGTTGATTTGCCTCATTGAATGACCGTCCAGTCACGTTCGATTTCCACGCTCTTTTCTTTTGTGTATTATATAATATTTAACTTATGAATCGCCCAAGGTCAACTACAGAACTGAACGAGCAAGCGAATCTCAATATAGACCCTAATATCCCCATTCGACTCTATATTCGGTCTGCTGCGTTGATATTAAGACAAGCCAAAGTATATGAATTAGAGCATGACTTGGAGAAAGCCTATATATTGTATATGAAATATAGCAAGTAAAGTGGTATTTGTCTGTCTAGTAAAAAGGTTATCACAACTGACACACACACTAGTTTAAGCTTGAATGAGTTACCTAAACATCCATCATATAAGCATCCTGACAATAAGCAGAACTTGCGTGCTCTGAATGTGGTAAGGAAGTAAGAAGTAGAACTAAACACCTGCTGATACTGTTATCTTAGAACTGTATGGATGTATTAGACAGTTTGGAGCAGTTGAAGCCAGTGATAGATAAACGGTATGATGATTATATCGCTGAACAGCATGATATGAAGGAGTCAGAAGCAGCCAGTCTACTGAGTGAACAGATGAATCAATGGAATTCAAATAAACAGTATTCAGAGGAAGAGACTCAAGTTGGAGATTTTAATCTACAAGAGGAATTGAAGGGATTGATTCTTACAGATGATATGGGCAGTAGAAGGTAAAGTAACTCTTGAGGGGAGAACGAATAACTGAGTCTTTCCTATCAGTGCGCCTTCCATTCATCATGAAGAAACACAGTATCCGGATATCAGATTGAATAATCAGAGTGATGGGTAACAAAGCAAAGAAAAAATAGACATCAAGTGGATGATCACCTCTTGAATAACATTTTACCATTAGATTTCGTTATCAACCGAGACACATTTATCACCCTGTGAACGTGCCACCTTATCCTACTCTACCACCCAAGATACCTATTGATAGACCATTACCCATATCACCCAAGGACAAACCACCTCTATTGCCTCCAAAGATCAAATTAGAGGAAGAGGAACCACCATGTAACCATGGTAACACACTGATCATCCCTCATCTTCAAGTCCTATACCAATTTTTTGATTCTTTTAGCATTAACCGAAAGAGGAGAGCCATTACGAACACTTGTATTACCCAGAAGATTACAGAACAATTTCTTGAAGATAGCGGATCATAACACACAAAAGAAGATTGAGACATGTGGTATATTAGCAGGCACATTGGTAAGATGATGATGATGATGGATTAGAAACATCAGTTTTAAAACCTCTTTAAACCAGAAAAACAACATCCTTCGTATTACCACTTTAATTATACCCAAGCAAATAGGCACAACAGACACATGCACTACAGAGAATGAAGAAGAGCTATTTGATGTACAGGATAAACATGATCTTCTTACATTTGGATGGATACATGTAAGGATATATTGCGTTCTCTCTTTATTGATATTTATTCATATGTGATTTAGACACATCCTACTCAATCGTGTTTCCTAAGTTCAGTGGATCTACATACACATTGTTCTTATCAACTGATGTTACCTGAAGCCATTGCTATTGTGTGTGCACCCTCACAAACTCCAAAGTATATAGACATATATGGAACAAAAAATGGATATATACTTACACTTTCTCTTCAGTTTTGGTGTATTTAGATTAACAGATCCACCTGGATTAGATATAATCAGTAACTGTAAGAAACAACCAGCATTTCACCCACATCCTGATCTACCTATTTACACAGTAAGTTGCTGTTTTATTGTTGATGATGATAATAATGATGAAAATGATATCTAAAGATTACTATTTCAGAGTGCAGATGATGATGGACATATTATGATATCCGATTATGATTTCCAAATATTAGATTTAAGGGGATGATTATTTTCCTATACAGAATTGACTAAACAATACATCTAATACATCTTCCACATTGATTCTCCCTGTAATCTTGCCCAGCGCATTAGCAGCCAACCTTAATTCTTCCGCCGAAAGTACAATATCTTCCAGGGGCATATCTAGAATATAAACAAAATAAATCGAAAGTTCATCTTTTTTTTTACACATATATTCTGTACCTAAGAATGAAGTGAGATGAAGTACACAGTCTTCAAGATGTTCTCGATGTCTTGCTTGTGTGATTAATACAGGATTAGCCAATGAATCATCCAATCTGTCCTTGATGATTGTCACCAGGTCATTCAAAAACAGATCTACTCCATGACCAGTGGAACAACTCATTGTCCATATTTTCTTCACACCTGTTTCTTGTTGAATGGACTGACATATTTCCTTTATCTTATCAGGGAGCATATCTTCTTTATTTAGGATGATATAGGTGTCACTGTCGATGACTTGTTTGACAATGGGATCAAGAATGGGATCCTTATCTACGGATAGGATACATATCTTCATATCAGATGACTGTATTCTATAGATAATCATAAGTTTTCATAGCTATGATTCTATTGTCATCGTTTATTTATTTTTACCTTGCTTTTGCTCTCTTGATACCTTCCATCTCTATTCTATCTTCTGATTCTCTTAATCCTGCTGTATCACATACTATGACAGGATATCCACCCAGATTCATAGTGACTTCCACCACATCCCGTGTGGTACCCGGTATATCGGACACGATGGCAGCTTCTCTCTTGGCCAGTTTATTGAGAAACGTACTCTTTCCTGCATTTGGTGGTCCTGCAATAGTAACATGAAGACCATTTCTGACTATTTCACCTGCATGACTGTCATTTAAATGCTTGTTAATAGAATCCCTTAATGTATTCATCTGCATAAACACTTAAAAAGGGAATTTTTTTAGTCGTTCTTTTTTTTTTTTACTGCTCTGCCTAACCCGATAGAACTCACCTTCATCCATCAACCCTTCTTCTATATTCTCATCCTCACCAAAATCAATAATAGCCTCTGTAGTTGCCATACACTTCAATATCATCTCTCTCCACTGTTCAGAAGGTTTTCTCAATCCACCCTAACATAAAAGATCAGTCGATCGTCATAACACTGCGAGTGGTGTTTCCGTACCTCTGCCTGCCGAAGTGCCAGTTTACGCTGTACTTCTGTTTCTGCATTTAATAAATCCGCCAACCCTTCTAATTCTGTAAGATCCAATTTATCATTCTCAAAAGCTCTGTTGAATAAGATTGAATAACCTATCATTACTCGTTATGCTGATTCTTACCTCTTTGCGAATTCCCCTTGTTCAGCCATTCGAAAGTCTTCCAACTGATGAAGTGCATCCAACACGCCTCTCACTACTGCATTGCCTCCATGAATCTGCAACTCGACTGAATCTTCACCGGTAAAGCTACGAGGGGCAGGAAACCATAACACAAGTCCTCTATCGATGGTGTCTTTTGTTACTGGATGTCTTATGTGTTTGAAATACGCTGTTCTCGGTTGAATCGTCTTGAGCGTCGTCATGGACTCCACCACCTGTTCTCCATGGTCAGTCATTCAATATTTTTAACCTGGTGTTTCCCTTACATGACGAGCACTTTTACCAGAAACACGAATCACTGCAACTCCTGCTTTTCCTTGTGCTGAAGAAAGTGCATAAATAGTTTCAGGACGCACCCATGGTTTGAACATAGAAAAGTAAATAAAAATAAAAATAATTAAAATAATTCCCCTTCCCCCTTCTTTATTTCCTCATGTTCAGATCGATTTCTCAATGTGCGTTCTCAACATTATCCAATCGACAAAAGTTCAACCAGATTCACCCGTCCGTGAACATATATGAGAAGTTGGAGAAATTAGGGTTTGGAAGTTTACTAAAGACGAAACGATTCAGTAAGATAAATAAACAGAAAGAAGCACATCAGAGAAAACAAGAGATCTATGCACCTGTTCACCATCAAATAGAGTATAATGTACAGTTTTCTTTTGTATTCGAAAGTGTTTGGATTAACATGGGTTGTAGTTGCCGTTATTGTCTTTCTTTGCAGGTGCCAAAGTCGTGACTTCTATTCCACCTGAATCACTGGAAGAAATCGCCTTTGTTGGTAAGCCTCTAAATACACACACATACACACACACAGGACTCACATCAATCAACAGGTCGATCCAATGTGGGCAAGTCTAGTTTGATCAACTCGATTGCCGAGTCTACAGTAGTCAGAACATCGGATAAACCGGGTTTAACTCAACAACTCAATTTCTATAATGTCGGTAAGTTGTTTCATATGGTGGATATGCCAGGGTATGGGTTTGCATTTGCAGATGAAAAAGACAGAGAGAATTGGAGACACCTGGTAAATAAATAAATAAAAAGAAGGACACGATGGACAACCACTAATGTATTAAAAGATGGAAGAATATATCACTCATAGAAAGACACTCAAGAGAGTATTTGTGGTACTGGATTCAAGACATGGAGTTAAAGTGAAAGATACCGAGTTTCTATCCATGTTAGACAGGTAATGAATTCAATAGAGAATTATAAAAAAAAAAGAGGGGGGGATGACTGAACCATTATTTCATCTTTAGGAACAAAGTTAAATTTCAAATCGTATTGACCAAATGTGATCTCTTAGTATTGCCTAATCTAGCCAAACGCATCGTCGCTGTGGAGAAAGACATCGAATGTTATAGAAATGCCATCAAGGACGTGATTGCGGTGAGTTCCAAAACAGGTGCTGGTATCAACCAGTTCAGAAAAGAGATCTTGTTCTTGATGGGGCACTTGAAACCAAGAGAATTCTATGAGTCTATTCTTAGAGATAAAATAGAGAAACAGGCAAGAATAGAGAAAAGGATGAATAAAAGACATCATTAAATATACATCCTTCTTTTACTTTTTCTTGTAATATATTATTATTATTATTATTATTATTATTATTTATCTTTCATATTATTTAAGAGGGCATAAAAGGCATATAATTGGAGAGGGGGAGGGGGGCAACTGTACAGATAAGTTAAACATATCAAAAGAAAAAAAAAAAAGAGAATAGGGTATGAATCCCCTTCTCTTTTCAAAAGAAGTATTTAGAATCTAATTGGATTTATATTTAAAGTATTAAAAGGGGGAATCAATATTCAGACCTGGAAGCCAATTGCATCATTGCCACTGCCGCATCCACTTCACCAAGGTCCTGAGGCAGTGACATGATTGACCGTAAAGGGGGTAAATGGATGATTTCATGAGGAGTGGATTTCATAGGCCTCAGGGGATCATCTGAACTCATTTGTCTTTGTTCATATTTAAATGCTGGAGGAGATGGCAGAATATTATGGATCGGGATGTTCTTGTAGCACTGAGATCTGGCATTCAAGTCATAGGGTTGCGGAGGAGGGGAGAATGGTAGGTTGTTGAATCTTGGCTGTGACCAATATTCTGGATGATATTTGATCTTATTAGGCATTAATTCCTCATGAGTAGATAGCTTTCTTTTGCGTGCACCAATACTATGGTAATAAGATTGAATAAAAATAGTCTGGATCCTATCTTACTTTTTACTTACATTTGTATTCTATGTTCTTTCCTTATTCTAATTCGAACACCTTGATCCGAAAATGAACGGGAAAGAAAGGTGGATTCTAATATACCAGGAAAGCTCTTGGATGTATATACTTGGAATACATCAGAGTATACTGACTTCATATTATGAACTCCCTTTTCTGATATTTCAAATAATGAGAACTTCAGTCGAAATTGGCCTTCAGATCTGACAGAGATATCACCAAACACAAAGAATCCACCATCTGAATAGATGTGTTAGTTAGGGTTACTCCATAGGTTATTCTTATGCCTATTCTACCTTGATTGTTAATGTCCTTCAGCTTGTACATGGAGGAAGATGTCTGTCCTGATAACAGATTATACCCTATATCCTCATAGTTGTATGAATGAACAAGGGTAATCGACATGAATAGATATGGATTCTGTAAGAAATCTCTACAAGGTAAAATGAGTTAAGTAAGGAAAGGGTATAGCTATCTATGTATCTTACTGTGTTTCCTGTGAAGTGGCATTGGTCAGTTCAATCTGTACAATAGGTGGTGGATCGAGTGGACGACGATCTATTATATGAATAATTAATAGCTTGCTATGTAGATGTACATTCTCTCTTATGTGTACCCTTTTCATTTGTGGTGCTTATTCTGGACTGTATTGGCTGTTGACGTATATTCAGTGTGAATCGACTAAATAAGGCAATAGATCAATAATTAGAGTTACAGAAATCATTCAATTATTGTTTACTTTTTCATGGTGCCTATTGAATAAGTGGACACATATTCATATTGATGTGAAATACTTCCTCTTGACATACTCATTTTTAATAATATTTATAGTGTGAAGGGAAAAGAGAGAGAGAGAGAGAAAGAGAAAGGATGATATCTTCCCTCTTTTTATTTTGAAAACAAATAAAAAAAAAAAGCCGGGAGTATGAGTCGGCACGAAAAGAAATAAGAGAGAATTTCCCCTTTTCTCTCTCTCTCGCTCTTTCTCTCTCTTGTCAGCCATCATTATTATCATGCAATTACTCCAACTAGCTTATAGTTGCTTTTAATATGAACCGGGGAGTTTAAATAGGAAACAATAAGATAGCACCCGTTTCATTGCCCGAGAAATCTGAGGAAATCCAGCTAGAAAAGAAGGGAACTGCAGAGAGAGTTCCCAAATGCAATGTAGTCTTCTCACGTATATAACATGCTTCATTGCATCATTTTGTTATTAAGAAGTGTGTGCCACTGATATCTATTTATATGGAATTCCCATTTGATTATTGTTTGTTTCATCGATCACCCATCCCTCCTATTTGGTGATTTTATTCATGCAAGAGATCAAGGGGACAGAGGAAAAAATAAAGTGTGACTGCTATTTATCAGCCACTCTCTGCATCCTCTCTTTTTTTTTATGAACCAAAAAAAAAAAATTAAATAATGAGATAGATTAAACTCTTCATTATGTCTACCAAAAGAAAGAGAAGCACTAATGTAAGGACGTTCAATACACCAACTATTAAAACACTGTTACTTAAACATCACGTTTATAGGCCAGCAACTTTAAAGTGATTCGACAGACTATTCGTACACTCGAAGCTGAATCAAGTGATACTTCCCACTTGAATAATATAGTGAAACTCTCCACTTATGCCAAAGACAGCAACCCCCAAGTAGCTCATTGTGCTATTCATGCACTTCATAGAGTATTTACTGGGCTATTAATGAAGGGTGACCTCGATAGACTCAAACTGATGGATGCGTCTTCAGCCAAGCACAAGGTTCAAGTGTGGCTGCGTGAACACTATTTAGAGTATATTCAGTATGTGACAGGATTATTAGAGAGTGATGAACCTGGACTCCAGATACCTTCTTTGAATATACTGATGAGCATTGTCAAGTCAGAGTCAGAACATGCAAAGGAAAGAACAAAGAACTATCATTTTGCCAATGAATTCTATGGACCTGTAGTGAAGTCACTTGTGTTGAATAAGAACTTGAATGATCACCTGAAGAGAGAAGTCATTGACAAGTATATTAATGTGTATGATGATTTAAGACACTACTTCTATAAGAACACAGCGTAAGTAGAGAGATGCAATCAGTCAAAAAGCCTTTGTTTTTTAACACTTCTCATTTAGTTCTGTGATCGAGAGACTATTGGAACAAGAAGAGCCTTCCTCTTCTTCTAGATCAGCCAAGAAGATCAAGTTGGCTGAGTCCAGTGATCTGTCGAGAATAGCCAAGAATGCACTTGATTTGGTAGATGGAATCAGGACAATGCCCACAGAGGAATCAGAGATTGATGAGTTCTGGACTAGTTATCCCACAATGGAAGGAGAGACAGACAATAAGACACTATCAGATGATGCCATGTTGTTGGGTGAAGGTCTTTTATCAGAGGAAGAAGAGGAAGCAGAGGATAATAAACAGCCAAAGAAGAAAAAGAAGAGATCACCTTTACTTCAACTGAGAGTACATCAGCGTGGATTCACTGATTGTTGGATACAAGTGATGAAGCTACCATTGACCAATGACATGTACAAACATATCTTATTATCCCTGCATAAACGAATTCTACCTCATCTGACTGAACCCAGATTACTGATGGACTTCTTGACTGATTCATATAATGTGGGTGGAGCCATTAGTCTGTTGGCCCTGAACGGCCTCTTTACTCTGATTACCCAACATGGACTGTAAGTGATGATGGAGTAGGATAATCGATGCAAAAAATGTAACTCAGCTCTTCTTTTTCTCTAGTGAATATCCTGATTTCTATAAGAAGCTGTATACATTATTAGATAGAGATTTGATGCATGTCAAATACAAATCAAGATTCTTCCGTTTACTGGACATCTTCTTATCCTCTGCGTAAAGTAACAAATAGTAAACAGAGGTGACTTAGTTGACTCATTCATTTCATTCTAGATATCTGCCTGCTTCCTTGATAGCTGCATTCATTAAACGTATGGCCCGCCTGTCATTAACTGCACCCCCTACTTCCAGTGTCATCGTTATTCCATTCATTTATAATCTGTTAAAACGACACCCAACATGCATGGCACTCATCCATAGTAATAGAGCAGTAGGTGAGGCCAATGATCCCTTTGATATGGCTGTTTTGGATCCATATGAATGTCATGCGCTCGAATCCTCTTTATGGGAAGTGGAGACATTGAAGGACCATTATTATGCCAATGTATCCACTCTCGCCAAGATATTCTCAGAACAGTTCTTGAAACCCAAATACAATCTGGAAGACTTCTTAGATCATACATATGCAACAGTAAGTAACAAAGACAAGTGGTTATTCCAGGTGTATCTGTTAACCCATTCTCTTTACTAGTTCTTCCAAACTGAAATAGACCGTAAACGTAAGAAACAGCCTGCATTAGCTATAGAGAAACCTACTGCATGTACCTGGGAGATTTAAATAATACCCAACAAATTCCTTTTTCTTCTCTCCTCTTCTTCTTTATTATTTCAAATATAAATATTCAATAAAAGAACCCAAACAAACTAACTATTGATTCTGATCATTGGTATCAAAGACACCTTTTGATCTCTTGGTACGATCACGTTGATAGTATTCTGCTAACACGTCCTTGGGAATACGATTTAACAATTCCTTGGGGAAGATACGGAGAAGAGACCAGGCAAGGTCGAGTGAGTCATAGATCGTTCTGCTCTCATAAGCACCTTGAGCAATGAAGGTCTTTTCGAACTTCTCCAAGAATTCCAAGGACAGTTTATCTTCCTGATTCAATGCTTCTTCACCCACCACAGCCTTCATGGAAGCAGCATCACGACCAATAGCATATTTAGCATACTGCGAACAGAAGTGTGAGTCATAGGAAAGGATTCTATTGGAGTATGTTTCTTACCAATTGATTGGATACATCACCGTGATCTTTTCTGGTCATGCCTTCACCAATGGCTGACTTCATAAGACGAGAGAGAGAGGGTAATACGTTGATGGGGGGATAGATTTGACGATTATGAAGTTGACGGTCAACGAAGATTTGACCTTCAGTAATATAACCAGTTAAATCGGGAATAGGATGAGTGATATCTACAAAGAGAGTCATGATATTAGGTTAGCAGGGTTTATATACACAGACAAAGAGAATGATAGTTACCATCGTTAGGCATAGTCAGAATGGGAATTTGGGTGATAGATCCGTTACGACCTTCAACACGACCTGCACGTTCATAAATAGTGGATAAATCGGTGTACATATAACCAGGATAACCACGACGACCAGGTACTTCTTCACGTGCAGCAGATACCTCACGCAATGCATCGGCATATGAACTCATATCAGTCAAGATAACCAATACATGTTTCTCCAGTTGATAAGCATAATATTCAGCAGTCGTCAAAGCAAGACGAGGAGTAATGATACGTTCAATACTGTGGGGAAAATAAGTACAACTAACCATACACACATATCGATCACTTACGTGGGATCATTGGCCAAGTTAAGGAAGAGAGTGACACGTTCCATAGAACCATTCTCCTCGAAATCCTGCTTGAAGAAACGAGCAGTCTCCATATTCACACCCATAGCACCAAACACAATAGAGAAGTTCTCTTCGTGACCATCATGAACACCCTTGGTAGGTGCCATCTTCTGAACAAGACCGGCCTGACGACAGATCTGAGCAGCAATCTCGTTGTGAGGAAGACCAGCAGCAGAGAAAATAGGGATCTTCTGTCCACGAGCAATGGAGTTCATGGTGTCAATAGCAGATATACCAGTCTGGATCATTTCTTCAGGGTAAATACGAGAATAAGGGTTAATGGGTGATCCATTCACATCTAAATAGTCTTCTGCAAAGATCTTGGGGCCTTTGTCAATGGGTTTACCCGATCCATTGAATACTCGACCCAACATGTCTTCGGATACTGGGATATGCTGTGTTTGACCAGTAAAGGTGACATGTGTCAGTTTAGCGTCAATACCCGTTGTGCCCTCAAACACCTGAAGAAAGAGATATGAGTGGTTCCATACATTCACACGAGTATCCTGCTCTTACCTGGACTATTGCTTTCTTGCCCTGTACTTCTAATACTTGACCAGCACGAACAGAACCATCAGGAAGTGTAAGGTTGACTATTTCAGAGAATTTGGGGAACTTAAAGTAGGGTTAAAGTCGCGTCATTCCGATACCCAGTGAAGATAACACATACCTTGATATTATCGAGAATAACCAAGGGACCGTTGACACCAGTAACAGTACGGTAGTCTATAGATGGTTGTTAAGAAAAAGGTGATTTATCAATAACAACGCTTATTATACCTAAACGGGGCTTGGCAATGAAGTCTCGAGTAACAGCTGATTTATGAAGTTCAAATGCTTCACGAGCACTAAGAGTATGGGCCATATGTACTTTCTGTGTGTTGTGTGTGTGTGCGTGTTCTCCTTAGTAAATAAAGAGTAAAGTAAAGAAGAAAAGAAGAAAAGGTGATAAGAAAGGAAGGGGGTCTATTATTTATTATTTTATTTTTCCCTCCCAAAAATCTTAGTGCGTGTTACTGGTGTACTTAAGATGTGATTGGTCTAGATGATGTCGTTGAAAAATAAAGTTAGGGACAGTGATGAAACAGAGGTCATAGTAACATGTGAGGTGTGTAGGTATGTGTGTGTGTGTGTGTGTGTGTGTGTGTGTGTGTGCGTGTATATGTGTGTGTATGTGTGTGTGTATGTGTATGAGTATATATATATATGTTTCTTTGTGTATATGTATGGGTGTATACGTACACACATATTCTCTTCTAACCCCCAGTACTCCCCTTCTCCACTATCTATGTGTCACTGTTCTGGCTAATATTCCACCCTCTCTATTTTTTTTTTATGATATTTATTTTCCTCTTCTAAAACATAATGGATCTGTCCAATACGGCCTTATGGATGATAATTCCTGTAGGGGCCATACTACTGCATATCAAATCCATGCCACTTGTTTATACTGTTCGTTTATTGATACTCTTCAGAGTACTCCTACAGAGAGCAAAGGCAAATAAACTGAAACCACGGCGTAGTGTGATTATTCCCTATGGCACTGATTTACCACTCACTTCTCTCTGTTCATAGCCTTATTCTCGATAATGACAGAAGAACACCGCTGTTATCTGGATGATATTGACTATAACCGGCATATGGTAAAATAATTGCAGATATCATCTTTGTCTATACTAATACTGCAGATAGAATAACAGGTAAAAAGAGTAAAATAACACAGAAGGGAATATACTTAGGCCTTGTTAGTATGTACAACAAGGCACTTGATTTCAGTCGATTCCACTTTCTTTTCTCCATATGTCCTCGTGTGTTGGTTGAACCCCAAGATGTGTTTGCACATAATGGAGGAGTCATCACTTTGTTTATCAAGGAAATACCTTCACTCAGTAAATACAAAGTAGAGAGTCGCATCTGGACATGGAATGAGAAATGGATGTTTGTTCAACACAGATTCCTGAGAGCAGGTGATCAAGTAGCTTGTATTGCCTTCAGTAAACTAGTATTCAAGACAGCTTCAGGAAAGACGCTTCAACCAAAGGCCATATTGGAGTTATGTGGACATGAAATGACAGAAGCAGTGGAAGAGAGGAGGGCTTTTAATTGGAACACGGCTAAGCATATATTGGCATTGGATGAGACGAAGAGGGATCCCTATGCTTGGTCCAAGATATAAGGGATACATAGAATAAGCACCTCATCCATAGTAATAAATCATTAATATTTATATGCACATGTGGACACGCATTATAAGTCATGAAAGGACGTACAGTTATTAAATGAGGGTATTCTCTTGTTAAGACTTCTTCTCGGTTGCTGAATACATATCAAGTATTTGATCTTCCACGAATGGCTATACCCAAATTCCAAGAGAAGAGTAATAGGTCATGAGTAGACTCACAGAGTCACAAGAAATTCGCCCTGGAGAAGATGAATCCGTAGGCGAAGGAAATCCATGAGAGTATACAAAGTAAATTTCAGGTAGCCGTATGACACACATCTCAGGGGAAGGCGGGCATCCATTGTATGTTATCGGTGTCACTGTTGACACCGGAAACCAACCAATCAATAAGAGCGAAAAGAGTATGACCGGCTTAAAGTGTCTTCCAAGACCCTCTGAGACTTTATCCTCCTTGCCTATTGATGGTTTATATTGACAGAATGGAACGACAAGAGGGTATAAGAAAAGAATCATGGCTACTTGTATTGGTTGAAGACCGGTGATACATTCATGAACCAAAGAAGTGGAACTGCTCTAAAGCATCTCATGTTGCTCATGTAAACATAATCTCTACAATGACAATGACAACCATTTGATAACAGACACATATATAATGGTGCTACCGTAATAAGAAAAAGAACAAGTTAATAAAATAGCAGTAATTATGCCTTGAACACACTTATTAAAGACAAGTTAGGAGAATACTCAATAAGACAAGCAAAATAAGACTTTATTTATTATTATAAAAGGGGGCTTCTTCTCAGTTCTCAAGTACAGAAAGTACTCGATTAACAGGATCAACCAACGAGAAGGTGAGAAGCCATCTGATCCCAAAAATAGGTGCGTTCTTATCCTTCAGAAGACTTTTCACTCCAGGACAGCCAGATGTCAGCTGCCCCTTAAGGAGATCAGGATTCTTCCAGACGTAGATGATCCAGTAGAAACCCATACTCAAAGTTGCCCAACAACTAGCTCTACACCGGTTGTGTTGTCACACACTTCCTAGCGGATGGCTACTTCTAAGCCTACCGTCCGATGTATCTGAGGTTAGCCGTCAAGCCATACAGCATCCCCACCTTAGCACTACGCTATATTGTAAGCAGCTGCGAACTGTTACTATATTAAGGCGCCCACCATCCTCCGAAGTTACGAACGCTATAGTCCTGTTCTCATAGATATTAATAAATGTCAGAGGTCTAGGACGTGACAAGAGAGAAAAAGAAGAAGAGGAAAGAAGTGGGAGGGGGAAAATGTTCTTATCTATTGAAATAAGGTTTGCCATATGCACATCAAACGCCAAGTCATGAACCAATGAGATTCATTTACACCCAATACAGTATTGAGTATACATCCTTTCAATTTGTGTATGTAGAGAGAGGTATAGAGTATGATGGCAATACTACGGTCTATTAGGACTGTAGAGTAGTGTGAGTTAATAGCCTCAATATTTGAAGTTGTGTTCTTAATGATCTACATTGGCATCTGCATCTCTTTATATCTCCGCCAGTGTGTGATTATGTCATGTAGTACTCCATATGAATAGAAGGCATATTATTGTCTCCCAAAGTAACAGCTATGGAAAATATCACCAAGTAAATTGAAGAGTAAGTACTCCACAATAAATAATCACATTGATCAAGAGCATGATCTCAAAGCCAAAGAACAGAATGCCTCATATAATACTTTCATGAATAAGGACAGGTGAGAGTGACTGTCCATTGGACATCATATGGCAGCTAATAGTCAATTTGATAAGGGGCGATTCAGGTAAGTAAGACCCGTCAGATTCTTTGGTAATCTCACCTAATACATGGGTCTGGATATAAACACGATTGTCTATAATCTGAATGCTTGAGATGATCATCAAACGTCTCAGAATAAAGGATACCATTATCTACTTGGATTATCAAATAGTTGTCTGTATCTCAGTAAGCTTGTAATGATATGGATGGTGAAAGAATTGTGGTGATTATTGTTCGTAGTTTTCATTGGACTTTTTAGCACTGAAGGAAAAGCAGAGTCTCTTCTATGATCAGCTACATCACTGAATTATGCCTTGATAATATTAGCATCTTGCATCTGTTCATCCAATCGAAAGTGTCTTTGATCTGACTGTACATTAAAATTCCAATCACCTGGTTACTTTTCGACTCAATTACTGGATTAGAAATTAGTTTCTATTACACGAGAAGGATGCATTGTCGTAGGGCATAAGGTAATACCTAAACTAATAATAGCGTATGCTGGTACTAACATCAAAAGTAAGTTAGGGTTCTAGAATAATGTGGGCTAACGATAAATCAAGGCAATTAGATGCACTTCAAAAGTGTCCAACCGGGTATTCTCATTCAGATCAATCCTGTATGAGTTGTTACATTGATCTGCCATTCTGGTATGTATGATTCCAGTAGTTTAGTTACATCCTTAACCAAATCAGCCTCAGGATAAGGATTATTACCTGTTTTATCCATTGTCACTATAGTTATTTGGCTACTGACGATATCTTTGCCATTAGATTCACAATGCCAAAGATAATCTCTTGTCTATTAGTATCTATAGTTGCTCTATAAGCAGCAGAAAAATGAAGTCTAGACGGTAAGGTACATGGGTAATAACTTGTTATTACCAATATTACTACTTCTTCCGAACACATCTATTACACCCTATTTGCCTGTTCCTCCGAGTGTCTAGTGACCAGTTGTACAATCTCATTTCGTTGAGTGTCACTGATAGTGAATATAGTTGATATTGAATGATGAAGTGTATTTATAGATTGCGGGGTTGGACGTGACCTGATTCAGATAAACCTGTGGTTGATGTAATGTCATTGACAATGGCTGGGGTTATGTTATGGGGTCTTTCTGTAAGCAGAATCAGCTTTGAATGATCTATGTTGAAATGCAACCTGTTTGTCGAGGATCATTTAGGGCCCTTGGTATGGCTATAGGACCTTTTACAGTGGAGGAATCTAAACATTACACCATCTTCGTTATCAAGAAACTCTCATTGTCTCGAGTAATTTTATCAAAATGTTGAAATAGCCTCTGTTTATCATGGAAGTATGCTAAAGAACCCTCAGTATTGTCTTGAACTCTTTGATTAAATGCCATTGACAGGCTATAGTTTGTTTTAGTCTTTGAGGAAGTGCTTAACAAATAGTCCAATGAAAGAATTCTTTTCTCTTTTCTTCTCCATATGCATGCCAATAACAGTCAATATATTATACCAGGCTCCAGCCCAGTAATAAATCTACTTACTGCTTCAATCATGGCTGTATTCACTGCTGCAGATTAGAAGTTATCGATATACTCAGCCTACTTCAAGAATCTAATATAATCTCCTTGGATCACATTCAAAGATCAGTTTATACAAATTATGGGTTGAGCTGTGGACTTACTCTTGAACAGAAATTACTCCCATGGGAAAAGAGAGTACTTGCCATGTGAGGGATTGGAGTAACGGTTTTGGTTATACAAAGCCCGTGGTACGTAGTTCAAAACGGATTGGTTTCTTAAAATGACTAGATGTAAAAGGTGAGACAAAATTCAGAGAGTGTTCTATTCCTGTATCATACCTGGGAGACAATCTCAAATGGCTTGTATTGACAAAAGATCAAAAATCTTTTAACCACAGAGGCTAGGAGGCAACCAATATAACATCATGCCAACCTCGTTATATATTGCGTTTTTTTCAGAAGCATATTGTCCAATGTACCTGTTATTTATTCAAGCAATATATATGTAGTTCAATAGCGATACAATGATCTGCTACCGAATGCTCGTGTATTGAGTTGAATGATATAGCTGCTAAAAGGTCCATCAATCAATCTAGAGTGATACACTATAGCCAGTTATTTATTGACAGGCTCTTTCCTTAGACATTACGGTTATTTATGAAGCGTCACTGTCATCTTTGAGATTTTTGTGTTGGGGTGACACATTAGACTCCAGTGACAGACATAATACACGTAAAAATGTTTAGAGAGTATGCTTTATATCAGCTGTGACTTGGAAATTACCTGTAGATCAAATAGGAAATGTAATATGTACTCTGATAGGCACCTAGGATTAGATGCCTGATCTTGGTTGAATAGCATGGTTAGAGAATGTTTATTATTGTCAAATAAGCTGCAATGTACTACTCCAGATGAGTTAATGTAATAAGGTGTTTGTGCTCAAAGCTCATTTCTATAAATATCCTACCTCATCATGTTTGGATATCCGTGTACTTTTTCCTTCATGATAAAGCTAATATCCTTCTTACTACTCTTACTATTCCGTATACAATTTGCATTAACAGCTAATGTAACCACTGAAGATAAAACGCGTAAGGTCAAATCTTTAGATTTTAATGAAAATAAAACTGATTACTTTATTGTTAGTTTGTGGCTACTTTGGAACAAGCATTTACTGTGCAGGGAACTTCGATAAGTTCTATAAAGAACCCACAAATATGATTTTTCTACCACTAGAAACCATAGAGTCTGTTAATACCAATGTCATGAATGAGAAATGGAAAAGACATTCCAATACCAATACTGTTCTTGGTATCGCAAAACGTTCTTCGTTGGGTCAGTTTACTGCTATTCCTGATCAACAAAAGATGTATTTTCAAGGGGGTATTGAAGGAGCTGCCACTTCCAAGTCTTTTGAAGAGTTCTCTGTCGATAAAAATGGATACGGCGAATGGAATTCATTTTCTGAATTTAGTGAAGAAGAAATATTCAATAGCCACATCTAATAATTCAAATTGGGATCTATAGTCATCCAACTAAGCTGCTTATTATAGTATTCGTGGCTCTGTTGCTTATGTATCTTCTATCAACAAACTAGTATTCTATGGCGCATTGACAGAGTAAATATCTATCATATTATATGTAGGTTCAATGTCTAATGATCATTATATAGTGTTCCCACCAATCAGACAGTTGTTTTAGATGGAGAGACCATCACAACATTCCCAGACAATTTTAATTTACTGCCATTTGGATTTGATAAAATAACGACTTATGACCCAGAAACACAGGTAGAATGGCATTATTTACACCCATTTTACACAAGTAACTTACATCTCAAATTAGAAATGGGAAGAGATCGCTAATACTACAGGAAAACCGAACGATAACTTTATTTATGGCAACACTTTAATATCTCCACCCGGAAGCGATGTGCTGTATTCAATAGGTGGATCTGAAATACCACGAGAAAACTTATCGTCTAAACTCTTGGTTGGATTTGGAAAAATTTCGAAAATCACCTTCCCTGAATGCAATTGGGTAACATCTACCTTTACGGACATACCATCGTTTCGAGACTTTTATACCACTACAGTCTGTAAGTACATATTCGATACTGTTGAAAAATAGATTGCTCATAATTATATGCGCAGTACCTGATGGAAAAACGTTATTGATGTATGGTGGGGTTACCTATGATAAATGGGGTAATTACCATGAAAGATATTCCTATAGGCTTTAACATGTCTTTATAGAGGCCGTGTCTAATCCAACTGAATTTTGCTATCTGTTCGACATTGATAAATACTCATGGAGATCGTGTAATATTTCAATGACTGATGGCTTGGATCTATTTAGATATGATCATTCAGGTAACAACCATGATTTAAAATAAATCATTCTGTTTTATGTGCTAAGCTTCTTTCTTTATTAGCTGTCCTTGTAGAGAAACATTTGTTTATATTGTATGGAAAATTAAACGCCAATACTACACTCAGTTCAATTTTGATCTTTGATGTTTCTAATTCAAGCAATATAAAGTATGTACCTCAGTACACTTATATACCACCCAAAACGACACTCACAAATCCACCCCCAGACCACCCAGGATTAAGTACTGGTGGTCGTTTTGGCATTGCTGTAGGATGTATTGCATTGGTAAAAGAGAACAATAATAATGTGTTATCTTCCTAGCTCTAACTGAAATCTAATTAGGCTGCCATAATTATTGGAGTATCATTCTACATGCGCAAAAGAAGAGCAGCCTCTACAAATTCTAACAAAGATATCCCTACCGACACAGGATCCATCAGCGAATTTCCTGCTGACTGGGATCGGATAGATCAATACTTCGTACCGACTGCTAAACCCGATGAACTTGCGAGAACCGTGGTAAACGAGAATGAGACATCTTCTCCCCCTTTGGAGAGAATAAGACCATCTGAGATTTAACTTATAAAAGAGAAAAACTAGTTGTATTCGTCGGGCATAATCCTCAAGGAAATGGTCAACAAATTGAATAAACTTGACTTTTCACTCGTTTTGTGAATGCAGGAAACACATTTTGGTTGGATAACTTCGTCGAAAGTAATGATTGTTTGGAGGATGCTATGACAAGCTATTGATATAAAAGCTATTGTAAATTGTTCTAGTATTTATTACTGACTCTATCATTGGTTGTACATGTCTGTATTCAATGGCATCCTTCTGTGAAGATGATATTGTTACTGTCACTGCTATCTAAAGTACAGTTTAATGGGTATGGAAGCAGTGCGTTCTTCTGATTATGTCTGATTGTGTGTTCCAAGACAACCAACAGGAGTATAGATTGTTGTAGTGATGCCTAACATTACATAATCAAGCACGCAACATCTACATCAGCTGAGATCGAATTTACCCTTCATCTACTTTTGGCAGTCAAGATGATACAGATCTACAGATCGTATAACCCTACTTCTCAACAATCACATCAAAGCCTACATCTACAGAGACAATAGAGATCATCTATGCTGACTTATAATCATATCATCTAATCCTAATATTACTCGTTTAATTCAATGACTCAAGATAAATAATCATAGATCAAGTTCACATATAAATACCCTCCATTTTGTTATTAGATAACCCTCAATCGATTATACAAATAAATAAGAGTTCTAATAGTATCCACTTAGTCTTTTATTTATACTTACTTGATCTTAAACCAAAACATAGATTTCAGATAGTATCTTATATATTAAAAAGTTAGCATGGTACATCAAGTGAATAACTAGATAGGAAGGAGTGTCACAAAATCAATACAAAAACAAATTTAGATAGGAAGTAACAACCTGAGCTCCTAACTTTACTTACACAGAGCCATATATTTATCCCTATTGAGTAAATACAATGGTTGTTATTGAATGCTTAAAACATATAACTGATCTTCTTCTGTTCTGCCAACTACTATATCTTTATTGATTTTCCCACACAGATATTGATTTTACACAACATATACTCACTCTGATACACTCATATCAGTTGCTGTTTTTGCTCGTTGTGGTGTGAATGATCAGACTTTGTTTGAATTCAATGAAGAGAAAGGTTATCCTTGGTCATCTATTCCACATAGTACTGTCAGTTCGATTCACCTCTTTATAAGTGTAAAAGACTTTGATAAAGATATGGAGTATTTACTCCCCTTCAAACCAAAAAAAATGTATTTACCATGTTGGTGGTTGTGCTGTATCAATGTATACACAGGTACATATTGTACATCCCATGCTATTCAACCTTTATGTGACACTAAAAAAGGTTGGAGAGCCGTGTAATGTAATGTTTGTTATTGATAAGCCATATTTGCTTTTTTTTTATTCTTTGTGAAGAGCTTGATTTTGTCTTGTTATGCATCCGATCTCCAGCTCTTACAGAAGCATAGTTGCATATGTAGATATAAATAATTACAGCTCATGCCTGCTATCCAGAAACACAGTTCTTACTGGACGTTTCAAAGATATACTCAACAACATCATCGTTAGTATATTTATATATTATACAGGAAATTGGGTAGAATACAGATATTTGATCAGTAGTTTATTATACTATATGCACTTATAACTAGTAGTCTGCTAATCGAGATTTGTTATGGCCACATTCCCTTTAGAATCACTGCATTTCGCCCAATGCTTTTCTCGGTTACCATAGACAATTATATGTCCTGCAGCAACACATCGGATATCCTGAGTGACAGTAGGCAAGTCAAATCCATCCCAGAAGAAATTTATCTATAGACAGTGTGTTAACTATAGATATTCTGCTTCTTGACCAGATAACTTACACCAAGCAAGACCACCTCAGCAGGCGACTGATTTTTGGAACATATTTTCCCATCTAGATTACAGCACTCGACAAAGGGAGGAGCAATCGTCACTTCAAAGTGTCTGTGATATAACACTCATATCAATAAATAATCAACATTCATAGGCATAACTTACTTTCCACGCGTAATATATTGTCTGTTTCTCTGGTAGACCAAGAATGATGTACCATCAGTCAAGTTATTGCTGATACAGTACTGATGAGTAAGAGTGGCAAATGAGAGACTAGCCACAAGTACGGATAGAGTTAACATTAGAGCGTAGGTATAAGAGAGATGTTGATTATAGAGTAATACCCCTCCTTCATATTCAAGATAGACTACAGAACTTGTTATTAACTGGAATGATAAGCGGGTAGTCACATAGGTGATACAGTACTTGTTTATTCGAATAGAATTAAGGCTCAATACATCTATCAAGAGCGGTTTTCTGTTAAGTGGATAAAGGGATCCAAGTGACAAAGATACACTCCGTAAAGAACCATAATCTACTGGCTGACTAGAATAACATGATAGAGGATACAGTAAAGAAGCCTTGTCTGCTCATCAGAAAGTACCAGAACAGTTAGATGCATAAGATGTATGCATAATAGGCTACTGCTATTTTACCATATCCCCCAGACATCTGATACTTCACGTGACAATTACATCACGTGAACTTCGAATGCGAGATAGACGGGAAGGGATTATATATTTTTTCTTCTTCTCTTTTTAGGGCTTTATTTTCCCTTTAAACTTACCTTCCAATGAACAACAAATCAGTGCTCCATTCTGACCCTGGGAAGTCGAGCCTACTCACATCTTCACTCAAACCCTTGACAGTCGTTATTCCTTCTTCATGGTCACATACTCACAAGCATAAAAGAGAACCTTCTATTCAATCTCAGTCTTCTTCCACTTTACTATCTCCCTCATGGTCTATGCTATCTTTTGACCAGCTATCACTCTATGCAAGAAGAGCATCTAATTCCAGTCTTAGTCTACTGAATGCACCAGGCACATTTTCACCCAAAAACCCCAGTATTACTTCTTCACTGGAAGATGAGAACAAGCGGAGAAGACTGAAGGAGAAGATTCAACAAGGTAATGCTACTATCGTTCTATCAGTATGAGGGAATAACAATGTTTATCATTACAGCTATCAATGGATTCTCCCAGTCATTTCTGTTGTCTATCAATGACAGTTCACTTGGATTCTATAGAATATCAGATCATATTCAGCGTAAAGTGCCCGATATGGTAGACACGAGGAAGAGGCTGAATCAACTGAGTAAGAGGATAGACACTGCCAACACAGATATAGAGGATATACGAAGAGATGTGTCTGATATTGAGAGATTAGAAGCATTCTTGAATATACATCAGATGATAAGGACATCACTGGGCATCATCAAAGCAGCCAAAGACAAGAAATAACTGTACTCTCATTCAAGCAACTATACCCTATTATCAAATAAATAAACAAAAAAGACCCATTTATTATGTACTATATTCATTCGAGATTGGAGTTGAGATAGTTAACAAAGACTTCTCCTATTCTGTCTATATTCAATGTAGTGAGTTTATTGATAGTAACAAACTGTTTCCTCAGTCGTCTCAGTTCAGAAGATGTCACTGTTCTGGGTGGATTGATCACTTTGACCGTTGATCTGGGTACTGTCATGGCTGTTCCTCCTGTCCCATACTCCTTCTGATTCTCTACAAATGCATTGATGATGTCTAGGGTTGTCTTATCTAATTCATATACATAGTTGGTGGAAGATACTGGCTTGGATACAGTGGATTTATTGGGTGGCAGTGCTTTCCTGAGAATGACTGCATCCCATATCTTGTCATTGGGAATCTGGATGTCATCATATATCACTGTAAACAAGGGTGAATCCCATCTATTACGTTCTTCTGGCTCCTCATATCGAGACACCAGTTCATCAAAACTGTATATAGAGAGAATATCAGCACACACATATCTACACATCTACACACACACATACATCACTTCTGTATATCCTTTGTCTCCTCTCTTCTTATTCCATTCCTTTGCCATGTCAGCAGGTACACCAGTATAGACTACACAATGTGGAGTGCCAATAGCCCTGGCTATACAATATAACTGGTATCTGTATCCTTTGATATAATTGAGTCCATCAGCAATAACCACATCATCCTTAGACAGTGTTCTCTCTACTGCTGATAATAATGCACCCCTTGCCTTCTTTTCTTCCCTGGCATCTGTGCATAAACATATAAGTATGATGTATAGTCTTTTTGCTGTTATTATTTCTAACCTTGGTATGCTTCTTTGGGTACATGCAGTGACTCATCATCTATCACGTGAACTCTCAGCTGTTTATTCTCTTCTTTTATTCTCTTTATAAAGTATTCTCTGATCTCCTTCACTCTCTGGCTTTTACCACTTGAAGGATACCCTGTTATGACTATCAAAGGCATTTTATATAGCAACCAAGGAAAATATTCCTAATTATTGTTGGGGGGTGAGTGAATTTTACTCGGGGACTGTCTTTCCATGGAGAGGCAGAGCACCTACTGCGAAAACATCAAGTATTGAAAAAAATAACAATAGAATTCCTCCTATTGGATCATACTACTCCACCCATTAACAAATGAAAAAGTAGCATGTTAAAATGGACCAATCAGAATATGGGTGAATTTAAACCAAATGAAATTAACCATCAATAGGGAAAAGATGGAGGAGGCAAAATGACAGGTAACACGAATGGTGAATTGCCATAACATGACTAATAGGGTTCAATATCAGGTTTCCTTATTTAGAAATTCTCTTTTCAACCTAGGGCATTTCTAATTAGTGTTCTTTTAGAAGGGCAAAAAATAAATAAATAAAGGAGGGAACATTCAAATTCCCCCTTTTTCATAATCTTCTCCTCTCTCCCACTTTCCCAATAAGAGTGTAACAATGAAAGCGATGAATCTGAAGTTGTTGACTCCTGATAAAGTGTCTTTTGATCCTATCAAGCCACTTATTCTCAGGGGTCCACCTTCTGAGACCACCTCTACTGTCTTCACCGGGAATATTGTACTCTCTTTAAACAAACCAACCAAGATAAACAGTATTTCTGTTACATTCAAATCCATTGCCACTACTTATTGGCCTGAAGGTAAGGTAATCTCTTGTTGTATTATATCGGGTGTTAATATACTTATAATTGGATTGATAGGCATAGGAATGAGAGGAACTCGATTGTTTCATGAAGTCATCTTGAGTGAAGAGAGATTGACGGTTGTTGAGTGTAAGAAGAATGAGTATCTGAAGTTACCGCCTGGTGTTCATCGATTTTCATTCACATTTCTTATCCCAAATGTAAGAATAGGTATGGATTTTATTGAAAATAGATACTAAATTTAATCCATTTAGTCTGTTGTGGAGACCATTGATGATGTCTATGGAAAGGTGCGCCATACAGTAGAGGCCAAAGTGCATGGTTCTGGTCTTCCTATGCTCGGTATCTGGCATGTCTCTAAACCTGTGCTTGTCCTTCGTGCTTATATGTCTGACTCATTATTGGTAAACAACTCCTTCCAAGATCTGTCTCGAACTTATGAAAAACATTTGGACCCGGTGGATGTACAAGTGGTGGTGGAACGCGCTGCATTCTCTTCAGGGGATTTATTCTTTCTTAAGCTGACTTTGCAGCCACAGCAGAAGAAGGTGAGATTGGAACACATGGAGTTGACTGTCACAGAGAGCAGAAGATATCATGTACCTGAATTGAGAGCCAACAGAACAGACAGTGAGAACTTCACATTACAATACCTCACTTCTTCCAGACTAGATAATGGTTTGGATGTATCTCACCAAGAGCAGCAGGATGAGCTGAAGTCTGTGTTTATCAAGAATGGCAATGGGCTGGATCTCATAGACACAGCAGCCTACAGAATCACTTTTGCCACACCCACCTGTAAAGCCAATATCCACCATACTACTCACTACAAGAGTATATTATTTAGACACCACCTTGATATCAAGATGATCATCTCATATATAGACGATGGTTCCACTTTAATGTACAACACAACACAAACACTTACCAGTGATCAGCAGCTTTATCAAGCACTTGCCAGTTCCTCGATACCCACCCCATTCCAACATAACCCCACTCCACCCTCATCTACCAACACCACTCCTTCCATTACTCCAGCTGTCACTCCCTCCAGTTCCACCCGAGTCTCATCGGCCACCTCCCCACCTTCTTCCCGACCAACCTCGACTCTTATCTCTAGCAACTCGCATAGATTCAAGTGGCGTAAGAAGGAAGACCAGATGAGAAAAGAAGAAATGATTCGTCTAGAAACCTCTGTACATGTATTTGATTGCCGCCTCAAAGAAGACTACGGCCGACTCCCCTCTTACTCTGAACTGAATGCTCTTTCTCCTTATCCAGAAGAAAAGAAAGCAGGCCCATCTGATCAATTGGATGAAGACTTCATGTTACAGAGAATACATGACTCACATTATGATGATGATTCCATGTTGAAACCGTACTTATGTGCCTGTTATTTTAAGTTCAGGCGTCAAATGGATGTGGCCTCTCAAGCACAGTCTATGGTGGCCCCTGATTCCTTTTACGCATTAGATAAAGTACCTTCTATGCCTCCCCCTGATTATGCAGAAACCATTTGAAAATAAAAAGATGAATAAGAAGCAGTTCTATATTAAGACAATCAACAACATAGAATCCAGCCAATCATTTGAATGTAACTGTCATATTATATAATATATGGCTAGCAGGAAATAAGTGATGTGTGATAATAGAATAGCCATTCCTTATTTTTAGTGATACAGATAAAGGGAGATGAGATCTGTACACATATAAACCCAATTTGCGGGTTTATAATTATAAATCTTCATGATGTATTCTATGTATGGTAATCATTGTATGACAGGAGGCACTACAGAGATCCTATTCATCCCCCCTAAACCCGATAAATAAAGCATGAAATCTGAGTAGAGATGGTTATCTGGGAGCAAAAGGGAGATTCCGTCAAAGAAAGATGATTCGTAATGTGTTACAGATATTGAATGTGCCGTGGCTAACTCAGTATGAATATTTCAATAAAGTAAAACAGACCAATAAGGTTAAAAAGAGTACTAAATACTCAGCTCTTGTTCTGCATTTCTCATCTGGGTTGAAGGATTGTGATGATTGACACTTCTTTGATAGAACGATACTCTTTCCTCATCTGTTTATCTCTACAAGTTGAACCACGGAATATATTATCCAATGAGAGCAAAGCACAATTATCTGATGTGTCACGTAAGATATTTCTAGGCATGCACCTAAGACGTTTTAATTAATTCCTCCTTTTTTCCTTCCTTTTATCTCTCATAAACAACACAAGTATATCTCTACACTTACTCTCTAATTCAACAACTATCCATATCTCTCTCTGATGAGTCTACAATCAACAATATTCTATTCTACAACTACAAGTAACATCCATATCATGAACTTCAAGCTCATCAAGTGCATTTTTCCTTGGTATTCCACGCGTTAAATAAAATGGTAAGGCCTATATATCTGTAATCATAGAATACTTTACTCACAAAGATGTATAGATCTTCAAGCTGTCTCTCTTCTCTTCAAGCCGTGCCTTTCACTGTTCCTCTTCTTATTATTCATCTCAAGCTCTGGTATCACCATATAAATGTGTAGCGCAGTTGAGCCACCGGTGATTATCAACGTGTAATCACCAAACTTTTTCAATGCTATTAAGCAATTAATAGTGTTGTACCCGTAGCGTTGCAAGTCGGGTTTACAATCGCAACAGGCCGCATCGTTCCCGTATCTTGCCTCAGGCTAGAATGTCACAAGTCGGGCGGTATCTAGAGAAAAGTTTATCGGAACTCCTCTTAATAAGTAGTGACAACTAGGCATTTATGATACTATCTTGCTTTGCATAATAAGAATGAACTTTGAAAGATGAAAGATGATGGTGATGACTGCAAGAAAGTATGTATAGTTTAGTATATAAACCTCTTACTAAAATGTCTCTATAGAAACGATAATTGATAATCAAACACAAGTCAAAAGTGCTCACTAATCACATCTGGCAACAGTCCCTTCTATAATCAAAAACAAGTCTGAACTATCTAGTCATCATATTATACATATAACTTACCATACTATAATACCATTTTCAAATCATTATGATCATCATCTCATGAATAAAAGTCTCTAACATCACATTGATACATTAACTGTATAATTCGTCCCTTTATATTTGTCTTTATCTGTATCTCTAATAAAGACTTGTACTCTATATATTCATTACTGCCTATCTGCAAAAGAGAATATGCCTAATAGGATGAACAAATGTCACCACAAGGATCACTGTTTATTTCAATCAGTAAGAGGTCATCATAATAGGAGCCGATGGTTAATTATTCTTTCAGTTTTCAAGGGTAACCAATGGATAAGTACAGAGAAAAATCAAACAAGTTTTATATTAAAAGATGAAGTATCAATACTTCATACTAAGATTTTATTTAAAAAAGAGTTATATCTTTGGTTTGAAACTATTGGCATTCTTCAGGAAGAATGACTGTACTGTCTGGCAAGGCTGATTAGTAATCATAGAAGCATGTGGCACACTTACACTATTAGCACTCTGTTCAGCCCAGTCAAAATAATCTACAAAGGTCTGTATCTGCTTGCCTATAATGAGAAAAACGAGAGGTTAGGATATCCCATTGTTAGAATGGGGAGACTAAAGAGCTATACGTGTAGGCACGGAATGGGCTCTTGTAGAGTAGTCATTGTTAACGAAGGTATCACGAAACAGTTGGGTCTTCTCTTGTTTAATTCTGCTATCGAATGGGATATTCTTCTTCAGTTCACTAAGATAATATTCTAGATCCATGAGTCTACCCGTCTTGAACTTGAACTTCTGGTAATCTGTTGCACCAATCAAGCATTGCACCAAGTCTTCACCATAGATGGATTCTGGCCCCGTTAACAAGTACACTTGACCATCATGCTTTCTATCGAGTTCACCAACCACCTTCTTGTCTTGATTCAATAATATACATTCTATTACCTGACATACATCCTCAATGTCAACAGGAGCTATAGTTGTGTGCGTATTGAGAGGAAGAACCAATTGACGATGGACCTCTACATGACCAGCCATCAGATGAAGTCCTTGCTGGAGAAAGTCAAGTCTATTGAGGAGGAAAAAATTGGATTATAGAAAAAAAAATCAAATTTTAATCTTACCTGAATATGATCTTCTGACAGTTGATCTTCATGACTTCCATCTCAATTTGCATATAATCTTGCAAAGCATCATGCCTAGCAGATCCTGCACCCACATGGGACAAACAAATGATACTCTTGACATTAGCCTTGACTGCCATCTCACAGATATTCTTACAGTACTCAACTCTATTGTTTTCATAGCCAATAGCAAGTACCAAATGTTCGACACTGCGCATTGCGAGAGAGAGATCATTAGGATGAGCATGGTTTACCACTCTGACATCAAGACCAATATTATCAAATCCGGAGCACAACGACTTGTCTTCACACAGAAGCCTCAAGTAGGGTCGCACCGATTTATATTTTGCTAAATGAGAAGCAACAGCATAGCCTACGAATTGATCAGCTCCGGTAATAAGCAGCATAGTATAGAATAATATAAACTTTTTGTAGTGAAGGAATATAGATATCGAGATGAGAGTTGATAGAAAATTGGAGTATTTATACCAACTTGGAGTTTATGCCTGAAATCAATGCAAAATAAGAAGCCATCAAATATTTCAATTCAGGCTGGACATCAAGTCATAGTACTATCATAAAAGAAAAAAGAAATATATATGCTAAACATCTCTTTATTATTGATGTCTTACTATTGTGGGTAAACACCTAATAGCCTAAATACTCTTTACGCAAATTCAGTGCGTTCTTTCGAAGAAGTATCCATTGATCAGATAATCTGGCTGTCACCGGATCATCCGAGCCTTTCTGTCTTGCCCAATCTGCCATCTTATTGACATAATCACATTCAACCGACACATTCATTACCAGGTCAGACCGATCATCACCCGATGACTCTGGTCTATCATCGGGTACCATGGGTATTTTACCATTCCAGTACCTAGCCATGACCACAGCCTGTACTTGCATGAGTGGAAAAGGAACAATGCGAATCGGTAATCCGAGAAAACAGAGTGTTCGATTCTTCTGGTAAAACATATGATGATCCAAATGATGTACTTTCTGTCCTGTCACAATAAGATTGTCTTTTTGAAAAGGCAAGAATGGGAAACTGTACAGGTATCCAGTGCCAAATACGACAGTGTCGATGTCTTTGATCTGTTTACCATCTTCAAACTCAACTGTCATTTTGGAACCCTGCATACTAAATTGCTTTACTACACGCATTACTTCCACGTTCTCAGGATACCTCTGGACTGCCTGTCGTATCAGTTCACTTTGTCCTCTGATACTCTGATATACTTTACTTGCTATAGGAGCTATTTCCCTGACTATATCAGTGGAAGAAGATCCGCCCCCAATTACGAGAACAGTCTATAAAAGGGAAAAGCATTCTAGATAGGATCAGATGCTGGTAAAATAAATAAATGATCATTTCTCTTACCTTCTCACTGAATGAATCAGGCTTCCTATAATCTCTTGAATGCATCAACTGGACATGCTTCTTGATATCCGATAGACCTGGTATATCTGGTACATAGGGAACTGTATAGTGTCCAGTAGCTACTACAATCGCATCATATTCATCTATGCTCGTTTCTTTTGTGTTCAGGTGAGTAGCAGTCACCCTCCATCTTGTGTCAATGTAGTCTACACAATCAACTCGATGGGCAAACCTGATATGAGGATACAGCTGTTTCTTATGAGCGACGTCTACGAGATAATCAAGAACATGTCGATGGGAAGGAAAGTAGGGTGTTTCCTTGGGAAAGGGAATATCACGGAAACACATGACTGAGTTAGGAAGATTGGTATGAAGGTGCTCATAAATAGGTGAATGAGTACCCACGTCCGCTTGTAATGCTTGTGTAGAAGGGAACGTAGGTGGAGTGTCTGTTTCAGGTGAATAGATCCTAAGTTGATACTTGATATTTTGAGAAGGCTTATTTTATGAGGCGAGGGTTTATTTTTTACTTACCAGGTTCCTCCTACTTGGTCATGTCGCTCATATATAGTTATTGTGTCATAAGTGCCTTCGTTCTTTAATGCCATAGCAGCAGCAAGACCACCTGGTCCAGCACCTATAATCCCTACTCTCTTAATAGGCCTGTTTAACATACACTTCAAATAAAGGGAAAAGGGGGTTGAATAAGAGTTTATATGATATTTTTATTAACAGAGAAAAGGAGGAGGAATAATATGTGAATGGTTAGACAATGATATCAGCAGGAACATGCGTGGCTGGAGGTGAATCGGGTGTGTTAGGAGTGTTTTGAGGAGGCAGGGACCTGTGGTTAGACACCATGGAGGAAGGGTGTACTGTTGATTTAGAGTGAATGTGTGTACTGTAATCATTCACTTCACGTACAAAGCAAATGGAATCCCTTAGGAGAAACACCATCCAATGAAGCTACGATATCATTTATAAGAAAGGCGGAGATAACATAATAGTGGGTTTACTTACATAGACAAGAGATATCAAAACAGTTGTTGTGATTGAGAAGGATAGCCCAACCTTAAATAGCCTACCACAGTTGAAGGTGGTCTCGGGATCAGAAATAATAAGGTTATCTCTACCTGTCATTGGTGGATTGGTTGGTAATGCTTTCACAATCTGTGCCAATGCATCTTCTTTACATCTGAATATATAGTTATCTCTTTCCAATCCAAACAGTATCGTATTGGCAATAAGAGTGCAGATGAGTGCCAATACAAATATAGCTATTATTTTGGTGTAGAAATTATATAGACCGTTGGCCCTTGAATTCTAATAGAGAATGAAACAAAGAGGTTAAACACAATAAAAATGTTAAGTGTATTCTGATTATCTACCATAAAAACCACACTGTATCCAATTAGACATATTAAAGCAAATGCCATGTTAATACCAGCAAACACCAATCTACCTGATTTATTGTCATAATCATGAAGTGCTATCCCATCAATTAGTATCTACATAGATCTAAGGATGAATGATTTTACTTACGGTTATTGCCCATTAAAGTGGTAATAGATAAATAGAGACTGGTGGCCTAATAGATCATGAATAATTAGATGGGCATAAAACAGGGGAGTATTCCATAACATACAATCCATATTGTGAGAATGAGTATCACGGCCAATTGTGATGGGATGAATGTCCAGTAGTACGGTCTACCATGGAACTTTTGTACACTGTGCATCTCTTCAACGTGAGTCATATTTTATTTTGAACAATAAGAATAAAAAAAAAAGGGGAAAAGTGGTATGTATTGTTTTCGTTCTCTTTATAGTTGTATGAGAGATATGCATATGAGGGGTGGTGATCATAATGCACTAATGACATGACTTTATTATGACAGGCTGGATGATAACAGTGCTTGAGTCAGAGTCATATCCTCAACCTTGCATAATCTGTTTATCCTTGCAACGTTCTCCATCCCCAGAGAATTGATTCTATCATCTAAAATCCCATTCTAATAGAGATAGAAATAGATTTAGAGTTTGAATGAGACAAAAGACAATGAGTACTTACATTCGTTTTCATCCATTTGTGCTCCTGTTATTATGTAAATGTTTAGTTGTTATTATTTGTTATTACTTGTGTGCACTTACCAAAGCAGCCGCCGCCGGAAGTCTTTTCGCTGGATCAACTGTGAGTAACTTGCTTATCAGATCCTTGGCTAAATAAGAAAACAATTCAAGTTGATGCAGGCATAATGTGATAACATCGATGATTTACCTTCATCTGATATGTCATCCCAATCCGGAGAATTGAAGGAATAGATGGCCCCTAATATCTGTCTCTTCATGGAAATGCCTTCACATTCTATTAATGATTCGAGTTGAATTTTAACTTGTGTCATTCTTTTTTCCTCACTTACCACCAAATGGAGGGTATCCACACAGACAGATATACAGCATAACGCCTAGACTCCACATATCACATTGACTATTGTATGATCTAATACTAGACGGACTCAGTACTTCGGGTGCAACTATCGAGAACAGAGTTATATAATGAACACTAGCATTGTTATTGAATTCTTAATTTACCGTAATTAGGAGTTCCACATTGACTGTCAAGTGTCTTGTTTCTCTTTATGTTTATAGCTAAGCCGAAATCAGCAATCTTTATATGCAGTAACTTCTCGTTGGCCATCAATACTATAGTAATAAGATGAGTATATACTACAGTTTCGTATATGCATCTCTCTTACTGTTTTCTGGTTTGAGATCTCTGTGTGCAATGTTCCTGTCATGAAGATACTAGAAAGTACAATGGTCAAATACCTATGTGCAGTTGGTTGATAGTATGCACTTACTCTAATAGCAGTAAACAATTGCCAGAAAATGAATCTCGTGTCATCCTCACACAGCCTCTTTCGTTTGACAATCATGTTGAATAATTCACCTCCTTTGACACTAGAAATAGAAGTTAATGGATTGTCACTGTCGATTGATGTATAAGTTCTTACTATTCTAGTACTAGAAACATTCTCTTCTCTTCATTAAAGAACTTCTCAATCCTCACTAACAATGGCTATAGACACAATGAGTATGAAGTTGGTATCGTAGAGAGTTGTACTCACGTGACTTTCAAGTGCCATGGATATGCCTACTTCTTGAGTGATGGCTTCAATAGATTTCGGTTTACTAGCAAACTTGGATTTATCCATTATTTTGATGGCCACCTCTCTATTTGATTTCCTGTGTACACCACGGAACACCAATCCCGAGTTACCGGTGCCAATCTTCTCATAGAGTTGATATTCCACTTCACATGACTTAAATAGAAGTGGTTAATTACTGTTTGTTGATATGTTATTTAAATGCTTACATTTGCTTCAAATCCAAAAGGAAATAATATCCTGAATGCTAAGATAACAGTGTAAATAAGGGTTCCAGAGAGATATGTAAATCAGTTATTTACCTATATCCAGTGGATCTTTACAATGGGATCCTGCTCTACGAGATAGCTGTATAGTATCACCTGTCCTTAATAAGGCCCGTTTCTTACTATCTACTGATTCATCATTGAGGTAGGTACCGTTGAAGCTAAGAATCGAGTGTTATAGATACATACACAAATATATACATATACACTGTTACCTTAAGTCTTCCAAGTAGATACGTAGTCCCTTTATCTTGGCTGTAGCCCCTGTTTCCTATTAGAAAACAAAGTTTAAATGTGTCTGTATTCCCACACTGTACTGATACTGACCATATATATCAAACAATGTCTTTTGCTTATTTCTCCATTAGTAAATCTAAATAACAAGAGGCCTAATTAATAAGATTGTTTTCATTGTCTTTCTCTCTATATATAGATATTGCAATAGATGCTCATACACACACACATTGCAATAGATGCGCATTTCATACTCACACAACATCACACTCTGGACTCCTTCCTAAAAGATATCCGGCCCTTCCTATTCCACCCACTTCTTTCTTCACTAAATAGATGGATTCATGTAAAGGTGTCAGGCTCTGGAGATAAGCCCATGCATCCTTATGTTGATCCCAGTCAGGGGCAGGTGGATCATAGTCCTTGTAGATATCTTTGAATGTCAGGCCTTTCCTCTCATCATCTGATTTCACAGGATGGCTGTCAGTGTTCCCTTCAAGTCGCGCTTCCTTGGATACCCCATGATCAGTGTCTGCCTCGTTCTTCCTCTTGGATGATTGTCTGCCGAATAAACCATCGTCGGATGAATGATAAACTGTAGTACATCGGGATAAGTCTGTGTCGAATTCAATGGTCTTGTTACTGTTATTAGTCAATGTAGAACCCATTTGAATGGTGGAGGTGAGGAAAGAGAATAAAAAAAAGAGAATAGAAAAAAAGGGGGGCAATTGACACAATGCTGTCTTTTAATTGTCATGGTCACGGATAGACAGATAGCAACCACTGAGATTGAAGTGTCATGTGACCTCCAAATGTATTCTCAGTTAGAGACACTTCGATGCTTAAAATCTTCTCTTTTTCTCTTTTATTCTTTCTACACTTACACCTACCATGTCTTATGGAGCCTATAATTACTCTGCACCACCACCTGCATATGACGAGGAGCAGGGACATCCACTGCTGAATGAAGAGGATGATATGTTCAAGGAAACAGTAGCTAATAGCTCAAAAGAGATTCGATTACGTAAGAATCCTCAGGAATGGTGATACACAAGTTTAACTGATAATTTCAATAACAGAGTTCGTACGCAAGGTGTATTCTATTCTGACTACTCAGCTACTGGTAACCACTGTATTATCAGGTGTATATATGTCCAATGATCCAGTGAAGCACTGGGTTCAGTCAAAGTAAGGAGTTTGAGATAAGCAGACACTATATCATGATTATTCACTACTCTCTTTTTTATACTATACATAGCCAATGGTTAATGCTTGTGTCTGCACTGGTTTCAATTGGCATATTATTCTTATTGGCATGGAAATCCAGATCTGTTCCACTCAATTATATCTTACTGAGTGTATTCACCTTATTGGAAGGACATGCAGTGGGCACAGTAGGTAAGTTATCTTGTTTATTACATGGAATGTTCATCTGTGATTAATTGATATCTATATAACAGTGACATTTTATGACCAGAAGATCGTATTACAAGCACTATTAATCACCTTGGGTGTATTCTTCGGTCTTACTTTATTCACACTACAGTCCAAGTGGGATTTCTCTGGAATGGCACCATTGTAAGGGCACATCATATCTTATTTTCCCATCCACTTTCTAACTTATGCTTATTCCCCATTAGTTTAATGGCTGGTATCTGGGTCATGATCATAGCCAGTATAGTGGAGATATTCTTCCCATTCTCACGGGGACTACAGCTTGCATTTGCCATATTAGGAGTTATCCTCTTCAGTGGCTATATTCTATTTGACACTTACAACATCTTCAACAGATACTCTCCTGAGGATTATATTATGGCATCTGTCAGTCTCTATTTGGACATCATCAACTTATTCCTGCAAATCCTAAAGATTCTTCAATTGCTAAGCAGTGATGATAACTGAATAAAAGATAATAAAAGCATTGTTATTGCAAAAGAGAGAATATGTATACAAGTGTTTGTTTATTATAAGGAGGATATATCAGATTATTTAGAGTCTAGCACCTTCAGGGAACTTTCTCATGGCCTGGCGAATACCCAGATCAGCCATGACTTCTTCTGCTCCACCAAGGATAGCTGAGAACTTGTATGTTCTCTGAAGGGTTTCAATGGTTCTGCCCATACCAGTTTTAGTAATAGCACGACCACCGAAGATTTGACAGGCATCATCTGAAATATCATGTAATACACGAGTAGAATGGTATTTACAGAGGGCAATAGGACCAGCTAGTTGGTCAGCTTGTTCCATATAAGACATGTTGTTCATTTGATAAGTGAGATTCTCGACCCAGGCATGGAAACTCTCGAGTTTGGAGACCATGCTAGCCATCTTGTTACGGATAACAGGTTGATCAATCAAGCGTTTACCGAACACGAGTCGCTGATTGGCCCATTTGAAACATTCCTCAATGACCAGACGACCTGCCATGGAAGCACCAGTCAACATCACCCAACGTTCATGGTTGAAGTTGGAGAGAACGACTAAGAAACCACGATCCTCTTTACCTAATAAGTTCTCAACTGGTACCAATACATTTTCAAAGATGACATAGGCAGTACCAGCAGAAGGAGAGTAAGAGGTCTTAATAGGCTTAGTCTCAACACCTTCACCACGTTCAATGAGAAGCATAGAGATACCCTTCTCAGTACGAACAGCAGTAGAGAAGTAATCAGCATATGAACCGCCTGTAATCCACTTCTTGACACCATTGACAATGTAGTGCTTACCATCAGCAGTGCGCTTAGCTGTAGTTCTGATATTTGCAACATCGGAACCAGCATAGGGCTCAGTAATAGCCAGACAGATACGCTTCTTTCCAGAAAATACTTCAGGAATGATCTAAATAATACAACTTATGAATATAGAAGATAAAAGTATCCTTTCTATCTACATACCTTTTGTTTGAGAGCAGCAGAACCAAAGTTAAGGACAGTGGGTACAGAGATAACCATACCACCAGCAATACCATCATCAGTACCACGAACCTTCCAACGAGTGAATTCTTCATGTACAATCATCTAATCGGATATTATTATTAATTGGATGTCACACTGTCAAGATAAGAGTGTATATCTCACCTCATGGAAATAATCGAACTCTTCACCCTTGATGCCTCCAGGGAATGTGAGTCCATGAAGCCATGGTCCAGGACCAATGTTAGCAGCCAAGAGATTATGTTTACCCAATGTCTGCATGAACTCATCTGTGGGCTTACTACCTGCATCCTCATAGGCTCGTACCTCCTCAGCCAAAGAATCAACAATCTTACGGACAGCTATACGGAGCTTGAAGTGTGATTCTCTAAAAAAATATATGGGAAATTCATATGTCAATAGACACACTCACATAAAAACCTTAAAATATATTCTTTCTTACTTGTAATAGGGTGATTTGAATCCCATCCAAGCACTTGATTCACCATAAGGTACAGTAGACAAGTCACCAGGCTGGTACACATCAATCTGGGCAGTTTCACCCTCAATAGATCCTATCTTGTAACGGTCATACTTGATAAGGACATCTTGACGATGAAGTCCATAAAAAGCATCTGTAGCATCCTGGCCAGCATATTCAAGAATGGGAACTGCTCCACCAGGATGGAAATTGATGAAACGACTCATGTCATAAACACTAGAATCAATGATGATCCACAAGTCATTTTCGGCAGAATGACGCTTTACTTCATCACGGGTGTATACCTTCAATGCCATTATTTTAATAATAAGAGAGTTGGGAGGATAATGATAAAGAAGGGGAGAAGGGAAAGGGAAGTAGTGAGATCTTTATTTATGTTTATTTTTATTCGGGGCATGAATTCCCATATCTCGTTATTAATGTATTTTCCCTCACAACTTATTTCATGGCTGGGCATTTTCGTATAAATTTCTCAGGTCCCAACTCTTCAATACGATAACCATCACCATAGATAGGCGGATGGCAAACAAAGGATGTAGGGATGTATTTACCCTTGGAAGCAGTAAAGGGTGTACGTATGTCAAAGGACGTACGAGGGAGACACAGGTACCGTAGAAAGAGAGCACGAATCCAGATAACACTATGGAATACCATTTGAATCCATAAAGGAGGTTCTTCCATTTTGAATGCCATGATCTCACTTGGTTCCAATAAACACGGTACTGTCCTGTGAATAAGCGGTGATAGGAAGGGTGGTACCCGTGATGTTAAATACTGGATAGTTGGATCTGCGCAACTCCTATTAGCGGGATGATATTTAACTGCAGTCAACTCATAGTTCTTTTTTATAAAAGCACAAACATGAGTAACTCTGTGTAATGCAGGATTTATCATTGTTCTTTATACCTTTTGAAGTTGAACCCATTCTTCTAGAGTTCCAGGAATATCCTTTATGTTCATCTTAACACCAATATCATACCACACTTTGAAGATAGCCTAATCCAAATTGATAAACAGTCATTTCCATTTTTTTCTTGACTCCTGAAGTTTCTACTTACATTGATCTCCCTAATGTCAAGTGGGCGCCATTCCCATTGGTTTAGCCATCGAATAGGTTCAACCACAAATAACACCAGACTATAGAGATAATCATCATTTGAAATAGGATATTTACCATGGATCTCATTTAAGCGTTTGAGTGAATCTTCACTACGTTGATACTGTTGATCGATCTGGTTTTGATCAATATGAGGATCCACACGAAGCTGGTTCTGGATGCGAGGATAAGGATCAAGTATTTCAGAAAGAATCAATTCTGAATCTTCTGCCCTTCGAGGACATCGATCGAGGAACTCTCTGGTCGATACCAATAATTTGCTAACACTGGGTACAGCAAACGGCTTGAATAGGGCGAATTCCAATGATGTCCTAGAGAGCACTTGAAAGGGTTATGAGTGTGTGTATATATAATCTATCTATTTTATTGATCACACTTACATGGGAATTCTCGACGGAACACATGACTGAATAGCTTAATGGCTACATCGTGATCCTTCAGCACTACGTCCGGATCAGGATACTCTTTAATTATAGAATGGACATATTCATAACGCCGATAACGAACATATCCTAGGTAAGCAATGAATACTCCGATAGCAAGTACCCATTTATCTATTCTATCAGCAGTTGATAAGATCAGATCCATTGTGTAAAGAGATAAAAAGAAGAAGAAAGAAAAAGGGAGGGTTTATATTTTAGCTCATCTGTCAACATAAAGTATCTGCAGATTAAGACATAAGCTGTAGTGAGATGATCAATGCCCTGATTAAGGATTATACATGTTCACAAATTCAAGTATAGATGTAGTGGAAGCCCCTTGTTTTTATCAATAAGCATATATACTAATATGACTCTTATTTATTACAAAAAAAAATCTTCTTAAGCGTCTGCAACATGGACAATGGCCTTTCCAAAGTTCTTTCCTTCCAATACATTGACAAGTGCTTGAGGAGTACTCTCGATACCTTCCATAATATCTTCACGGTATTTGATCTTTTTGTTTACCAATAAGTCTGTCACTTTCTTGAGGAATTCAGGTTCGAAATCCATATGATCCATGATAATAAATCCTTGAATGTTGATTCTCTTAACGACAATGTTCATGATGTTGTAAATAGGATCAGGCTTGCTCTTGTTATATTGAGAGATCATACCACAGGCAATGATACGGGCATTCAAATTGCATAATCCCAGTACTGCATCCAAGGTTGAACCTCCTACACTTTCAAAGTAAATGTCTATTCCCTTGGGACAATGTTTCTTCAAGTTCTCCTTAATTTCACCATGCTTGTAATTGAACACAGCATCAAACCCAATGGATTTCAAGTAATCACATTTCTCATCAGTTCCAGCAGACCCAACTACATAAAGACCAAGGGATTTGGCAAATTGACCGACTAGTTGGCCCACAGCACCTGATGCTGCGGAAACATAAATGGTCTCTCCCTTCACTGGTTTCCCTATTTTGGTCAACCTATTATCTAATATTTTAGTGCTTGTTGATATATAAATATACATATATACCACTTTACCCATAGTAAGCAGTCATACCGGGCATACCCAATACACCTACGTAATGACTCAGAGGTAACCCATTGTTCTTGGGATCATTACGAACAACATAGGCTGTCTTGGCATACTCTGCATCTACCAATACGTATTCCTCAAACAGTCCCATTGCTGTTCTTCCGTACACATAATCGCCCACTTTATATTTTGAGTTGGAAGATGCAACCACTACATTCATGGTATCTCCTGTCATTACTTCATTCAACCCGAATGCAGGTGCATAAGACTTCACACTAGGATCTCTCATTCTTCCTCTCATATAAGGGTCTACTGACAGATACAGAGTCTTTAAGATGAATTGACCGTCTTTCAATGGTTGATTGATATCCAGAGTAGATTCTACTACTTTCATGTGTTCATCCGGAACAGGATATCCTTCGGGGACTTTAGTGAAGAGAACTTGCTTATTGGAAACCATTGTTATTAGATGTAAACATCACTCTCCCTGTTTTTTTTTTATTCTTATATGCTGTGATTTAACCCATGTATCAATTTTTTGGCATGATTTTCATGCTTTCATAGGTCACCCATTCACTGTGTTTCTGCATGAACATTCATTATTACGTCAAATGAGAATTATTTAAATAATACTTGACAGCAATGAGTGACTCCATAGTCAGGAATGAAATGATATAACACTTTATACGCCTGGCTCAACAAAAAGCTTGTTATATTACAGTGAAACCATCCGTAAATATATATATATCGCACATACTTTTTCATCCTTCTTTCTTCTTTTTTCTCTTATCTTCTCATAAAAAGCTCTCAAGTGATGTCTGATCAGGTAATGTCAAATTCGCTCATCTCGAAACTCAATGATGACTGCCTCGAAGTGGTGTTCCAATGCTGTGGTGGTTGTCCCTATACACTATCGGCCATAGCATTAGTGTGCCGCCGATGGTATTCTATTTCACAGTATAAATCAGTAGTAAGTTATACGATCATCGTTTTCGAATATCAAAGGGCTGACATTGATTTTTTTTTATAGTGGAGAACACTTACGATTGATCAACCACAACTTTATGCGGGGTATGCTCGATTACTTCATTCCGGGCATAAACATTTAGAATCAGTAAGGTATCTGTCACTTTATAAATCAATTGAAACACGTCATGCACATCTGAGGTCGTTGCCATTGGAATCCTTGAAGAATCTCACACATCTATATACACATAACCTTTGCTTGGCGGAAATTGATCATCTGTCCCGACAAATTACAACCACGCCCTCACAACTGAGTGTCATACACTGTACTCACATCGAAACCTGGTGTGATACACAGAGATTTACCTTTGATATTGTGGAGAGACACCCGCAATTACATCGGATCAAGTTCAAGTTTGTCCAGGACGGACATAATGGGTTTGCATCTATTCATAACTACTCAATAACCATCCTGCCTATTCCTATGGAGAACATGCATGTTCGGAACTTTTGTCTGGCAAGTGTGGTCGATAGTGAATGGTCTGAGCAACGGCTCTTATTGGGAACAATGGCTGAAATCGAGAAAGATCAAGGTGAAGCGTTATATCAAGAAGAAATTGACATGCTTCAAAATCAAAGGGCTGCTGTGATGAACTCCTGGTTTGAATATGAAAACACGTTGGTTGAGAAGTACACTTACTTGTTCTCGTTATCGCATCTGGAAGAACTCGAGATTGGGTTCTGTTATGCATGGACACCCAAAGTGTGGAGGCAGTTCAGAAAGGTGCTATATCAGTCAAAACATACATTGGGGGTACTCAGCTTACATGGGTGGGACCAGTTGGGCAAGTTGGGCAAAAAAGGTTTTCAGAGCACAACGATACAGCCTATTCGGATGCAAGCAGAAATGGAAATATGTGAATGTTTATCTCAATTATATCAATTGAAGACACTTCAACTCGTTAATTTCAGTATTGGCGTTGGACTCTTGAAAGCTGCTCCTCACTTATCAAGGGAAATACAGTCTGTAAATATTGTGTATACGGACTCTTTTATAAGGAATTTTAATGAACCTGCCGATATCTGGTTATTGATGGGTCCATTGGAAGAATTCGCTACAACCGTATTCAAAGATCCATCAATGGAAAGACGGCACTTGAAGATCAATCTGTCTCCGTTATTGCAAGCAGCTATAAAGAATAACCTTTTCTTTAAAAACAAGCCATTCATTGATACTTTGAAGAAATCGCTATTGGATCAAAGTATTTTCCTGCAATATGAAGAAGTAGTGGCGCAGTAAAAGCAACTATCGGTAATGGTAGATAGCCATAGTAAATACAGTAAAAATCAATAACTCGATAAAATGATAATTTTTAACACCCTACACCATACAACTGATGGACAATCATCTCGAACGTTTTTTTTTTTAATTTTTTTTTCTAATTCATTTTTTTTTTGCATGAATCTTGCATATGTCAACCTTATATGGTTTCATCTGCTTTTCATGTCTCTTCTTTTCTTCGTATTATTATGTTCATTACTAAATTTCCCACAGAGATAACTACAGAGATAGCATCCTATTTAGATTTGAATGACTTGAAGTCATGCATATTGACGAATCATAGTTGGTATGATCAGTTCAAGCTTTATGTATTCAGATCACTTCATATTAAATCCAGAAGATTATTCAAACAGTTGTTTCTTAAGATGACAGAAGATAAGCAGTTTGGCGGTCATATCCGAATACTCAAGCTAGACCAGAATGTGGGTATATCAAACGAAGAGTTCAAGCAATTGCCTGTACTATGTCCATTCATGGAGTACATAGAGTTCAATCCATATTTGTGGCGATATTTCGGGTATTCAGATAACTTATTACAGTGGCAATATGTCTATAGATATCCATCCATGGAGAAACCAAGATTGACACTTCCTATTCTGAAAGTCAATGGTAGATCACTTACTTACCTGGAAATAAGCTCAGTTTTGGTAGACGAGATAGGTGATACATCGTATACCATATTTTCCTTGTTACAACTTACTCCTTGTCTAACATCACTCATTCTGCATGATGGTATTGTCAAATCACAGCCAACATCAATCCGTGAACTAGAGTTGATTCATCATTACTGTCCTCGATTGAAACTGTTGTCACTCAATTCATTCGAACTATTGCATACGGAAGGTGTAGATATGAACGCATTGACCCTATCAACCCATCTGAGAAGCTTGTCTATTAATGCGCTGATCAATCATGAACAGATACTGTCCTACTGGGGACACAAATACCCATACCTTGAATCACTTCATCTGCAACTGGGGTTAATAGAGCCCAGTACGTTTCGTGATATCATCCTACCAGAGAACACAAACATGAAAAACCAATGGACGTCACTTGCCACCTATTGGCCTCACCTCAATCGACTCACAGGTAGCTTTGATGAGAAATACTTTCCACTTGATCTATTTCTGCGAGGAGTCATGAATAATCATCAGATGAAAGAGCTCTCCATCTGTTTCCTTGACTTTGATTATCATCGAAGAAGTTCCCTTCGATTCAAACAGTTGCTGACCAACTCTAAGAATACTTTGGCGAGTGCCAATATACTTAACTGGGACCAAAGCTGGAGTTTGAAGTCAGATCTGCTAGGACCCTTAGGACAATGTAGACTCTTAGAATCTTTATCTCTATCACCTCAACCAGGGTTATTAACAGAATTCGACATCGACATCTTACTGGACCAATGCAAAGGCTTAAAGAAACTTGAGTTATCAAATACCTATAATCTCTTTGTGAAAGATGATACAGTACAGGATGAACACCCACTACAAGAGTTTGTACTGCAATATACCATGGCCAATGACCGAATGTTTGATTACATAGCCAGAAGATGTCCCCACTTATCAAAACTACATATACTACATGTTACCAAACCGTATGATAATAATATCACCTTGAACATCCATATGCCACATCACCGGTTTCATTCACTCCATGTGGAGGGTCTCAAGTTAGGGTTAAGGCTAGAGGATTCAGGGTTTCAGTCCAACTGTTCATCCACTCTATGTTCACTAAGCATAGGAAATGATGATCAGAGGTGGTATCACCTGTATCAGCCAAAGGAAAAAGGAACAAAATTAGCTCCCAGATTACAGAGATTGTCGACTGATCAAATCCAATCTATCCATCAAACAAAGGTAACTGACAGACTGTGGACCCAAGTGGCTGCGGCTGGAAATAGATTTCGATATGAATACAAGCATAATTGGACACTCGATATTCCATATGGTGTATCCAGCATACAATGTGCATCTGTGAATGAGTTTAAATTTGAAGGCATATTAGTACATAATTAAAACGAATATCTTGCATGACCTGCAAGGGCTCTGATGAAACAGTATGAGTTATGTAAATAAAATCAGGGTTTATAATAAATAAAAGAAAAAATAAAGACACCTTCCCCTCTCTCTCTTTTCATATTAACCCAAAAAATGATTGAACAAGGCTTTCTCTTGAACAAAGACCAGCTGAAGCCTATTGTCGATGGATTCATGCATGAGTTTCAGACAGGCCTGAAAACACCTTCAAAAGGATTGGCCACGATGATACCATCTTATGTTACCAAGTTACCTACAGGTGAAGAACAAGGCACGTTCCTCTCTATGGATTTGGGTGGAACTCATTTACGTATTGCTGCAGTAGAACTGAAAGGACAAGGAAAAACAGAGGTGCGTGAGTTGAAGAAGTCTCCGAGTCCTGAGTTGAAGACAGGTGAAGGAGAAGTGTTTTTTGACTGGATAGCTGATGCCGTCCAGGAGATTATCGCAAGAGAAAGTCTTCTCTTTAATGAACAACAGAGGAATGGTAAAGAAACTATTTCTTTAGGCGTGTGCTGGAGTTTCCCTGTTGAGTAAGTGATTATTAATCCTGTATTTATTTACCAATGTTCATTTGTGTGTTGAATTAGTCAAACAGGTGTTGCTAGTGGTACTGTTCTCAGAATGGGTAAAGGCTTCATTCTTAAAAATGTAGAAGGTAAAGATCTGGCTGAACTGTTCCATGCAGCGTTTAGAAGAAAGGTAAAAAAAGGGGGATAGACATGAATATTCAGAATCCCATTTTGCTTAAACTTTTTTGTTTATTTAGAATTTGAATGTGGTGGTGACTGCTATCGTGAATGACACAGTGGGTACATTGGTTGCTCATGCTTATACTAATCCAAAATGCCGCATTGCTCTTATCTTTGCTACTGGAATCAATGCTGCTTATCCTGAAAAGGTCAGGAACATTACCAAGTTGGATGATAGAGAGAAGTATGCTAGTGATGCCAAAATGCTTATTAATACGGAAATAGACATATTTGGTAGTGAAAAATATCTTCCATTAACCAAATTTGATCTTCAGCTTGATAAGTCACATAGCCAGCCAAAGTTCCAGTTATATGAAAAGATGGTATCTGGTGCATATATGGGTGAGCTTACTCGTTTGATTGCAATGGATTACATACATGAAGGAAGCTTATTTGAAGGAAAGGTGCCCAAGGGATTCGATCAGGCATGGTGTTTTCCTACTGCTAATATGAGTACACTCGAAAATAATGACCATGAAGGCATATCCCATATATTCAATCACTTCTCTGTAACACCCACTTCTGAGGATATAGAATTGTTAACTCGTATATGCCGTAATGTTTCCACTCGAGCAGCTTCCTTGGTTTCAGTAGCTATCATTTCATTGATTGAGCAACAACAGTTGTGGAATAGACAAGAACACATCATTATTGGTATTAACGGATCTACCTTCCAGTACTACCCTCATATGGATTCACGTATCAGAAATGTATTGAATGAATGGTATGGAACGGACACGACGGGAAGGATTGATCTCGAAGTAGCATCTGAAGGCGGTAGTGTAGGAGGTGCTCTTATTGCCATGTTGGCCAAATAAAAATTACACCCGTTTCTTTTTATTATGAATAAAATCCTACTTTTTGAAAAGGCCAAAGTTTCTTCTGACTTTGGGAGGAGACGGGGTTGATTTTGACCCTGAGCTATTGCCAGCAATGGCTTCAGTCAGAACTACTTCACTTTTATCAGAAGGATCGACATGCCATAGCTTGATAATACCACGAAAATCTGTGGTTACAATGATATGTCCATATAGGTTATTCTCCTCGAATGCTGATTTATAGTAATGGGTATTATGCATGGTATCTTGCTTGAGTTTAGCAATCAGTTGGTATGTTTTACATGGTGCAAATATAGCAGTGGTTACTGGATAATCATGCGTCTCAAATGATTCCGCTCTAATTCTCATCTTACGGTTATCCTTAACCTGCCGTCTCTTTAACCATTTAGTTAAGCCAGTAGATGACTGTGAATGCATTCCTGCTGCGCTAGTTGTGAGATTGGTTGGGTCATTTAAAGGGTGTAAGGTAGAACCAGTCGACTGTTCTGTGTGCCAGATATACACTTGATTGTCATCTGATCCACTTATGATATATCGACCATCATCACTATAAGACTTAAATGAGTGGAACTATTCTTATAATCACAAACAATTAATTGATTTACCTAAATGTTGCTCTGATTTGCATAGATGTATTGCTAGCTCCCTTATATTTGAATATTAAGCTTTTGTCTTTCATATTGAATAGCCTCATGATTGAATCATTACTGGTGACCAGCATTTTCTCTTCACCTGGTGGCATTCCTGGCATCATCTCAATACCTGTTATTTTGGCTCCTTTTTTGGATGTATTGCTATTTGCTTTGGCTGAATCTGTCACTGCAACCTGGGTAATATACTTCAATCCTTGTGTCTCAAAGAAATAACAATGTCCATCACCAGAACCTGCTATAATCGTTCTTCCATCTAATGTGAATCCCACTGCAGTAACACATTTATCACCTGGTAATTCATTCCAGAAAGCCACTTTCTTTTCTGGAATGCACCATACCCTGACCCGTCCATCCAGGGATCCTGAGAGAAAGTATCTATCATCCTATATATACTATCAATCGATGCTTATTCACAGGACTAGGATAATCAGTACCTTTGGATGAAATTCTACAGAAGTAACACATTGAAGATGATTGAATGCACAGAGGCATTCTTTCTGACTAATATGCCATAATCTATAACTACTTGTTTAATAAGAAGTCTAGGTAGGAAAAGAATTGACTTTTTACCTGACTGTCTTGTCTAATGAACTCGATAATAAGAAGTTGTTCTGATGATATAGGTATTAGTGGAGAATTAGGGTGGTTTTTGATCTCATAAGTACCTTTGACCATGCCACATCTAATATATCTGCAGTGTGTCCACAATATTCTTCATGGGGTGTATCATCCAACACTTTAGTGGGATGTTCAGTACGCCCAGATAGCTTCCAAACAAAGATAACACAGCTTTGACCTGCAGTTGCTAGATAGCGTCCATCCTTACTGAACCTTGAAGTCCAAATAGCCCCATAAGGGGAATTAGAAGAGGGCTCAACGATGGGTTCTATTGTGTGTTGTTTACAAGTGCTCATATCATGTTTTGTAACAGTATTCAATGTCTGGGCTAAAACTAACCGAGAGAACTCGAGATGACTATATTTATAGTTGGATTTGGTCTTATAAAGTGTAATCAATACATAGAATATTTTTGCCTAAAAGTGTGTCTTACTGTGGAAGGCTGAGGTGTTGATATAGTAGGCTGAACTGGAGCAGTGGAAGTATGCTGGTCATCACTGGATATGTAGTCGTCCTCATCTACTTCTTCATCTTCCTCATCTCCTGATAATACTATATTATTGCCTTCATTGACAATGTCAGGTCTTTTCCTTAATCCAATTATCTGTAGGAACGTTTTCTTCTTTCTTCTGCTTATAGTATTGATTAAACAGTGATGAGCTCAATGTACAGTTTATATTACCTTGCTGACTTTACTGAAATAGAATCTGTAGTGTATTCATAGAGTGAATTGAAATCTGACTGCTGTGATTTATCATCCTCCAACGGATGATCTAAACATAACTAGATGAATAAGTACATATACTGTTTATACACTAATATATGCCCACCTTTCTCCTCCATATGTGAATCTGCCTTTGTTTGATTATGATCTCCTTTTAATAAATGAATACCTGTGAATACACAATGACTAACTATTAATGTGGATGAAGTACCCTCAATTACCAGTAGCGGATTATCCTAAATAACAGTATAATTAATATATTGCAAAAAGAGCACTTTATAGCATAATCTTCATTACATCATTACTTCCATCCTTCTTGTTTTTGTCTATCACCATATCAACTGAACTGTTGGTCATAACTACGTTAGATGAAATATAAAATGGGAAGATTGGGAGAAGACAAAGTATAAATCTTGATAAGGAGTCTATTTACAGACAATTCTTGGTAAACGGAGTATTTACACGGACTTTAGCAGTCGGTATTTGCTATTTGCGGTGTAAATCCACAATGTAAATTCGGAAATTGAAAAATTTGTTACGTAACAAAATAAAAGCATCCACCTTTTAAACCAACACATTATAAATTTAGAAAAGCCACATAATATAGCCAATGAAAAGAGAGCTGATATATTTTTAAGCCCATTTTAGTCAGTGAATGTAGATTCACCACCAGAATTATAAGAATCAAATGTTTAATCAACTAGAATTAGAAGAATCAAATGTTTAATCAAGGCATACAGGACCATAATCAACCAGAATTAGAAGAATCAAATGTTTAATCAAGGCATACAAGACCATAATCAACTGAATCAATTTTTTAATCGAGGCATATTTCAACCAGAATTAACTGAATCAATGTTTTAGTCAAAAGTACTTCGACTATAATTAACCGATTCAATGTTTTAATCAAAAGTATTTCAACTAGAATCAACTGTGTTGTGATCAGGCATGTAGATTCTAAAGTCAGACTGTATCCTATATCGAAAGGAACGCTGTTAAGAGTTCATCAACTATTATGACACATCTCAAACTCTAATTAGGCAACGATCAGTCTACTGAATCCATAATCATCTACCATCTTATTCATCTATGCTCTTATCCACTATAAAAGAAGAATCATCAATAGTTTATGATAATCATAAATATGTTGATGATTTTAATATTTCCTCCAATCATAGTAGCTTATTATTTTAATATTCGGATACAGTGAAGGAATATCCAAATAAATAGAGCAGATTTCAAGATGTTTCAAAATAATATAAACCTTGTCCAGAAATATATTTGATATCGTACTAAAATTGAATTTAAGATAGTATTTACCCAATAATGGATTTGATTGTTTGTTTATACTTATAAAGCAACTCATTCATATAATCAAGTTTGCAATCACCTCGAGCATTGACATACTATTAGTTAATTACCAGCACGCAAGCCTGATAAACACTGTGTTGTAGTGATGCCTAACATTACATAATCAAGCACGTAACATCTACATCAGCTGAGATCTAGTTTACCTTCATCTACTTTTGGCAGTCAAGATGATACAGATCTACAGATCGTATAACCCTACTTCTCAACAATCACATCAAAGCCTACATCTACAGAGACAATAGAGATCATCTATGCTGACTTATAATCATATCATCTAATCCTAATATTACTCGTTTAATTCAATGACTCAAGATAAATAATCATAGATCAAGTTTACATATAAATACCCTCCATTTGGTTATTAGATAACCCTTAATCGATTATACAAATAAATAAGAGTTCTAATAGTATCCACTTAGTCTTTTATTTATACTTACTTGATCTTAAAACAACTGTTTATTTAGAAGTGCATGGATATATATAGTACAGAATGGACTGGAACGGCTGTTTGGATGAGGTAAATACAAGATAAATACAAATAATAATAATATACAGGCTAATTAAGATACAATGGGATAGACTACAAATGGTTTACAGGAAGCTCAATCTGCCAGCAGATGACAAATCTTTGTCGAATACAAGATAAGGGGATACGACGCTGTGGGTATCATTCTGGGGATTCTTTACAAGACCCACTTGAGCAGTTATCTGTCCAATATCAATGACAGCAAAAAAAGGTATTTCACCTTCACCAAACAGCTCGACGACAGGGATAAATCGGTTAAATTTACATTGGGTGTGGTTTTTGGCAACTTCGACCAGCAGAAGATGGCTCTCAATTTGATTATGGATGTGTGTGAAGAAGAAAACAGTTTTGCCAACAAACCAGTGTGGCGAAGATCTGTTTCTATTGCCATAAAGTAAAAGTGCGTAAGTAAAATGCCATTTGTTATGCAAATAACTTACCTGTGAGCGTCAGACAGGAACATGACAAAATGGTTGCTGCGACTGAAGAATGCTGATTTTTTGTTGTTGAATGTCGATGAGTATATCGTATTGTTGATCCAAGCTCGGGCTGCTATGTCGATGTTATCTAGGGTGATATTTTGCCGGGTGTTAGGTGAGCCACGGTTGTAATATTGAATGATGGTGGTACTGAAGATTGTGCTGTCGAGTTGGCGTTTGGTAAATTTGCTGTAGTCGCCGGATTCTATGGAAAAGTTGAAAGTGATTGGTGACCATAGCTGATGAGTTGATGATGATGATGCCGGTGCGTTAATGAATGTCTTATCGGAATATGTTTTCTTTTTTATCAGATCCAGCTGTTTTTCTGTTTTCACAGTGTTGTAGAATAGGAACTAGTCAGGCAGTTAAGCATATACAAATAGTATGTACTCCGGCGTATAATGATAAATAAGGATATTAAGTGTGACAGCATGTCTACTGATCACAAACAATAAGTGATAATCCATAATTCTTATACATCTCCATACTGGCTTTATATTTACCTCAACCAAGTGAGTTGATAACTCCTATACTTCCATATCAGTTACGGGATTCATTCTTAATTATAGTGAATCAATAACCATGACCAATGATCTAAATTCTCCCACACATCCTGTACTCGCCTATCCTAATCATTCTTATCCTCCATCATCTATAGGTTCATTTCACAGTTACTCATCCATAAGCCATCTTATAGAACATGTGGAATCATCTGTCATGTCCTTGTCGCTTATTCAAACAAGACAAAGAAACATATAAATACAACAATCATCTCAAGAGATTAAACGGGGTCTTTTCCTGACAGAAGATACTTTTATTATTACCTTTATTCTCACAATAAATACTAGTCTCAAAAAGTATTCCTTGCTGTCTCTATTATCTATTTCATACATTTATACTCTTTATTAAATTCCATTATATTTCACACAGTTATATTTACATATTGGCGGATTGCCAATGTAAATATCTATGATTAGATTAGATGTGTGTGTGTGTGTAAGGGATATATAGCTAGTATATATCGAAGTAAGTGGACTGGTAAGTTGAATCAAAATTGACTATAATGTTTATTGACTTATAAAAAGACCAAGAGCATCTATTCACTCTTTCCTCAGTATTAATTTCTCCAGGTGACACTGTCATATAAAAACACTGCACTGAGATTGAATAATAATTCCTATCCTTAATGACCACTGTAATTAAGTGATATCAAATCCATGAAGTACTTCATTCTTAACAGTGGGAGTCAAACTCGTAAAAGATTTTAGAATTCACTTTTCCTGCTTTTAATAGTGCATATCGAAAGCTTATAACAATCATTGAAATCATATCAAATAATGGTAGGTGTGGTTTTTATTATTTATATTATAGTAACATGTATATGTAGTATATTCAATGTAACAGCTTACAGGGATGGATCACACTGATACTGTAGTATCTATGTATTGGTGTATCTTATAGTAAAGTAACAGTAAGACACAATGAATAAAAATTAAGAGACTATATGGATTAAACCAGACACTTAAACAATTCCCCTCTTTATTCATGAAAACAAACAAAGACTATTTATAAGAAAATGGAAGGATTGATAGATCTACCAGATTAAGGTTGCTGAGTTATATATCTGACAGGTGGTTCCAGTTATGTGGATTACTGGTGATTGATTCAGATCGCTGGTTATATCGATGGTCATAGAAACAGTGTAAGTTTATTCAGGAACAAATCAGAGCCCTGAATCATAAGATGTAGTGACGATAGCGGCTAAAGTATTTGACAGATGCTGATTCATCAGATAGACCATACATAGAAGACAGAGATGTCTTGCTGTATGAATCTGCTTGATGAATGTTTGGTCCATGTGTGACATAATGTATGATGTATAGGCTTGTATACATCATGTATGGAATTCATTACTTACTAGGGTCTTGTTTGTAGATGTTACGGTTACTTGTGAACATCTCATAAGAGAAGCCAGTATATCTAATGAGAAATGATTAAATTAAAGTTACAATGATATAATTAGTAAGCATACGTACTTTTTCTTCCAATAGATACTTCCCAAGGCTATTAAGAGTTTCTATTTTGACGATGTTACTCACTACTAATGGAATGATATAACTTACATATATGGCCTCTTTAAGAGTGGATAGTCTGTTATTCAATTAGTACTAATAGCAGTGGTATTAACAACATAGAGATGGAATTACTCGTGTTTTCTTATTACTTTATGTCTGATGGTATCTTTTTGTATTTGATAAACAGTTAAAGAATCAATCGATACCTGATGTTACTTAAAAAAGAGAGTATTATCACAGAGATGGCAGTGTGTGTATTCAGGCATATTCATCTTACTGGAGAGTCATATATACAGTTAGTAGAGACCATAATAAATTTAATGAAGGGTTCTTTGAACTATGGACCAGCCATATGTTCTATGTAGACACATGGAAGGAAGGTTAACAAACCCTATAGTAAAGAAACCAGCAGGGAGACTCGTATTGTTTGAGATGTCAACGTACTCACAAAAAGAAAAGGAATGAGAAAGAAGGAAGAGGAATAACGGTAAGAAAGGGAAAAACATGTCAATTGTTTTTCTTATGGACCAAATTGGATAAGTGTTGACTTGATTAAGAAGAATGTTTACTGGTTATAAATTTCTTACCACGCTTTGTCTTGGCCTTTGTTTTCTGGGCATGGGCTGGGGTAGAGAAACTGAGATCTGTATCCAGATCAATATCGATAAGATCCCACTAAAAAAATCAATATTACCAAGTAATCAAACCACTTAAAATCAACTCAGTCCAACAATAACTATCGCTGGCCGTGCCTTGTTCAAAAATACTCTATATTCCTCTGCTTATAACCGCCATTATCAAAATCAGTATCGTCGTGGCAATCACTATGTGATGTTCCAGTCACCTGTCATAAAGTAAGAGTGAAGTGTTTTAGTAATATTATATATGATAGAGTGATGGGGCCGTGTATAAGTCAATGACTATCAACTAAGATTCTTTATTAAAAGAGAGGGGAAAAGAACTATCCAAGATCTTATTACTTGCTATAATATATAGTAATATAGATCTACTGGTATCATTGGCTGTGGAGTTTATAATATAGACATCCGTTATAAGATCAAGTATAACGAGATGATTATTATCCATAATGACAGGAGAGTATAGATACATCACTAAACACGTCATTACCCTCCTCCAGATGGAACATCAACTGAAACAAGTGTGAGGTGAGGTATTAGTCAATAAACGAGCTTGATACAGCAAGATTTATCTCATAGACACATAGTTTATAGTATGTGAATATGTAAAGGGTTCACTGCTCTGATACGAACATTAATGTGAGAATGGATTATCAAACTGAACAATGGTTGCGCATTCCAATGTTATATAGTTGATTCCACTTAGTAATATATTAGACATACTGCAGATATGCTAATTTTTAAGTGACGGTAGTAGAGTGTGTATATGAAATAGGACACTATTATTGATACATAATACGTGTGATTTCATAATTGAATTTATGCGTAATCCAGAAAGTAGGATACAGTATAATAATAATAGTAATAATTGAATGTCAGCCAATGATTCCTACTTGTACTCATCATACAAGTAAAGGTGCCTCAGTAAATATGATGCCTTTAAAAAAACCCAGTGGGAAAAAAGGTAATCAATTTAAGGAGAACTGATAGTTATAAATGTAAAGCTTTAGTTATTAGCTCTAGTTCTCTTGCTTCTACGCAATGAACCATTTGTAGTGTTAGAAGAGAATCTGGTATTAGATGGCTCGTTATGATTGGATCTGGCTTTACCCTTATCAGGTGTGCCTAGAATCACTTTTGCCATTTCAGATCTTTCATAATTCTTGGGGGGAGCATATAACTCTTTTTCCCTTCGAATCTCTTCTTTAGTAGGTGGTATTCCTACATCCCTTAAGTAATGACTTACCATCTCGGGATCAGTAAAGAACGATGAAGGAATATAGGAATCATCTTCACTAGTATAATTCTTCCATCGTACTAAATATTCTCTGTTCGCTCCTTGACCTCTATGACTGAGTATAGCCTCAACAACATATAACTCATCAGCTGGAATCACTTCATCTTGTGAGATCAGCTTCAGTTCTTCAGGAGAGTATCTACGGGACATCAGCTTCCCTTCATCATCCTTCAGCACATATGAACCACCTTGTGTTTTCCTGACTACAGTGTAAGGACCCTGGTAAGCAGGTGATAAGTTATTATGTCTGTCTCTAACTCTAATCATGACAAAACCTTCTGGAGGATAGTCAACTAGGATATGCTTATTGTCAGCAATACCCTTTTGGAAGTCGGCATATGCCTTGGTTCTTTCAGCTATGGCTGGGAAGATGATATTAGACATATAGTCTATTCTGTCCATCAGTTCATCATGGGACATGTATTTGATTTTATGAGTATCTCCGTCCTTATCGTAATGGATAAACTCATTCATCTTGCGTGCAAACATCAAAGAGAAAGGTGTAGAGTTCAGCCTTTTCGACACTTTGTTATTCATCATAAGTTGCACGGAAGGAATGTAATGTGTCCAATCATCGATATTGCCTTCCATCAGCTTGGCTAATATCTTCTTTGTACTCTGGACATAACTTTCACTGAGGTTACTAGCAGGATGATATGCAGTGATATACCGTTTGTCAATAGCCATCAGATTGAACATATTCTTCAACAGCCCGTTCTTAAATTCAGTACCATTATCTGATATCATGAAATGTCGAGGATATCCCATCAAGGAGAATATCTTGATTAATGCTATGGCTACACTCTTGGAAGATTTATCAACTAAAGCTTCCAATATGACAAATCGAGTACAAACGTCTATGACGACAAGAATATAGGTGTACTTCCCTTGATTGGATTTAAAAGGACCAGCTAAGTCCATGGCATAGGCGTCCCCAGGTAGATGACACTACACTGGTCTTTGAGGGTTATAACCTCTTTTGTGGACATTATACCTTTGACATGTAACACACTGGCTTACATATTTGACAGCATCAGCTAAGAGATTAGTCCAGTGCATATCATTGTTATGAATATGCTTGACAATATGATCTGCACCAAAATGGCCAAACTAGTGGGCATCATCCAAAATGTCTTTTCTATCATGTTCAGGGGGAATTATATAATCCTTATCCGTGAACTTCTTGGGATTTTGAACATAGAACATTTTCACATTATCTGTGTTGTGCATCTCTTCAGCCTTATCAGCTTTTCTCTTCTTAGCGAGCTTATGGCTTTCGGAAGGTTCACCACCCTCCTCCAGTTCCATGGTGGTCTGAAACATCCTAGACAGCTTATCACTGAGAATATTCAAAACACCTGGAATGTAAACAACCTCAAAGTCGTAAGAGAGAATTGTTTCCATCCAGTTGATCATCATCGGATTGATAGTCTCCTGAGTGAGCAGATATGTCAAACTACGATGATCTGTATGAACTGTAAATTTGTGGAATTTCTTGAGGGCAAACAATGGCTAATAGTTCACGTTTAGTGGTAGGGTAATTCCTTTCAGAAACAGAAAGAGAACAAGCCATGAAACCATTATAAACAATATGAGTAACCTGGGAACCATCCTTATCAGATGTAGTGTGTTCCTGATATAGAGCAGCACCGATACCATAGTTAGAGGCATCAGTAACAAGGTGCATTGGTCTATTAGTATCAACAGGTTTAAGGACAATATTAGATTGTAACACATTAATGATGCTTGAGAAATGTGCCTCAAGTTGAGGGGTCCATTGTATAGTTCGATTGTTCTCGAGATGGCGCAAAGCATTAAGAGGAGCTGTTAAATGAGCAGCTAGTGGTAGATGATCTTTAAAGTAATTAACTAACCCTAGAAATCGTTGAACTTGTTTTCCAGTAGTAGGTTTGGGATACTCGTTGAGATTAGTCAACTTCCGAGGATCCAAAGATTTACCCTGTTCTGATATGCAAAAACCCAGCAAATAGGTAGATCGCATGCCGATATGACATTTATCAGGATTGAGGATCAAACCGCTACGAGTAAGAGCAACAATTACTGTCTTTACATGAAGAAAGTGTTCTCTAACAGAATCACTAAGATACATACATCATCAACAAAATGTCTGGAATAATGATGCATGTCTTTCAGTATGATGTCCATTACTCTGGAAAACTTGCTAGTCAGTGTTTTGATCCCAAATGGAGCACCGACATGATGATATTGAACATTACGATGAGTGAATGTAGTTTTGTGCTGGTCATCTTCATTTATCATGAATCTGTTGAATGCACTTTTAAGGTCAAGAGTAGTAAAAACTGTTGCACCCTTCATATCATCGAATATATCATTAATAAGAGGTAGTGGGTACTTATCGTCTTCCACTAAGATCTTATTCAATTCACGAGGATCCAAGCAGACTCGATGTGCTGTAGGATTACCATGAAGATCCTTTTTCTTACTTATCGTTAAAGGATTATTAAAGCCACTAGGTGTAGTAGATTGTACAATAGTACCTTCAGATAACCACTTAGCTATAGCCTCATCAACTATAGGCATCAGAGTATCGGCAATGGGGTACTGTTTCCTGTAAGCCACTTTGCCAGGTGGAGTAGCTAAATGAACAACACTTTCGGGAATGGTACAATAAGATTTAACATCTATGAGCTGATTCTCATCAATATACTTTTGCAAGGCTTTAAGTAGGGATTGATATTCCTGCTCGGTACCAGCATGGGATATATTGGGTTGATATTCATTATCATCAATGGAATCATCAAAAACCACTTTGTTATCATCCCAGTTGACGGCTATACCAGTCAACTTCACACCAATGTAAGGCATAATGTCACTACCAATAATGACATCCATGTTATCATCTAACTCTAGAACATCAAACTCATGTTTGCATGTGTGCCCATTGTATGAAATATTCAACTGATCCGTTCGACCCATCCTGTTAACAGTGGTATTCTTCTTGGCAAAAATAAGTTCTCCACTAACACTATGTATTTGCAACTGTTTAAAACATTTATTCTTATCAAATAAAGATTTGTTTAATACTGAAATTTCAGCACCAGTGTCCAGATAGGCAAATAGTCTTTGTCCTTCTATTAAGATAGGAGAAAGAGGTCTTAGAGGATTCTGTTTCACAATAGGGTGGTCATCAATCTTAGATGAAGATATGACAGTTATCCTGTACTTACAACGACGTCTGTGTTGTATAATACCTAGTAGTGTCCACCACTCTAGACACTATCCAACTATGTCTTATTCGTTCTATCTTCCTAATCGACAATGACCTATCAACTGGATCCCTTCACATGATCTCATTAGGTTAATTCATTATGTTCTTAATATTATTGTACATCCGCTTAACATTGACGTTCCTTGAACTATTTAGTACCGAATATCAGGAATACCCAATAGAGGATCCACGATCTATTTAAGAGCAGTTCTGATCTATCTTAATAATGTCATATCCGGATAATCCTCTCTAGTTATCGTTTATCCCTATAAACGTTTACTCATAACTACATCTAATAGGTTCACTACATTGAACGAGTCATATAACATGGATCATAGTTTAGCCGTATCTCTTTTCTTATAAATAGTCTTGTTGTTTTCTTAATTAATAAACAATCATCTTACTCTTGGTCTGATTACTTTTATCGTTCCTTACTATTTTATTACGTTTGTATACTCGTATACAACATTTTTTTTAATCAATTCCATATTGTAATTTTTTATCACTCCACAAAACTCCTTATTTGTATCCTTTACACTTTATCTCATTTAAACTTTACACTTACCTATTATGTCACTTTCTACTGTTAACTCCAAAGTTAATTCTTCTTCTTCTGTTGTCTCTGATGACATTTATACTTCTTCTCCAATGATCTTAGATCACCCTGAAGTCAATACTTCCAGTGTGAACAGCTCTCCCGTAGATGCTAATCATAAACACTCGGGCGTCAATACTGATGGAGCATCTGAATCACTTGATTCCTCTATAGCTGCTTCTATTTTTGCTATAAGGAAAACCATTACTATTCTTTCGTCCAAAGCTGCACAGATTGCTACGGAACTTGCTCTTGCTGGGAATGCTAGTGACAGTCAATTTGATGATTTACGTCGTCAAAGGGATTTGATCTTACAGGATCTCAAGTCAACTTCGGCCATGCATGAAGTAATGCTGAAAGACCCTTCTTCCAATTCTACATTTTCTTCTTCTGTTTCAACCTCATCTGGTTCGAGCTACGCTCACTCTGCTGTCTCCAACATCGTTCCCAGGGATTTACCCAAGTTTCAATGGACGGCTACTCATTCTACCAATCACCCAGGAAATATCTATCCTGACCTCCCTACGGCTCTTATGTTCTTTGAAGATTCGCTTAATCTGTACAAGCTGGATTTCGATCACAATTGGTATCGACTCATTCCTACCAGTCTCTCTGTAGACCAACGATTATGGCTTAAGGAATACATGGAAAGCAAGAACAACGTCGTTCCTACTTGGGCTCTTTTCAAAAGAGACTTCATCGCTCGCTTTGGGGTTTCTCCTTCGGATGATAAATCTGCTTGTGCCTCGGAACTAATGACCATCAAGATGTCGAATACTGAGACAATTGATACGTTTAATGACAGGTTTAACAATCTCCGTCGTCGCTCCGCTATTTTTGACATGTCTGTTCTGTACACTGCCTACACTGATGGTTTGCCTGCTGTCCTCATAGACCGTTTGGATTGCTTTCTGCTCACTTTGACTCCTGCTGAAAAAGGAAACGTCGATATCGTCATGCCCAAGGCAAAGGAACTCTATTACAAACTTTACAAGGCTAAGAAATTAGTCTTCCATGATTCATTGGTCAGCGGTACTCAGTCTGGAAAAAGATCATCTGAACCAACCAGATCCTTGGATTCAAAGCGCTCCAAGTATGCCCCTTCTTCTGCTATCTCATCATCTGCCTTCAAAAAGAATGGTTCTGTACCCGAGAAACATTGCACCTATCATAAGGTCAATACTCATAACACTGTTGACTGCCGCGGGTATGCTTCTTTTTTAGAAAAAGGAAATAATGCTGCTCCAATGAAAGGTACTTGTTTCAAATGCGGTGAAGAAGGCTGGTCGCCTACACTATGCCTGAGATTACCGCGGAAATTCGCGATCACCACGTTGATTCCGTGGTACTAGTTGATTTGTAACCAAGAAACCAATTGTAATAAACTATATGAATATGGGAGGACATGGCAATATCACTGCCAAAATATAAAAGTATTAATATAGTATTCAGAATGAGATATACGGTGGGTATAGTTATATATATGAAGTCGTTGAAATTTGAAGTAAAGAAAATGGATTTTTCATTGTATTTTGGGAAGTTTGGTAACCTCTGAAAAATCCCAAAATAAAAACCTGTGCAAATAGGTTGGAAATATTGCAATTTGTTGTAAATACAGCACCTTTAATATTTCTATCCATTTTTCAATTCCCCTATTTGGGTGTTAAATGAATTTATTTATTTATAAGAGAAAAAAAAATATTTTTTAATTTCAACTCCCCCTTCTTTACCCCAAATTCATTAGTGAGTAGGCAATGAGGTGTACTGACTTCTTCCTAACAGAATTCCACTGATAACCATGAAGTACACCTGTAAGTAGCGTAAACAACAAACAATGTGAGCTGGTTACTTACACCAGATCTTTTTGTAGTGCTACCCTATAGAATGAAGTGCCAGTGTCTTTTTCCCCTCTTCCAGGCTCATCTCTTATGTATGGTATATATCTCTGTTCTACATTACGACAGTAAATTGTGATAGCCTGTCTTCTTTTCAGATGATCTATCTCTTGCTATGAAGTTTGCTTGAAAATAAATGACATAACGTACTCAGATCAAGTTGTTTACACTTTCTTCTGTATTTAGCTTCTTTCTATCCAACCAAGTCACTGCAATATATGATGGAGATACCTTCTTGTCTGTGGTAAGTATTTAATGTGTTAACTAGTATATAGTATAATAATATCATGTCTTATAGTAAATGTATCAATATGAGTAAAAATGATGTGGATGTAAGTAGTCACCATGTAGTCAATATTATCGGATCACTAATAGTACTTCTTCAAGATATAGTATATTTAATACAGTTCTTTAAAGGCTATGATCTCTATCCACTACAATAGTCATTGCTTCTACCATCAATCTATTAAATTATACAATGCTTTCCAGGTCTATCTAAAGCAGTATACAATGTCCACAATACTTCTTATTTTTTCTATTCCCAATACATACAATCTTTAGTCTTCCAATAGATTTTTATAGCTTTATTTAATATAATAGTTCCTTCTATTCATAATAAAATTAAATGCAATACGCTTTTGATACAATAATAACTATAATATAATCGTTTGTTTAATAATGATATACTAATGAGCAGTTAGATAGAACATGTACTTATAACTTAGTTTAAAAACAAAATCACATGACCCAACCAATGAAGCGTTGTATATAACTGCGGTTTCTCTAGATTTCCGGCAAAAATCTTGCTTATTCCGTGGTTTTCTATAGTTCAAAAAACGCGGAAATATCTTTTTAACCACGGAATCGACGCTGTAGCTCCAGGCGTAGTGCTAGACATAAATGTACCACTGCTAAGCGGTCCTCTGAAGATTCTAAAAGGCCACAAGTCTACCGTTATATGGCTTATTCGCCCGAGGGATCTCATGATCCAACCCACACTTCTCCATCTTCTCCTCCTGCTCCTTCATCTCATGGTGATATGGATGTTGATGAAGAAATAGAAGTCAACACAGTTGCTCAAAACTGTAAGTATCATATTAAATTTTCACAACCGCCTGTATTAAAGTCTAACTCGATTATCATACCGGTTATTATAGAACAGTACAAAACCTATGCCTTGGTGGATACTGGTAGCGAAATTAGTATCATTACTCCTGACTTTCACTCCTTCCTCCAGACCAAGATTATTCCAAACAGTTCTGGCACCATTCAACTTGGTTGTGCAGATGCTAAACGGTCTAGAATAGGAAAAACTGTATTAAACGTTCTTTATAATAAAATTAATATTAAACATACTTTCAATATCTTTGCTTTCTTCACTGCTGAAAACATACCTATTTGCATTGGTTTGGATCTTATGTCTAAATTGAATATTGGTATAACAGGCTTAGTAACATCATTTTCGGATAACATCGGTCCTAAGGTTCCTGATCCTATCGATCCTGATAACATTAAACCTAATAATAGTCCTTATGGCACTACTGAAGAAAGACAATTACTTATCAATAAAATCAATCCTCTTCTTAAAGAGAACTCTAACATTGATATGAAGTCTACTTTCTGTAATTTACCTGGAGCAGTTATTCATCTGGACACTAAACCGGGAGCTGTGGCTTACCGAAGACAGTATCCATTACCTGTCACGTATAAAGATGTTGTTCTTGAACAAATTCAGAAGTGGAAAAGTGAAGGTGTCATCGAATTAGCCCCTTCACACACAGCTTACAACAGTCCTCTTCTGGTCGTTAAGAAGAAAGACTTGGAAGGTAATTACACCTTAAATAAACCTAGAGTAGTCATGGATGTTAGAAAACTGAATGAAATACTTGTTGTCTCTGATCGTCAACAGTTACCATTGATTTCAGATATACACCAAAAGATTGGTAAATCTTCTATCCATACTCTAGTGGACATCCACAGTTGTTTTACTAGTTTCCTAGTAGCTCCAGAGGATAGAAATAAGCTGTCATTCACATGTCCATTCACAAATCAACAGTACAGATATGTCAAAGCATGTTTTGGTATTACTTTCGTAGGTAATGTCGTTCAACGTGTACTCACAAATCTATTTGCTGATCTGCCGTATGCTAATGTATACATTGATGACATAACTATTAGCACTTCTCCACCTCTGTCATATCATACTGAGTGTGTAGCTGAAGTAATTCGACGTCTTACACGAGCTAATTTGGTATTAAACCCAGACAAGGTTGTACTTGCTCAAAGACATATACATATATTAGGATGGTCTATTGTTAGTAATGGAGGTCTCATTCCTGATCCTCGTAAGATTTCTAATGTTCATACCTGGCCTATCCCTACCACTGGAAAAATGATTCAACGGTACCTTGGTTTTGCCAACTATTTCCGTAACTCTATTCCAATGTTTGCTAGTATATGTGCTCCTCTAGACAGCCTTCGTAACGAGAAGAGTCTAGCTGGTATTTGGAACAATAGACACACTGAATCTTTTTATGCCATACAAAAAGCTCTATCTTCTGCTCCAATCCTCTCACCACCTGACCTAACAGTCCAGTTTCAAGTTGCTACAGACGCTAGTAACACTGGCATCGGAGGTGTATTATACCAAGTCATCAACGGTAACATTCGTTATGTTGCCATGGCTAGCCGTAAGCTCTCTCAGTCTGAATGTAACTACAGCACTACTAAACGAGAATTACTTGCTATTGTTTATATGCTCACGAAGTTTCACAAATGGTTGTTTGGCATCCATTTCACACTTCATACTGATCATAAAAGCTTGATATATCTTCACACACAAGAGTCTCCTAATGCTCTTATGTTAAACTGGTATGAAACTATCTTTAGTTATTCTTTCAACATTATTCATTTACCTGGTGTTAAGAATATTATCCCTGATGCACTTAGTGAAGTACTAATACGATTCAGCCATTACTACAATTTATATGATTGAATATCCGTATGCAAAGTTTCTTTATATTAGTGGCTTATGAATGTATATAGTCAAGATCTCACTAAAGAACAAGGGATCTTGGTCTTTTTTATAAGGAATAAACAATATAGTCAATTTTGATATACTTGCTTAGTCCCGACTTTTTGACACATTCGAATTAACTGCACATTAATTCTCATTTTTTTATATCAACGTATTGAACTATATAAACACAAATCCCTCACACACACACACTTATTATGGAAATTAACAACATGATGAACAATGGAGAGAGTGGACAAGCCGAAGAAAGGTTATGTCAATCCGCTGCCAGAGTGAACCTGAATGATGAAGGTGTTACCACTATGGTAAGTGATGATGAGCACTATACTACTCAAAGTAGCGTTTTTCATTTACCGGTAGTTGTATATCGACATAAATTTATATGAAAAAAGGAGCCTCAAATTGTACAAATTACGCTCACACTGTGCTAATGATTTGCCTAAAAATGCTAATTTTCATGGAGAACTTTAGCCTCACTTTATACTGTCATTTAGGAAAACATTTGCCTCATGAAGCTAATTTTTAATAGAAAACTTTAGCCTCACTCTACACTGTAATTTAGGAAAACATTTGCCTCATGAAGCTAATAATTGATAGAAAACATTTGCTTCACTCTTCACTGTAATTTAGGGAAACATTTGCCTCATGAGGCTAATCTTTAGTAGAAAACTTTAGCATCACTCTACACTGTAATTTAGGGAAACATTTGCCTCATGAGGCTAAAGTTTTATAGAAAACATTTGCTTCATAAACAAGCCTTAATTAGGAATACAAGTGCTCATATCCAAATATATAGTACGTAAAATGATTTTTGTTGGTATTTGGTATAAATATGGAGTAACTATTCTACTCTAAACTAGCTTTATCAACATTATACTTGGGATGGCTATTTGTATTTGATAGACTATAAACAAGACCTGATTGATGCAAATACTTACTTTATATTACGAGCACCATGTTAATCAGAGAAGAGGAGTAAATATGCAATCTGACATTAATCATTCATAGGCTTGGATGATAACTATAAATAGATTATATTAGTATATATTAACAGTTGTATAAAGTAGAAATATGACTTACAATTTAAAGAGTTTATTCAGTGAGAACAGGTAGTATTCCTATTGGAATAGTGTTAGTAATAGATAGACGTGCTGGAGGCATAATAGGGTACTTACATGTTCAAGCCGTAAAGAATGTTTAGGGGGTAGACCTTATTAAGTGAGGCCCAAGTGTTTATATTTTATAGCTATTAAAGAGATGAAAGAATGTAAGTATTATTAATAACAAAAGTAATCAGCCGAGAAGGAACATCTCGTGTTAAGAACCACGGCCTTTATAGAATACTTGTATAATGTGAATTCCTATAATATGCTAACAGAAACGATAAGTAAAGATAGACAGAGCAAAGATAATATCCCATTTATTACAATAAGAAAGAAGAAAGAGGGAAGGAAAAATTTTCTTAGTCTGTTTGGGCTATAATAAATAGATTAGACTTAATTAAGCTAAATATTTGTCATCATTTACCTTTCTTAGCACTCCTGGTAATACGTGCCTGTCTTACACGGGTAGTCTTTTTAGTTTTTTTGGGAGGAGAAGAAGAAGAACAAGGAGAATCAACAGACACAGAAGAAGGACCAGCAAGAGAAACAGAAGCAGAGGCAAAAACAGGAGAAGAAGGAGGAGAAGGAGTATCAATATCTTCCGGAAAGAATCTCTTAACTCCCTATTTATACATTAATGAACTGTTAATATCCAGGGTATAGTTTTATAAATTAATAACATACTGATGTTGATAATTGGTTGGTGGCTTGAGGTGCCTTCTCTTTTCTCTTCTTATTGTCATTAGTAGACTTGAATGTCTTGGCCAATAAGGCACGAGCTGCCCATTGCTTCTTGCACTTTGTGAGGTAAATACCTTCACGAAGGGCACGCTGTTCAAGTAAGAGGGCATAGTACAGCTGGTACTTGTCATCTAACCCTCCGAAAACACCTTTACCAGCAACACCGTCTGTAAGACAAACAGCCTTCACCTCTCTGGCCATACTTCTGAGATCGGCCATCATCTCCGTGGCTTCTTCCACTGACAAATCGTCTTTTCCAACTGCTCTTCGTGTTTCATTCACAACAGCTACTATTCTATCAGGTAAGGGTGGAGTACCCTTACCACCACTCAACCTCCACACTTCTTTCAAATTGGCATGAGTGGGAATTGCTGTTCTTTCCACAGCCTCCTTATGAAGATCAATGTACTTACTGACATTGTCATTGAAGTCCCTTGTATAATCAGTTTCTATCAAAAGGAAGTAATCAATATTTATTTCAGTAATCATATGGTTTGAATCCATTACCACTGGAATACTCTGATCTACGAAGAGCAGCAGGATATAACATATTCAATACTTCTTGAATGTTATCCACTTTGTCTGTTAAGTTCAAAAGTATCTGCTTCATTGGGACACTATCTTCGTTGTTATGGCTGTTCATATTTAAGATGTTGTTTTTGTTGTTGTTATTAGTGTGTAAAAGGAAGAGAGAGAGAGTTGTACAGTTTTATTGTGATAAGGGTATTTTTGAGGCTTGTTGTGATCCCGCTGTTGTATCAGAATCTATCCAGATCCTCATATGTAGTTCTATCTCAACTGTCATATAATGGTACCTTAATTTTATTACCTAAATCGACAATCTCATATTCATACTAGTGTCAAAATCTGAGTACATAAACTCATAAGGAAATAATTGGAAGTCAATGCAATTAGTATATTGATCCGCTCAATATAAGCTACTTTCATACCGATTCAGTAATGATCAATACCTTAAATCCTCTCATACTTCCTTAAACACGCCATGCCGAGTAACAAGAGTATCCAATAGATGGGCTACGATTCATTAGAAGACTTATATGTATTCATCTCAGATCAGATCATCCTCATGGTCTCACTTCATAAGGACACTTGATAGATTGTTCCCCTGTATTGAAATGCGTAATTGGATCAAGTATGATCAAGATGTATTCTCCTTATAACTTTTTGGTATGAATACTCTCATCCATTTTGTAATAATAAAAAGCAATCAATCTTCTTTTCGGTCAGATTCACTTATCTGTCTCCTTTACACTTTTTTCTTTTATTTTTTGAAGTTGATATTCATCACCCGCTCTGTCAAAATAAGATCTAAAAATATCACAGAAGGAAAAGAGTATTTAAACTGTATCAAATTCATAATTGTTACCCTTACCTTCATTTAACCTTAACAATATCAACATGTCCATCCAATCATCTTCCAAGAGAATCAGAATTAGCAACGAGAATGCTACTGTTTACGAATGTAAAACTTGCTCCAAAGTATTCAGCCGTAGCAAGAGCTACAACGATCATATCAGATTGATCCATTCAAAGAAGGTACAAGATGGAGCAACTTCTGTAGTCGATGAACTTGCCGCTACTGAAGGTAAATATGTGTACAATAAATGTAGATTACTTGAAATGCTGAAGCAATTTTAAGGGCCATCTTTTGAAAACGTCGGACTACCGGCCAATTCCAGTGTTGATAATGCCAAGTTGTATGAGCTTGTCAGATTAGGTGAAAATACCTTTCCCTATTCTGAATTACTTAGTATCTGGTTATCGAACATTGTCACCAAATATGCAGCTCCCCAGGAAATGCATAGAGAACTAGTGAATCTTATGGAAACTATGAGAATCAACCATGACAGAATTGGTAAATAGTAATTATCTAGTTGTGTATGATATAATCTTACCTTGTACTATTCAACAGAGCCCAACGGTCAGATATTGCACCATGACGTGCTTGATCGCTTAATGAAGAAGAAAGCTGGCTTTAATACCTGTGTGAGAGTAGAGCCATCTGATTAGCAGGAAGTGTCATCAAGTGTATTTATTTATACCTGGAAACTATTAGGATGCTATCTATTAAAGATAACAACAGTTCGGTAGAGACATAACATATTCATGGACCAGAGATATTGTAACAGCTAATTATAATGCCAACGATACAGATCATCAGAATATCTTGTAATAACGCATGAGAAGTATGAATTTATTAACCTACCAGAAAAAATACAAGGAAGTGCTAAATAATAAAAAGATGGAAGAGAAAGAGGAAAAAGATCTATCGTACCCATAATCCACTATTTTAGTCTGTCATTAATAATATAAACTATACCTACTCCGAAATATATACTTATACAGTTATAACTTCTACAACAATAAACGGAAATATTATCGGCTTTATGAGTACTCATTTCACTGATGTCAAGAAATGTAGTTGAAATGAGGGCATGTAATGGGGCTGGAACAAGAGATAACTACCCATTCTGAAAGTAGAAGAATACAAATATGAAAAGAAATACGATCAGAAAATATCTAAATTTCTACTATTTATACAGGTAATATTTCTCAGTGAACTCCCTAATACAGTACACACACTCTTGGCAATATTCTCAGGACTGATTTTCTTTTTTCATCTATTTTTATTTGCTTGCTGTTCTTTCTTTCACTTTATATACCTTATCAATGTCAATTGTGATAAAGGCAACGACAACAGGTACTATTCGAGCAAGTTTTTACAGTTGAAGTAGATCAGTGGTCGTTTGAACCTCATGTGCACTATAAAAGATTTGGACGCCAAATAACAGCCAGGCTGACTGGTTCAGTCGTCTTAGGGCTTTTTAAAGGTAGCCAGCCAATTGGATTGTATTGTTTTTCAGCAGTTGAAATGACAAAGTTAATGTCAATAAACGAAGTTTTGATTCGAATGCTGAAAATGAGATATGTTGTTCATGAGGTTCTTTTATATGTCATAGTACTGTTTAAAGTATAAAAAATGGATGTATAATGTATTTTATAGCTCTTTTACAATTTGTATTTCAATTTCGAAATAGAAAATGCCAAATTGTGAGCTGTTCTAATGCTCCATCAATTTATTATGTCCATTTATATCACTAACTTGCCCGGACAGATTATTTATTTTTTCAATTTCCGAATATCCCCTCTTTTTCACTTTCACTTCAGTAGGGACCATTTAAACAACAATAAGAATCGAAGGACAATAACATATACTAGTAACGAATAGACCTAGTGCCTGTGATGGGGATGTATACCTGGAATGCACAGTCATCAGATATACTGTACTTCGACGTAGGGTATATCACACACAGAATATGACAACAATATTAGAATATAAACAAAAAGTAAGAACTGTACACAATAACAATAATATTCAGATGAGCTGATAATATCTATAGTGATGTGGTGTCTGATGGTGTTGAATGAGTATGGAGAGCAGTTGTTCATTAGACTGATAAGATACAGTTGAAATAGATATATGTAATAACTCAAGGTAAACAAATAGATAAAAGATGAGGATAAAACAATAAATAAACCAAATCACACATATATAATTCTAGTGTGCCAGTGTTGGGAATGTCGAACATCACAGTTCACCCATCAGGAGAGCTGACCATAGACAACGATGGAGTACGTCGATATAATTAGTCAGAGTGTGAATGCAGTTAATGTAGGAACAACTAAATACAAGTGCACCCTGTAAAGATCAAAAAGTACACAGTGATGCAGGATGGAATCAGGTGGAATGAGGACAGTATGTTGTTTATATGAGGTATATTAAAATAACAACAGAATATCTAATACGATTAATTGCTGACTCATATGTTGACATAGTATATCGAAGGTTGGGATATAGAGCATTATCATACACTTGTTGATAAACAGTATAAACAGCTATGGAATAACAGTACATAATATGGTGCGATTAAACTTTACTTGTAAGTAATGGCTATTAAGGCAGATAAGTGATGGTACTGATGTAAATAAGATCAATGTGCATAGAATGTGGATAAAGACTGGTTATCTATAGAGGTATGGATACCATATGAAATTACTGTTGCCTTACAATATTTGAGCCAGTGTTATATATATTCTTCGTATACACATACAAAATAGCCTGTTATTCATCTATCTCTCTTGAGTGTTGTCTGAGGATCATGGAAAGATATATAATGTAATTTGGTATACTATAATTAATCTGGATTCACACCCTGTAACAGCAAAACGTAGACTGGGCATGCAATTTCTCACCCTTGAATAGCAGTACAACTTAATGGTATGGATGATAAAAACCTGTTTATGCCCGTCTATCTTTCAAATACTGATTAATGATAATAGATCTAATATTGACTTCACACTCTGATACACGATGATCGAAATGGATTACCATTGAGCAACACCAATAATTGACCTGAACATACAATATCATAATGGGCACTCGCGGTACACCTTATCAGTATACATGCTGTTACTTGTCGACTTGATAGCTATCTTCTGAATCTTCGTTGAGCATACTAGAGTTTGTATTGGATAGACACTTTGGTTGTGGACTGTGTACATCATTCATCTGAGACAGAAGGGGTTGTTCTTTTAGAGCTGATCATATATATAACTGATTGGGATTGATAGAGTCCAAGTGATGGTATTCAACAATCTGTGAAGTTCCAATAACTTACTGAGGTGTTTATTTTAATTTTTTATCTGTATATAATCTGGATAGTCATGTTTAATGAGATTGCTGTATCACTTGGATGTATTTCTATAGCGAGGAAGCTGTTGATGGCTGACTAAATATATAAGATTATACATAGTGATTGGTAATACTATTTCAGCACAGTTATATGCTATCTTTATCTTGATTGATTGCCTTCAAGTGGGTAATACGATATTCTACAATATACAAATAGATGCTTTTGGGACGGAGTATAATAATACCACCCTTGCAAAGTTCTTTTTTATTCTTTTCTTTCCGTCTTCTCTTTCTTTCGTATATCTAATAATGACTATTCTTGAACATAATAAAGACTTTAATTAAGGTGCCTATGTAGTAGATGGAATGAAGGTAATGACCTTCATCTTCGACATGACAGAAATATAGGTAACAAATCCTCTCAATCAATATTACGATAAAATGTACCAACACATAGTATAAATAGAGACTCTTCTATGTAGTCAAACAAGGAGCGCTACTTATATCTACCAAGATCAGTATATACTCTTTCTGACTGTTGCTCTCATTCCTTCGGGTGTCTCTCTGAATATTTATATTTTGCCTTTCCTTATCTCTCTTTGTGATGTATCCTCTATTTTCTACTAGTGTATTCTCTTCATTGGCTATCTATCTGGAATGCTCTTTTTGATTATTTATAATGCTTATATTCTGGTATATCTGTTACTCAGTTTTGGTTTAAGGGTTGTCTGTATTCTGCTCTCTATGTTGCTTGTTTTATGGTGTTCTTGGTCAAAGTGTATACGTAATATACCCAAGAGTAATTCTTTATTATCATACTCCTAGTTCTATTATCTGGTATTGATACTCTCCACGATAAAGTACCTTGTGTTGTCTCCTATGATGTATGGATAGGTGTTGCTCTGGTACTTATGATTGTATGATGACCATGTTGTGGAGTAGACTGACTTTCTCTTATTAGATATCTTACTTTAAATCAAGAAGTTGTAAGTAACAGATACAACATATAATGAACTCAATACTTACACTCTTATCTATTGATAGTGCATCTATTAACAGCCTAGCAACATTCCTCTACCTTTATCATCAACTGGATATCTCATGTATGGTATGTAACTTACTCCATGTCATAAAAATACATGAAATTAACTTCCCTTTGCTGATAGGTGTCCTATCTTCAGTATGAATAACATATGTAAGTACATGAAATAAAATACAGGCGATACAATTACTCATACTATTTCTATCTTTAGTTCTATGCTATGTAACCCAGTAACTACTGTATATGATGCTTTCTTGTTTGTGGTATGAATTTTATATGTTGTCTGGTATACAGCATGCTAAATGTGTTTTCTCTATTAGGTGGGTAGCTATAACTAAAAAGATTAGATGTAAGTAGATGCCGTGTTGTCTATATATGCTGTTTACTAATACAACTTCTTTATCATATAGTATAATCAATACAGCTTAATGAATACCTTTATTTCTCTCTGTCACAATGTACACTGCCTGCCATCTCTATCTGATAAAACATACAGTGCTTTTTCTCCCCATCTATCTCTATCTCTCTCAACATACAATGGTCACAATGCTTCTTATACTCTATGGTGATTCCATAGATGGAATAACCAGTTTTATATTTATTACAATAGCTTTCTTCAGTGCAATAGTTTATTCTATTCATAATAAAATACATTTGATATCCATTACATACAATAATAACCAAAATAACAACGTCTATATGACGATTTATGATATGTATCTGTCCAACAGTAACTGTGGATATGATGAGCATGTATCCAATAGAGACTGTATATATGAATCTTTCGTCCAAGTTAATGTCACGTGATTAAAAATGGCCGGTCCGAAGTATTACGACTGATAACATCCCGTCCGTTAAATTGTTAGATTCGTATACGTCCTGAAAAGTCGGACTATTCCGCCTAAATCAGTCGTTCTGTCCGTTATTAGTCGTCCAAATCTTTCATAGTGTGTGGAATGGAGGTGGAATGAGTGGACATCTGGAGGTACACAATTTCTATTCTAATAAATTTTATCTTAAATATATATAAATATGAGAGATTGATTTATACCAGTTGTTGACATATGCAAGTGTTGAAAGAGACAAATGGTGATGTAATAAGGGCACAGCGATAATAAGGATCGGGGAAGGTTAGCAATCGAGACAGTAATATATTACTTTAATCTGTGGTAGTTTAAGAGTATTCTATAACAATACCTATAGAATAGATCAAGGATATCATACTTATTTTTCGGAATAAATATAGTGGAAGTTTTGATGTGGTAGATATAGAGTGACTGATTCAGCGTGCACTAACGTATTATAGTCCAATGATGTACATCATAATAATGTAGAGTGGAGATGGAATATACAAGAGATGAACAAAGTCAAAATAACAATAGTCAATAACTTAACGAATGATGTTTACTGTATATTTCTTCAGGGACTATGATTACTGCATTAAGGCGGATTACTTGGAACATATGTACAGTCATTGGAACGGTTGGTCAGAGTAAATAAGCTGGAGGCACTCGGACATCTCGGTGCTTTTTATTCCAAATTCTCGACATCTGCCAGGACGGAGTATATGAAGTGCCAATAATAGATGCTAGATGTGTATTACTTCTAACACATCTAACGTCTATGATTGCACATTACCAACCAATCGTTTTATCGTCTATCATTTGGAAGAACCATTCATATTACAGGGTATTATTTGTACTATTGAGCGAATAAACAATATGATTTTATTTATAGAATAGTATTTGCAAAAAGGATGTATGATACTAGTATTAAATGTAAAGGGAATAAAAAGCATAGAATCAGACTATAGAATATAGATTCACATAAAATATAGTCTTCAACATTAATAGTATTGATTGCTTGTCAGTCAGCTTATCCAAGAAGAACATCTTGTTGAGCTTATCTACAAGACGTAAAGGTTAACAGTTAATAAAGGTACACTCTATTTCGATTTTATCACCTACAGGTACACATTTATTTATACCATGGGAAGTGGGCTCAGTTAGATTTAGAACAAATCTATAATAGTAATAGTATTAGAGGGAGTAGATAGTGTTCATATATTATTCTACTTACTTGAACATATTTTTAGATGAGGGGGAACTAGTAAGAATAATCAGGTATTGTTATGAGTAAAGAGTGTATTGGTAGAAATAAATAGTAATTACCATTGTCGGTGAGTATAATAAGCGCCGAGACAAAAAGCTTACTATGCTTAAGACGATGAGTATGAAAGAAGAGTGAACTATTAGTATGTTATAAAAGATTATCTCAATTCATACATACTCCACCAAGAAGAACGGCATAGAGATTTACATGGGTACAGGCATAATCAATCAAAACCCGAAGCAATACCCCACAAAATATATAAAACGTCAGTATTATCTGGGAATATATACTTAGATAGAATGTACCTTCCACCTATTGATGAAAATACATTATTGATAAGTACAGTTGTAAGTACAAATATACCGAATGTGAGATAAATTATATCAGCTACATTGGTTTTTATTGTTGGAACAGAAGGAATAATACCTGTGTGAGAGTAAAGCCATCTGATTAGCAGGAAGTGCCATAAAGTGTATGTAATTTATATCTGAGAACTATTAGGATACTATCCATTAAAAATAAGACATATACATGGACCACTGATATTCCAACATGTCGTATTTGCTCCTGATTATATAAGATTCGTATGTAATAACGCTCTTTAAAGGACTAATTTAATATTAACGTTATACGAAATAATTACACAACCGATCATTCGAGCCCATATAAAAAGTGTCTTCTTTTAATAATGAGCTCTCTCGCATTTTGCACATAATAAAGGAGTACTAAGAGTCTCATTACTTCTTCACTCCCACTTACTTACTTATAACATTTATACTACCTTACGTCCTCACAACAATACTGATCATCAGAAGGTCTTGTGGTAGAGCATGAGCCGTATAAATACATTAACTTACTAAAAGAAATACAAGGGTGTGATAGATAATAAAAAGAGGGAAGAGAAAGAGAAAAATTTTTATTGTACCCATTATCCACTATTTTAGTACATTTATAATCATTATTTAAACCAATGAGAAAATGACTAATGTCTTGCTCGTTTATTACTAGAAGAAGGGGGGATACATGTAAAAGGACGAGTATGGCTACTATCGTCTTGAGAAGATGAAGGGGAAAGAAGAGGAAGACTTTCATCTCTAAAAGAAGGATGACAAATTCCCATTGATCCAGAAGAAAAAACAGAAGCAGAACGAGGAGGGGCAGCAAGAGAAGGGTCAGGGATTGTATCAAGGTCATAAAAGAGGAAGTCTTCATCACTGTATAGGTAAGAGCGACATTAGAATGCTATTGAGTAACATAACGAATATATAAGTTCTAAAAAGAAATTTAATTATAAAAGTATAAAGTATATATTAATTTATATATTAACATTTTCTTTTTTTGTTAATTTTGTATATTTTATGTTTTTTTAGATTATTTTGTAATTTAATAATATTTTGCACCAGATCGAAATTCTGTTGTGCAACAATTTTTTTCTTTTAAAATTGATTAAAAAGCACGCTGTAAGTTTTTGTCAACTTACAACTAGGGATAAATAGAAAACTTCTTGAATTATACTAACTTGTATAAATATTTTATATTAATATATAAATTTTTGATTGTCTATGTAATGATACTCATTATACAGAAAATTTTACTTGCATATTTACCTATCAAATACGTCCTGAACCTGTAAAATAAATACTAAATTAACAACTATTGAACAGTATGTTTTTCAACGTTTACCTCTTCTACATCAGCATCACTTTGAGTATTCTCGTTAGTAGAGCTACTTCTCTTCTTCAATGTTTGTGCTAGAATAATATCGGCTGCCCAGTGATCTTCACAAAACTGAATAGGAATTCTATTCTTATTTGCAATCCCTTCAAACTTCCTACAGTAGTAGAACTTGTATGCTGCTTTCATGTCTGTCCAATATTTATTTTCTATTGCGTTATTAAGCATAATTTCGTTCTTAATCATACGAGAAAGTTCGAGCAACTGACCATATTGCTGGAAAGCCTTTTTTTCGGTATATCCCTCAATGTCCAGATGCTTAGAAATCTCAATCAGGGCAGCCGCAATGCGCAATCTTACGCCTGGCAGATCCCTCATCTCTTTAGGCTTTATAGATTTTGCCTCCTTTCCCTTCTTGACAATCACCTCCTTACTCTCCTTCATATTCAAATGCCTTGCCAATTCGGGAACCTTTCGACACCATCTCTCTTTGTAATCAATGGGTGTACGATTTACCTTTGCTACTTCTGCTTCAAATGACTCTATTAATTATTTAAATTAGTATTTATTAGTCTATTGCTTATTTCAATTTGCTTTTAGAGAGTATTTACCGTTAGAATCAGATAACATGTTAATGGGAGGAAATCTTTTATCCCAGGCACTCTCCATCTTCTGCAATTTATAATATATCATGGCAATAAGAATACGCATCTCATCGACATTCTTGACCAAGTTGGTGAGGACATTGTTAGAGTTGTTGTTGTTCATATTTTACAGAAAATGTATTTGTTAATAATAAGTTTCAAAACAAAGAGAGCTTCATACCTTTATATATTTTACTGATTCATGCCAATGTCAAGGTGGTATGATATCCAACAGGAGATTTCTATATATGGAGATTTATGACCTGAGAAATGATATTTTCTATATTTGTACCTGAAAGTAGGAAGAAGCAGTAATAATGTCCACTTCATTTTCCAAAAATATGTAAAAATCCTCCATGACGTACCCAACCTATAAGACATTCGTCCTTTGACATGTAGCTGTTGCACAAATTCATCCACAAGAAGTCATGAACAGTATCATTGGTCTTCAACAACATAATTTCATTGTAGAAATGCAACTAAATAACGTAGATAATTATATCATTACTATTGCTCAATGCCTGTCCTTCTAATGTTATCGTTTAATTGGTACGTACCTAAATCCGACCATATTCAATGACTAACATGATTTCATTCGTAATGCATATATGCATTAATCCGGTGATAGTGAATAATAGTGAAATAAAATGACAAGTCCTTTTACAGTATAAAAAGGGTGTTGTTTTCTACTGAATCTTTCTTCTCTATATTTCCAAATAACTCTTTCCTCACTATAATAACTAACATGTCTTCCAACTCCTCCAACACTATTTCTAAGAGACCTCGTGGCCTTTACATGGTGCATAAGAAAGTTGAATGTGAATCCTGCACTCTTCTTTTCAGAACAAAGAATGATCTTAAAAAGCATCAAGATCAAACCAGATGTAAGGATAGAGTTAATTCTGGTGAAACCAGTTCTTCTCTCGTACATGACAATGAGGAGTCACTTGATACCTTGGATGCTACTTTTGATGAATCAGAGAACATTGATATGGGAGATCCTATGGATTACTGTAAGTAAATAAAGCATCTTAGTTATACATATTATTAATAACTTCCCTTTTAATTCACTCATAATTGATGAATATATGAGTATATTCAACTTCAAAAAATAAAAGAAAAAGTGTAAAGGAGACAGATAAGTTAATCAGACCGAAAGAAAGATTGATTGCTCTTTATTATTACAAAATGGATGAGAGTATTTATATTAAAATATTATACGGAGAATGGATCTTGAACATACATGAGTGTGTGAATTGACATGATCCAATTACGGATGTCAATACAGGGGAGCAACCTATCAAGTGTCAATCAGGAAGAATGTAGGATGAGACCATGAGGATGATCTGATCTGAGATGAATACATATAAGTCTTCTAATGAATCGTAGCCCATCTATTGGATACTCTTGTTACTCGGCATGGCGTGTTTAAAGAAGTATTAATTGGGAAGATGTATTAGAGGATTTAAGGTATTGATCATTACTGAATCGGTATGAAAGTAGCTTATATTGAGCGGATCAATATACTAATTGCATTGACTTCCAATTATTTCCTTATGAGTTTATGTACTCAGATTTTGACACTATTATGAATATGAGATTGTCGATTTAGGTAATACAATTAAGGTACCATTGTATGACAGTTGAGATAGAACTACAGATGAGGATCTGGATAGATTCTGATACAACAATAATAGTCTTTGATATTAATTATAAATATAATCACGACGAGCCTTCTTTAGCCTTTGACAGTTCAGCCAAGGTATATGAAGCCATGCCTGTCAACGGATCCTCCTTCAACTACATGGAGACTATTAGTATTCTCCTGAATGATTATATATCGGAGGAAAAAGCATCCCAAAGACTCCACAAGAAGATATGCAATCTTATGAATACTGTTATCAGAGATCTAAGAAACAATAAAACTGGTAAGAGTCTATATGATTTTCAATACGTAATATATAATTACTTACAATTCCACATACAGGAACTCTTGGAAAGGTCTTGCAGCCTGAAGCTGTCGGAAGTTTGATAAGAAGAAGATCATCAGTCGTAGTGAATCATCACGACGTCTGCTCCAACGGGTGTATGATGTTCGAGAAGAGAGAAGTAGTTGAAGTTGATGAGAGTTGTGTCTTCTGTCAGAGTAGAAGATACAATGTGGTGAATGGTTTGTTGAAGCCATCATACAGTCTGAAGATGTTGTCTATTGGTAGACACATAGCAAACATGCTTGTAGACAAGGAGATGGTGGAAAGAATAAAAATGGATCAAGAAGTTGCCTTGAATAAGTCTGTCATGACTGACATTCATGATGGATTGGTGTTTAAGTGGTACAGGCAACAGATCAAAAAAGTCCCAGGTGTTATCGCCATCTACGTAATGTTATTTGTTGATGGCTTTGTCAATGAGATGAAAGCGAAGAAGTCATATACAATATTCCATATGAATATCCTAAACATTGATGCATCGGAAAGGTAAGCACAGATGTCTAAACAGTTCTATTATACGGTATACTTACTTTTTAAAACAGATATGAAGACCATAACATGACTCAACTGGCAATCCTTGGTGCTCCCAAGAAACCTAAGAACATGGATTCATTCTTAAACCCAATAGTTGCTGAACTTCTTGAATTGTCTACTAATGGAATGATTGTTGTGAATGGTGAAGAAGTCATTGGTCGTGCCAGAGTTCATCTGATGGGAGCAGCAGGTAATATTAATACTAGTATCAATTGTCCATTCATTCTAACATTCATAGAATAGGCGACATTGTTGCTGTCCAGGAGTTGATGGGCCATGCTGGAGTTACTAGCAAATATGGGTTTAGGCTGTGCCTCGTTGAAGGTGTTCACAGGGAGAACAGTTCTGCTGGAATGTACTTTGTCAGTACAGATGCTCCTCTTAGAGCCTTTGAACAATTCAAAGATGGTGATGTAGTAGGTTTCTGTATTTTGAAATAATATACACATGATATTGATATTTAATATATAGGAACATGGGCTGAATCGTGTTTCAATCTTCTCCTCTCTTCCCAGCTTCTCTGGTGCACTATGAAAGTTTTGGTTGGACGAAAATCGGCCAGACCAGACGGTTGGTAGGTAAAAGTCCGGTCATTTGGACGACAAACAACGTATGTAATTTATCTGCCAGGCAGATCTCATCCTACTTTCTTCGGTGAGAGATAAGTCTTTCTATTGGTGGGGTCCCGTGACTTTCGACCGGACAGAAGATTCATGTATTGCTTTACCATTGGATACATACATCCCATAGATACAGTTACTATTGGATGGATTCATTAGATATATTATAGGATAGACAATATTATTATGGTTTTAATTGAATGCAATGCATATCAAAAGTATTTTATTATGAATAGAATAAAGGATTGTATTGAACTAGGCTATTAATAATGAATTGAAGAGCTAAATATTGAATGTATTGTGCACCGTGAAGCATACGAAGCATCTTGAACATTGACATTGGAAAAGGATAGAGGTAATAAGCATGGGTTGTTGCAGTCTATGGAAGCAATACACATCAGTTGCTGTACAATAGAGATGATGTTCTACATAGAATGGCTCGACTATACTATACTATAAAGAAATACTATTAGTAACTGGATAATATAGACTACAAGGATACTACTTACATTTCACTTCTTTATTACTGTTGATATAACTAATAGAAGAGATAGATTAAGTACAATAAAAGCTAGTTAACCTATGAGATACATACCACACACAAGAAAGGACCCTCGTATACAGTGAAGACGAGCCTTAATAGAATAGAACTACAAGCAGAAGAGGCATGAGTAAATGGATCATGAGTATGTTATATCAACTTCTTACATATACACTTATAGTATCCGATGAAGCTCCTAGTAATAGATAAACATTAATAAATTGTACTGCTATAACATAGACTAAAGATCATACCATACATAAGGGAAAAACTGGATGGAAGAGATAACAGAAAATGGTGCATGCCAGGGACTATCTAGATAAAAGTATAAGTGGTCCATCCATGTGGATATTCTCTATCTAGTAGCTTACTATTGTTTTTCTTGATCAGCAGTAGATGTCTATTTAGAAGAATTTAGTACACTACACAACATGGGCATCATACACAAATAAGTACCGGATAGATTATGTAGCAGGTCTTGGATCATATACCATAGAGTAACATAACGAATATATAAGTTCTAAAAAGAAATTTAATTATAAAAGTATAAAGTATATATTAATTTATATATTAACATTTTCTTTTTTTTTTAATTTTGTATATTTTATGTTTTTTTAGATTATTTTGTAATTTAATAATATTTTGCACCAGATCGAAATTCTGTTGTGCAACAATTTTTTTCTTTTAAAATTGATTAAAAAGCACGCTGTAAGTTTTTGTCAACTTACAACTAGGGATAAATAGAAAACTTCTTGAATTATACTAACTTGTATAAATATTTTATATTAATATATAAATTTTTGATTGTCTATGTAATGATACTCAAAAGTATCTATGTCCTCAAGCCCTCCAAGTATGTCTATGTCTTCTGTTCCTGTCTTACCTGATATTTCTACGTGGCCTTGTCCTTCTTTTATTCCTGATAAGCTCTCTAGTAACAATCCACCTGTGTTACATATGTCTGATGTTACTGATACTCCTATGCCAGTACCCTCTTCTCATGTTCAGCCCATAAGTGTTCAGAGTCGAACACAAGTCTTAGAGGGGGGTAATGTCGGTGTCCAAGACACAGTCAAGCTCAATTTGGAACCTTTGTGGCCACACGTGCCTGTGCGATTAAACAAGCAAAAATTCAAGCCAAAGATACCAGCAAATAAACGTGCAAAACCTAGACCCAATCCTCCGACCAATTAGAATGCAGTATTACAGCGATACCATATTTGACAGCTCTTCATATGAACAACAAGTAGATATCCTGACTATCCTTCTGGCTCCCTTTCATCTGATTCCTTGGTGTTAGATTCTTTTCTTATGATTATCCCATTGTTCTATCATATTACTTTCATATTATTTTCTATTGTATATTCTATTCACTATGTATTATTCATCATTCATACTTCCTTATACTATTTATATTCTCTATCATATTCTATCCCTTAATTCCTCTATGTAAACATCATCTTATATTCATATCTCAAAAACATATAAATATGCAATGAAATTGCATAGGAAATAAACTTCATCTTATCTTTACTATAAACTTCACTTTACGTGTATTCTTTTAATTGCTATTAAAAGAAGTATCTTGGTTATACAATTATCTATATCTGGTCTTGGTCTACTAAGGATTTTACAGTTGAGTAAATCAGGTATCTGATCACGAGACAGACAGTAACCAGGGATTTACCCAAATACTTAGTAGTAAAACTAAGAGAGAGATAGTTATTAAGTTGATAAAGAATAATGTTTATTGAATAATAATTGTGGTATATTTATATGTTTTCTGAGATATAAGTTAACTAGATATAATGGGGTTTGTGCTATGGGAATATGACTAAATATAAGATGGTACAGATTATATAATGCTGAGTAATAACAATAAGATGCATCTTGACTACTAAGACTACTGATAGGAATAGTGTATTGTATGATGGTAACTTTGAACATGTAGATAAGAGCGGCATGACTTGATCATTAGACAATGGGAATATTACCAATAGTGATTATCATGTAGGCAGGCGTGTTGGAGTATACAATTCAGCTTGGGGCGTGATCTCTTCTGGTTGATTGGTTTTATAGGTGTGAACTTCCTTTTATACTTCTTGGGGCGTTCATAGTATTGTGACACTAATTCCATATCCGATGGCTGTGTACTTGGGACACTGACGGTTGTTGTTAAATCCTAAGTGGATTAAGCTTATAATGTTATACAGATTCTGATACAAGAGGCTTCAATAGATACTTCTTTGATGATGGATCAAAGAACTAAACTGAATGATAAAAGTAATTTGAGGGTTAAAAGATGATGTTTATTTCTATGCATTTCAATGCATATTTATATGATTGGAGTATAAGATGTAGCATGATTTTGCATAGAATAATTAATAATACAGTGTGAGATAATAACATATAAAGAATAGAAGTAGGATGAATGGAAGTAGCTAGAAAAGATATATAAGGAATAATAATATGATAATAATATGAAAGTAATGTGAGAATAAAATGAGAATAAACAATAGAATATAGTCGTGATAATATAGAAGAGAGTATGGAAGAATCAAATGAAAATAGGAGCTACTGGAAAGCATCAGATTATCAGGAGTACTAAGGAATGAGAATTCTAGAAGACAGTTCATAAGGACCGTTGCTATAAGAGTATCATTGTGCTATCTTGCGTCTTGCTCTTTTATTGGCTGGAATCTGTGGTTTGAATCTACGCTTATTGGTTCGTACAGGCACGTGAGGGAAAAGTGGACCAGGCTCATAGTGGTAGGGATTTTGGTAATCGACATTGTAAAATCCTTAGTAGACCAAGACCAGATATAGATAATTGTATAACCAAGATACTTCTTTTAATAGCAACTAAAAGAATACACGTAAAGTGAAGTTTATAGTAAAAATCAGATGAAGTTTATTTCCTATGCAATTTCATTGCATATTTATATGTTTTTGAGATATGAATATAAGATGATGTTTACATAGAGGAATTAAGGGATAGAATATGATAGAGAATATAAATAGTATAAGGAAGTATGAATGATGAATAATACATAGTGAATAGAATATACAATAGAAAATAATATGAAAGTAATATGATAGAACAATGGGATAATCATAAGAAAAGAATCTAACACCAAGGAATCAGATGAAAGGGAGTCAGAAGGATAGTCAGGATATCTACTTGTTGTTCATATGAAGAGCTGTCAAATATGGTATCGTTGTAATACTGCATTCTAATTGGTCGGAGGATTGGGTCTGGGTTTTGCACGTTTATTCGCTGGTATTCTAGGCTTGAATTTTCGCTTATTTAATCGCACAGGCATGTGTGGCCACAAGGGTTCTAAATTGAGCTTGACTGTGTCTTGGACACCGACACCGTTGTGTAAATTTCGGGATGACCAGAGACAAAATGCGTATAGTATAACAGATACAAAATGCCAAATGCTTAACAAGAGTAAATCTCAAAAGAGAACCAACTATCAAAGTAATAAAGTGTTTAAAAGATGATGTTTATTTCTTATTAGGTTGAGGGGATATTTATATTAAATTAAGTACAATAGAATTAACGAGAAGAATAGATCTGTAGCATGGAGGAAGCTAGAATGGAAGGGACTAGAGCAAGTATCATTCATGGTAAGGAAGTATCTGGAAATGATCTTGGTGTTGTGTGGATACTACTGGAAAGTGCCAGAATCGGTAGAGTCAGAAGGATTGTTGACATATTCGGTAGTTAGTGTGACCTTACGCTTTGAGCGTCTCTTGGTTGGGATCTTGGGCCTGAAACGTCGTTTGATTGGTCTATGTGGGACATGGGGAAACAAGGGTTCTTTATATGGCTGAGGTACCATTTCGACATCGACAGTTGTGTCAGTCCCAATGATAGTCGTCCAACATTAGTAGAACACAAGCAGCCAATAGAAGTACAATACAATCCCAAAAAGAGAAGGTTCAAACCTAACACCAGAGTGGCGCGAGCAAGACGAGATAAGCAAGTTAAACTGAATCTCATTGGTCTCATAACCAAGTTACTTAAATAATATGATTGGTGGATCACCCATTATAGAAACATTCAATTATCAGATCAAAGACACCTCTTTATCGAAGAAGAAGACTATCCATATCACCAATCATCATTATCCACATAGCTATCATTAAATAATAATTGGATTCTACCTTATATATTATAACCACAATCCAATAGCTAGAAAACATATAAATACCCTGTTATTTTGTATCAATAAACATCATCTTTTTTAACTTCTCATTACTTCGCTTTATTGCTCTAACTGTTACTTCTTTAACCGTTCAAAAAACTTGATACTTATTACCCGTTGTAATAAGTCTGATATATTTCCGTAACCTTAATCAATCTAAGATCACTCTAACTGTAATACGTGATCTAACAATTGGTAGCATTTGATTGATTACTTCTGCTTGACTTACCTGCGTAACTATAGACCGTTTCTATAACCGAATCCTCGTACCGGAACCCATTATTAATAACCGAACTGATATGTCTGTACCTGTTGTACCTACTGTAACTCCTGCTAATACCCCTACTAATGAAATGATCGCTGCCCTGATCGGTGAGTTCACTCGTGCTCTCAAGTCCAACCCTACCGGTCATAGAACCACTGAACCCTCACCGTATGATGGTACAAGAGATGCGATGGTGATTGATTCCTGGATTCGTACCTTGGAACGATATGCTGATTTCCATGGTTGGGATGAAATTCGAATAAAGAACTATGCCGTAACTCTCCTTCGTGGACGTGCCGACGTTTGGTACCGTACTTTGGAGATTGCGAAAGAAGAACCCGAAGATTGGTTGACTATGAAGAGAGAATTGATTGCCTATTTCAGACCGGAGAACGCCGCTCATCTGGCCCGTGATAAACTCGCTAATTTTAGTCAATCTGGTTCTCTTATTGATTATATAAATGGATATATGGATATTGTCGCTGCCCTGCTAAAGATCTCTGAAGATGAATCCTGTGATAGATCCATGCGTGGGCTATCGAACAAAAATATCCGTGCTGAGATAAGACATAAGAATGCTGTCATCTTACAAGAAGCAATCCACATAGCCATGTCTTATGATGCTGCTCAACAAGAAGTTGGTTCCTATTCAAGAAGATATCAAGATCGTCCCATCCGTCCTGCCCAGAATAGTTATCATGATGATGCCATGGATTCAGATGTTGCCGAGTCTCGTCCTCGTACCGGTAGAAATCTGACTTGCTTCTATTGGGGAAACAAGGGTCATCGTCGTGCAGACTGTAGAATAAGGAAGAATGATATTAACAAGCTAGAACAAGAAAGATATCAGAAATTCCGCTCCACTGGTAACAATGATCGCAAGAAGGATTTTCATTAAATGTAGTTGATGAATCGGAAGTACAACTACATGAACCTCCTGAAAACCTTCCAAATAACATAGAACCTACAAAACCTTACACTGATATTATTAATAAGTCTTCTGTTTCCACGTTTAATAATAATAAAATAGCCAGTTCTGATCCTTATCCTATTGTTCCTGCTAAGATTGTTTGTCCTCCTGTTGTCTCTGCCCCTGTCTCTGTCCCTGTGCCTGCTGAACCTGTCAAGAAGGTTACTCAAGAATTGCTCCCGGTGATCCATCCTGCTGATAATTTGGTCTCTGAATTCCAGTATTTATCCGAACTAAATACTATTGCCACGAAACTTCCGCTGTATCTTGGTTCCTTCAAAGGTAACAAGATCAAGATCCTCATCGATAGTGGTGCTAGTAAAAACTATGTGTCTCCTGAGATTGCTGCCTTGTCCGATTCCTGGTGTCCGGTATATGATCGTCAAGTTGAAACTGCTGGTGGTGAAACCACTGAAATTAACAAAAAGGTTATTATTGATCTTGCCATTCATGGATTTAATAATACCTTATCCGCTTATGTATTCCCTACCAAATTCGACCTGATCCTTGGCCGTGCTTGGTTGAAAGAAGTAGATCCACAGCCCGATTGGAATACTGATTGCTGGTACATTAGAAATGGTGATGACAAGATTAAGTTGGTGCCCTGTAACAACGATCGTGATACTAGTCCTGGTCGCCCAAACCTTGGTTATTTAATCTCTCACAAACAAGTAGACCGTAGTTTGAAACAAGGCGCTGAAGGGTATATTATGTATCTAAATAACACTGAATTGAATGACAGAAACCCTTTGAGAATCGTTAAAAACTAGAAAATAATAAACTTATTTTTAATCATTTTAAATTTGGACCAATTTATCTAAACATCAAAACTATAAAATATAAATATACTTTTATTGTCTTTTATAACTAAGGTTTATAAAATAATTAATGTTGTCAAAATAAATTATTATAATTTTAAGTTTAAAGTTAATTATTTTTATTTCTTAAAATTTATATATTTTTTTTTGTTTTTGATCTATTAAATATATTAAGAGATATATAGATTTATTATCTAAACCAAATATTATAATTATTGAATTCTTTCTGTTTTAAAAAAATAAAATGTTATTCGGCGTTACTCTTTGCTAGTTCAAGACGAATACTGGAATAAATTAGTCAAAGAATTTACAACTGTGTTCCGAGATGAATTACCTGGTCTTCCTCCGCATCGTGAAGTAACTCATGTGATTAACACTGGTGATGCTAAACCTGTTAGTCGTCCTCCGTTCAAGATGTCTCCTGCCGAGCTTGATGAGTTACAACGCCAAATCAAGGAGTTACTCTCTTTGGGTCTGATCCGTCCGAGTGCTTCTCCCTGGGGTGCTCCGGTATTGTTTGTGCGTAAGAAGACTGGTGAGATGCGTATGTGTGTTGATTATCGTGCTCTGAACAAGTTAACGGTTCGAAATAATCATCCCCTTCCTCGTATTGATGAATGCCTTGATCGTCTTAAAGGCGCCTCGTATTTCTCTAGTCTTGATCTGAAGTCTGGTTACCATTAAGTCCGCATTGACCCTGAAGATGTTCCTAAAACGGCTTTTAACACAAGATATGGACAATTTGAATTCTTGGTCTTACCTTTCGGGTTAACCAACGCCCCCCCCCACGTTTCAGTCCCTTATGAATCGTGTCCTTGGTGATTGTCTGGATAAGTTTACCTTACACTATAAAAGATTTGGACGCCAAATAACAGCCAGGCTGACTGATTCAGTCGTCTTAGGGCTTTTTAAAGATAGCCAGCCAATTGAATTGTATTGTTTTCCAGCAGTTGGAATGACAAAGTTAATGTCAATAAACAAAGTTTTGATTTGAATGCTGAAAATGAGATATGTTGTTCATGAGGTTCTTTTATATATCATAGTACTGTTTAAAGTATAAAAAATGGATGTATAATGTATTTTATTGCTGTTTTACAATTTGTATTTCAATTTTGAAATAGAAAATGCCAAATTATGAGCTGTTCAAATGCTCCATTTATATCACTGACTTGCCCGGACAGATTATTTATTTGTTTATTTTTTTCATTTTCCGATTATCCCCTCTTTTTTACTTTCATTTCAGTAGGGACCATGTAAACAGCAAAAAGAATCTAAGGACAATAACATATACTAATAACGAATAGGCCTAGTGTCTGCGATGGGATGTATACCTCAAATGCACAGTCATCAGATATACTGTACTTCGACGTAGGGTATATCACACACAGAATATGACAACAATATGAGAATATAAACAAAAAGTAGGAACTGTACACAATAACAAGAATATTCGGAAGAACTGATAATATTCTTGGAAATGCAGAGATTGATGAGATTGAATGAATATGTAGATTAATAGAGAAGGAGAGCTTTAAGTGAAAGTGGATACCAGAAACAACACATGGTAGATAAATAGAGAATAAAGAGTGAACGGAATAACACTCATACAAATATTCACTATGGCGGATTACTTCAGACATCGGCCAGGAGAATGGACCACTGGGTCCATTTAATTTTTTTGTCCAATTAGATTACTCCTTTTTTTGATAAGTAGAAGTGCTACGGGCCAGGTCATAAGTGAAAAGTAATATAGAGTGCTCAATGGTAGATATAACATAGTTGAAATATATATGATGCACTGGGTATCGTTGAAAGTAAAAAAAGTGGATGTTTATTGCTGTTTTTATTGAATTTTATTTACTCTATCAATTTTATAAGGACAGATGTTCCAGTGAGTGGACCTATCCGTCCATTAAATAACACAGATGTATTTAGTGCAGCACATATTCTAATTTGAATAATCATCCATTTCCTAATCAGGCATATAATATCATTGGACTACTCTAGAGAAAGTCATTATCTTTACTATACCGTAACAGGATAAACATACTCGATAGAGACATAATCTATGCCATTTCACTTCTATTCATCAGTAATTATTGTTCCTTAAGTTATATTCAGTCAATATTATTTCCTTGGTTATTGACAATTGTTCTTTTGTCTTTGTTCATCTCTTGTGTACTCCTCTTCCAGTCCATATTATTTTGATGTTTATCACTGGGCTATGGGAGATCATCGTACTTTGAATCAATCGTTCTATTTCCACCACATCGTTATCTCTTAACTTCCACTGTATTGATTCACCACAATAAGTATATCATTCTTGTTCTATCCCATGGGTACTATTAAACAATAATCTTATACTAGGACATATGTCAATAATCTATTACTCTCCCTATTGTTATCTATCCCTCATTCCATCACCATTTGTTCATGTCAACACTTCCATAAGTCAACAACTGGTATAAATCAATTTTTGTATATTTATATATTTATGATAATCTGTAATAGTGTATAAATTGTCTATGCCTCCAGATGTCTACTCATTGGAACACTCATTCCACACATCAGCGACATTCATTAACGCATCTTCTTTTCGAGGGACTTCCCTTTTACTTATACTCTATAAATAACCATTGTTGCATTGGACAATATCTAAAAACAAATATTATCAATATTCATATTCCAAAAATAGTTGGTCACTCGAGATGACAACTCATTCCACTTTTGAGATATTAAGGGTTATATGGAATGAAATGTAAAGATAGACTGAATGTTAATGAGACTCTTGCTATACTCTTTTATTAACTTGCAAGTGAGAGAGGAGCTCATAGTAAAAAATAGACCCTGTATTTATAGTATAATGAATTAGCGCTTGTCAAAGTAATCTTATGTGCGACATTGCTAATATATCATATACTAATCTAAAGTACGTTATCACATACGATCATTTATAAGAGTAAATACGACATTGCCCCCTACCAGAATGTGATTACGTTTCGAAAATCTTGTCATTTAGTAAGAACAAAGAGAGAAAGATAATACACACTCACAAAAAGGAAAAAAATTTGGTATTTATGTAGAATGTTCTAATGACATTCTATTCCAATTTGTTAAGTCTTTTACTACGACGAGTAGGTGGCATGTCTGTAACAGAAGATTTGCGTTTCAGATTGACTGATTGTGCTTTCTTCGTTACTACTGTAGAAGAAGTATCTGCAATCATATTGACCCGATTATTAGGGTTGATTTTAGATAAGCGATAAGCCTCATTTTGAGAATTTAAAGCCGTTTTCTTACTTCTAGTGGTAACCTTGTTATCAGATTTATTTATCGATTTAGGCTTTGTCTTATCGACTGTATCATCGATGGGATCATTGGACAAGGCTGCTATGGAGTTACTAATGGTTCCAGGCATGTTTGCCTTCAATGATTTGGATGAAGTGGGAGAATTCGTAATAATAGAATTCTTCTTTGGTTTGTATTCAATACCAACATTCTTGCAATAGGATCTCAATAACTTAGTAGCATTGATTCTATTAGCAGGAACCCATAAATCCCATTCACTACTGTAATTTTTCCATCGAATTAGATATTCACGTTTTAATAGGGATCCTCGGTGCTTGATAATAGCTTCAACTTCAAAGTTAGCTATTTCATTACCTTCATCATCCAACTCAATTATATCATCTGTTAGTACAGATTTGAGTTCTACTGATGTGTAGTTACGTGGCATTATTTCACCGGTTTGGTCACGAAGAACATAAGCGTTACCTTGATTTTTACGAATAACAGTATAAGGACCTTCAAACACATCATTTAATTGTCCTTCCTTATTAGGAATACGGACCATGACGTGGGTACCTGGAGTATACTCGACAATTTTATGTCTACTATTAAACCTTGCTTTCTCAAGTTCTATTTGTTCATCCGTTCTATCATTGATGGCAGGAAATACAATGTCATGCATGTAGTCAATGCGTTTCATGAGTTCCTCATGTGACATTCTTGGAGATCCTTTATTACTAGTGCCGTCAAATCTATCTTTATCGGATTTGAAGCCATGAACATCGTTCATTTTTCTAGCAAACATCAACGAGAAGGGTGTTGTATTCAACCTTTTAGATATTCTATTATTCATTGCTAACTGTACATTAGCTAAGCAAGCATCCCATTCATGTGCAGTGCCATTAGTGGCTTTGGAGAGAAGTTTTTTTACTTCTTGCACTTTACGTTCACTGAGTCCATTGGCAGATGCGTGCAAGGGAGTTATGAACCTATGATCAATACCCATAGCATCAGCAAGTTCTGTCATCAAAGTATTCTTGAATTCAGTACCATTATCAGACTGTAAACGGGTTGGGTAGCCAACTATGCTGAATAATTCAACTAAAGCATCTCTAATGGTTATTGCTTCTTTATTAGGTAATGCTCTAAGCATGGTAAACCTAGTGCATACATCTACTACGACCATAAAGTATTTATTACCTCTAGCAGTAGGTTCTGGGGTAATAGGACCACCAAGATCAATAGCATAATGATCTCCTACATAGTAGCTATAGATAGGCCTAGATGCATGGTATCCTCTTTTAGTAATATTATGTCTTTGACATGGAGGACACTTTTTAACATGGTCGACAGCAGAATTTATTAGATTGGGCCAGTGAATTCCTTCTAAATGAAGTCTTTTCACTATCTGTTCTGCGCCATAGTGACCTATTTGATGATGTGCATCATCCAACAATGCCTTTCGCTCACTCTCCGGAGGAATAATATAGTCATTATGAAGTGTTTGAGCACTTTGTACATAGAATAACTTGGCATTGTTGTAGGTGTTATCATGAAAAGCTTCATGGATAACATTATTTTGGGTAATAGGAGTAGACTTCGTTTTCTTGATGAGGTTAATATCATCAGAATGTGCCCTATTATTACCAGCGATAGATAATGAGATAGTTCTCAGTTTCTTTTTCGTTTTGATTTCCTCTTCTTCATTATTCCGAGGAGGAAAACACCTGGACAAACGATCACTGATAACATTGTCTAATCCTTTAATATGTACAACCGTAAAATTGTAATCAAGGAGTGTATCAAGCCATTTAATGAGCATAGTATTTGCATTCTTTTGACTATGTATATAACATAGTGCTTTGTGATCCGTATACAGTGTGAACTGAGTACCCCATAAAAACTTATGGAATTGTTTGAGAGCATATATAACTCCTAAGAGTTCTCTCATAGTTACACTATATAGCTTTTCAGACTTAGATAAAGCCCTAGCCATGAAACCAATGTATTTAATAACCTTAGAGGTTTCACCACTAATTTTGTCTGTAACAATAAACTCTTGATATAAACAACAGCCTATGCTATAATCAGATGCATCAGTAGCTATGCTGAAAGGGTGAGACAGATCTGGGTGACTTAAACATACATCCGATGCTAAGACTTTCTTAATAGAGTCAAAGTGCACTTGATGTACATCAGTCCAAACAAATGGTCCAATTTTAAGATCATCATGTTTTCTTAGATTGTCTAACGGTCCCATTAATAGGGCAGCATTTGGAACATGATCACGAAAGAAGTTCACCACACCCAAGAAACTCATTATTTGTTTGGAAGTTTCTGGTTGAGGCCATTCCATGATATTGGTTAATTTTCTGCAGTCAACTCTTTTGCCTTCTGCAGATATAGAATAACCAAGTAGATAAACAGCTGATCTAGCGAAAAAGCATTTATCAAAATTAAGCCTGAGATTAGCTTTAGTAAGTATCTCAATCACATTCTTAACATGAAAGAAGTGAGCTTTCATAGTTAGGCTATGTATGCATACATCATCTACAAAGCAATCAACGTAGGACAGATCTTTGAATAATGTAGACATTACCCTTTGAAATAGCTGACTAATGCTTGATATTCCAAATGGAGCGCCTTTGAACATATATTGCAACCCATCAGGAGCAGTAAATGTTGTTTTATGTCTATCAGCCTCATTAACAGGAAACTGATTAAATGCAGATTTAAGATCTAGTGTCGTAAATACTTTAGCATTTGTCATATTCTGAAATATGGATGGTAATAATGGTAAAGCCATTGATAGGACAGGTAAATGTTTGTTTAGCATTCTAGGGTCTAAACAAACACGAATCTTATCAGTCTTTGAACCATCTAGATTCTTCTTCTGAACTACCGTTATTGGCAAGTTCCATGCAGAAGATTTAGCTGGAATGATGATATCATCATTTAGCCATTCATTGACAATTTCCATAACCTTAGGTTGTACTGTATATGGAATTGAATATTGTCTTATTTTAATTACAACATCAGGAGGAGTAGGAAGATGAAGAACAGCATCTGGAACATTACATAGTTCATGTTTACTAAGATTCTTATTAGAATCAACATATGGTTGTAGTGCCATAGTAAATGCCTTTTGTTCTTTTTCTGTACCGGCTAATGATACATTTGGTTCATACCTTGAGTCATTAATAGAATCATCCTGTTGTTTGGCACTGCCTTTATATTTAAAGGCCACGTTATTTAAATAAATTGATAATTTGGGTAATAGATCGGAGCCCATGAGGATCTTTCGGTGTTAGTAACCTTATCGTTATCCAAAATATCAAATTTATGTTGAATAATGTGATTAATTCC
>JAIXMH010000047.1:0-166899 GCA_025528865.1 Pilobolus umbonatus
AGAACAGTCATCCATTTCATTGTTCTCATTTTAAGTGAATTCAATTACAGCTTATTATTGATTATAATAAATCATTCACACTTCTTTCTCTCTTATATCATCACTGTGTAATTTACTGTATTTTACTCATCCGAATCTATATTCCAACATCCAACCATCAACTGTATACTCTCATAGACATCAGTTCATACTTGACTTGTGAGCAGGAATTTCTCCCTGTGCTGATCACAACTCAGAAGATGCAACTAGCTAGGGAAAGATCATATCTATTAATTGGTCGATACAGAACATAGATCTGGTCAACTTGTGTGAATGACAAGAACATGGCAGAAGGTTGTTGTATAAAGACTTCCTTCATAATGCCATAGACACTTCTTGATATATATTGTCAGTTTCTTACACAGCTTACTCAGTAATCATTTAGAGTGACAAATAATAGAATATGCTTATACCAAGATACAAGCCATAGTTTACCCTGTAAACTTCAAGTTAATTGAAATTGTTGTATACGAGTATACAAACGTAATAAAATAGTAAGGAACGATAAAAGTAATCAGACCAAGAGTAAGATGATTGTTTATTAATTAAGAAAACAACAAGACTATTTATAAGAAAAGAGATACGGCTAAACTATCGATGAGTGTTAAACTATGATCCATGTTATATGACTCGTTCAATGTAGTGAACCTATTAGATGTAGTTATGAGTAAACGTTTATAGGGATAAACGATAACTAGAGAGAATTATCCGGATATGACATTATTAAGATAGATCAGAACTGCTCTTAAATAGATCGTGGATCCTCTATTGGGTATTCCTGATATTCGGTACTGAATAGTTCAAGGAACGTCAATGTTAAGCGGATGTACAATAATATTAAGAACATAATGAATTAACCTAATGAGATCATGTGAAGGATCCAGTTGATAGGTCATTGTCGATTAGGAAGATAGAACCAATAAGACATAGTTGGATAGTGTCTAGAGTGGTGGACACTACTAGGTATTATACAACAGAAATATCAAAGTAAACTATAGGATTGTACTACACACTGTTCATGCATCACATATTGAAATTAATCCTATACAATGAATTCGAATCTGAATTTCCTGCTCTAATAACATTCTCTGAATTAATGCAGACTATCAAAAGGTGATGTTGAATAGAGCTTCTAGTAGTGATTACCACTGGGCATTGCACACCATACGGGTCAGCTCTGATCTTAGAATGATGAACTGATAATCCAGATCAACCTGTTCTATAAATTCAAATCAAATGAATGCTGTGAATGTTGGTATGTAAATTGTTATACACTATAGAGGGATGTCTGATGGTTTTTAATGCTTGGTACCTCGTTGATGTGCATTTCTATTTATTGTATCAGCCAATAAAAGCAATAGAATAAATTGTTGGATGGGTAAAGTAAATGTGTACATGTAGGGATAATGTTACTTACTGTAGAATGAATAATATACACTGATATACACTGAATAGAATAGAAATAACCATATGCAATTATTATATTAGGAGTTGGGGTCATACTCATGAAGAAGCAATCCTGACCATGATTTCATAATAACGTTGATTGGTATATGACTATAGACAAGCATGAACTGGACTCCCATCAGTCATATGGTTACAAACTATAGCCTTCAAATTGACTGCTGTCTAAAAATATTTTTTTTCCTATTGCCCATATCGAGTATATGCATAATAACTCAGACATTTTAAGTTATGCAATGTGATCATCCATGTATAAACAAACACCCCTTATCTCCCTTCACATAGCCTCCTAACACCCATCTACAGCATCAATTTATTCACAGAAAGGAAACCTTATTTATGTGTCTTGGCATCATAGCTTATAATGATTAGGGGAGATTTCCATATCTCTTTTTCCCCATCTTCTTCTTTTTATCGTTTTCACATATATTATTTACGTAACATAAACACTTTTACAATGACACTCTCTCCCAAAAACACTGCCAATAAAGAGTAAGCATCAATAACGTTTAAGACACGTGCAGTTATTAATATTCTATTTATTAGATATATGGATGCCAAAGAACTTGCTATTGCAAGGCTTAAGAACAGGCTCCAAACGAGAAATATTACACCACCACAACAAGAGTGTAATAAAGAAACTTCAAATAGCAAGCGAAATTTGGATGACGATGAAGAAGATAACCATCCAGTGAAGAAGCAGAAAGTGTTGCCTGCTGAAATAGCAACACCAACACCACCAAAAGCACCAGTAGTTAGGGCATCGACACCTATTGGAAGCCATGGTTTGGGAGAAGCTCTTGATTTATCAGACTTCTCTCCAATCATGGTGAGCCCTAGGGTGTCCCCTAGCTACTCTTCCCCACCATCCTCCCCACCATCATCACCAAGGGCAAGCCTACGCAGATACAGGAATATAAGGCCCAGCAATGAAAATATGACTGCAGCAAGGAACCTTTACCAGCGTTTGTTAGCAAATGACTATGAGCCACTAAAGCTGCCCTGCTACTCTGACAAAGATGAAGAGTATGATCTATAATTAATACTGCATATATTCTATATGATATCTGCCCATCATATAGAATATATGTAATATTAATTATATTTCTAATAATATTATGAATAAGCAGTATTGTTGATATCTGCCCATATCAACAATACTCACAAATAAAGTATTTATGAACCATCATAGGTCTATTCAACCACAAGTTGAATATGAACCTTTTTTTTAATATATGAATAGCCTACACTAAATGTCTTTAATGCATGTGTTCTTATGTCACGTAAAGTGCCTTCTGTTAATACCAGCAAACATCAAGCTCAACATTTGTCACACATTGGAGAGAAATAATAAGAAAAGAAAAGAAAAAAGAAATGAGATTCGCTGATTAAACAAACAGATTTCGGATGGGAACAAGGCATGTGGATCAGAATGAGCAACATCAAGTAGATGAACTAGCATGTTATTGAAGGCTGGATATTAGTACGGACACAATACAGCTTGGAAATCACAAGGAAAAAAGGGGAAGGAATAGACAAGGAATTTCCATGGAAATGAGACAGTTGAAGGTAAAGAATTCCCACTGGTCATCAGTCATCTGGGTTGAAAGGTATAGAGCAAATACAATATCCTGATATAGTCGTAGCATAGAACAGTGTTCATGAAGAAGAAGAAGGTATCAACCTAACTAGCACTATGAACTGTACAACAGAGACAATGTGGAGGATGTTGTGAGAAGCTCAAGTCGTGGAGTAGTATCGAGTAAGTATTTTCCCTTGAAGTGCATAGTATATGATGGTTCAAGTAACTAAAATAATTTGACAGACTAGAGTAACATCTACAGGGAATAGTCAAGTGTGGAGCAACAGGAAGAGCAAATAGAATTCAATGATTTGTACTCTTGAATAGATCTACAGTTGATAAGAGAAAAAGGGAAGATGGATAAGAGATGAGTTATAAACGAGACTGGAGAACAATGGATAATATGACACTTGGGTTAATCAGTGATTGATATGTATTCACTAGGAAAGCAGGACTAACAAGAACAAGGTGTGATGACATTGGAGGACGAAGACATGATTCTGCTGTGGTGTGACAGTTAGGAGGATTAATACCTATGGGCTGAACGGTATTAATAGTCACCAAGAGGGAAAAAGATGTTGATGCACTGGGTGACCATGTTGAATATCGACGATATTATGGAATGTGATTTTATCTAGACTGCTGATCTGGTATCCATGGCTACTGTGAGTGTGTTACCTCAATCTTGATTGCCATGACTCAATCTGAGGATAGACCTATGATTGGTCAAAGACAATCTCAGGTACGAAGATCAAAAAGAATATTTATTCAGGAACTGTAATACTCTCTTTTTTCATTAGAGATAACATAGCAACAGCATCAAGTACTGGAGTGAACATGTCGGCATATGAATTAAGTAGCCATGATATTTTATATGGCATAGAAGGCTGTGGGTAAATTTCATGGATCCAAGCATACTGTTCCAAAACCATCCTGGTGTCCATAAACTTCTGGCTCTTCATATATTCACCATAGACACAATTGAACAGGTCGTACGCTTCCGTCGCCCAAATGAATTTATCTCCTTCCCCAACGTCACTAATCTGGTCATTCGTTGGTTAAGAGGCCGCCAATTGATTCTTCAGCCCTTCTTTCTTGCGTTGTTCTCTCTTGCTCCAAGAATCACCGTCACTCGTATGGAAGATGACCCTCGGGATCTCTCTTCCTTCATTCGATCTATATTATTGCCTGCACCCTTTGTAGAGAATCAATCAGCACTCTTTCCACCCACTCCATCTCATCATGGTTCTATCAAGGAATACAAAGAGTTAGTTTCTGTCTTTCTTCCTGTAACACCCCCTCTCCCTACCGAGGTCTGGACTGTGTTCTGGAATCAAAGAATACCTCTCCCTGCCCGCACTATCTGGTATCGTATCTTACATAAGAAGGTACCAACAAGATCACTGTTACACACTATGAGCCCAACCCAATTTCCTTCACCACACTGTCCTCGTTGTCTTGCTCATGGCACTGTCATTGTGGAATCTCTCTCTCATTTCTTCTTTACTTGTCCTTGTCTTCTCTCTGTCTGGATTGATATCTTCTCTGGCTATGTCTCTCCACTCATTACTACTCCTCAACTGGAGGTGTTCCTTAACCAGTTGCTACTCTTCAAAGGAAATAACCCCCGCCTAACTCCTCTCTTTGCTTGTGGTCTCCAGTCTATTTGGTCCTCTCATTGGGGTTTAATCTTTGATGACAAGCCTTTTCTCTCTCAAGTTGTTTCCAACTCTGCACTCAAACTCCACTCCAAGCTTCAAGCTGAACTCTGCTTAGCATAGTTGTTTATTCTATATAAACAAGCCTTTCTACTTATCTATTTTATTTTTAATTTTAATTTTATTCTTTTTTTATTTTATACCCAGTCCGTTTCACCGCTTTATATGTGTTACAGACGTTAAATAAATGGAGCTACCACTCCCCTATAAACCAAAAAACTGTGGGTAAATAAACGAGAAGTGTACGTATATAAACCATGATAGCGCATATCTACTCTGTATATACAACCATATAGTCCAAGAGTAAATCTTCAGCTTCTTATGCTTGGATGTATTATAGTTATTGGATTGTGCTTGGCCAGCTATATGTTGATAATCCGATAATAGTGGAAAAAAGGGGCTATAATGCACAGAGACCAGGTAGATATTCTGTAGGAATAAGAGAGTGGGTGCCATCGGCAACTAAAAAGGTGATTCAGGTGCTTGATTGAAATTGCATCCATTATCCAGAATAAGAAGCATTGTTCGTTTCCCAAATATAAACACTGTGTGAAAAAAGATAAGTCTGATGTTCTCTATTACCATAGTCTATACATCAACTTCAGTCATAGATCAATAAAATCTATTTTTATTTCAGCCAACATTACCAATTGCACATATGGAATATTTTACTATTGAGGATTCAAGCATGATCGATCACACTTCAATACAGATTATATCTGACTGAGAGTATAGACTTCAAGCATCTTTTACTGAAGAAGTTATTTTATCAAGTGCTATATCCGGGTATTAGTAGGCGGGCATACATAGTGAAGTCTATGTAGTGAGAGAATTTATCTCATTAATATGAACACGAAGATATCAACCATGTAATCATTATCTTTCCATCGAAATATTCTTATTTATGTCTTCATATTATACTGTTTATTTGCCATTTAAAGAGGGCTGTCATGTATATTTTGATTGACATAACATCTGATCCGAGATGAGCACAATGAATGTTCTTTACCAGTCCATTTTGACAGTGGCTGAAAATCATTCTCTTTTTAATATTCACACTCAGTGTAATTTATTCCACTTTCTCATCAACAAGGGTTCTCTCTCTTTCTTACTCATATTCACCAAGTACTTCTCAACACTCTGCTATAGACAATACAACAACATCCCTTTGACAATGAGAATATATACCATAAATGGACATACCACTATCAGTGTCATATCAGCTAGTTGAGTGCACGACATTGTGTGTAAATAGATATTGACCCACTGGTTGGTCACTTGTTTACTCCGGAGATAACCACTGGATACACAAAGACAATGGACATGAACAAGGGTATCCTTAAAATGTAGTAGAAGAGCTGGTTAATTCATTAAACTGTTGATGGATTACATATACAATGGCTGGAGTGCAAAGATAACTGTGGATGAGATATCAAACTTGATGTATGTCAAAGGTAAGCTTAGAATAGTAACGCATAGCATAGAAATACATTTGACTTCAAATAAAGTGATAGTCATACTGTGTATCATCTTTACTTGAATGCGGAGGAATGTGTGTGCATTGGAATAACCATCTGTGATGTCTACTGCAGATGGCTTAATGGATGTGGGATACTCTGAGTGGACAAAAAGGTTATAAATACATGACTTTATGAATAAAATCATCTAGAATGATCAAGCTAATACACTATCTGTGAAGCAGGAAGAGAGAGGCCAGTAAGACAGATTGGAGGCACATTTACACCAGTTATGTGCTATGATAGGTTGTACAGCAGGCATATATCCTTCAGGTTGACTATTTACAATACCTGTATTTATGGAAGATTACAACCAATACCTAGTATGTGATGATAGTTATTGGACAATTCATCGTGTTGAGAGATCAGCGAGTATCACATGTGATGTCATAGGTTTCCAGCGTATATTATGGCTATTCATTGGTAGAAGGATATTTCATATGGAGAAAATGAACCTGGGATTTATAACGGAGGGAGTTATAGCACTGATACACAGGACGAGGGTATCTTTAGACCATAATTGAGTGTAAGATTGGATAATCAAATACGTCTATGAGCAGACAAAAGTAGCAGAGTATGTAGGAAGAGGTATATCAACACAAGCAATCAGATAAATAGAGAGTACACACACATAAGAAGTAAATCAATCATAGAAAGGAATGATAGAATTCTCATTTATTATAAATTATGGAACACTGAATGTGCAGTGGGATTGTGATTGACTGCAGAGTAAGTGTTTGTATAAGAGAGAGTCTGAGATCAATACGTCTATCATTTTGATCGGGGCAGGAGAGGTTTCTGCTTGATGTATCCATGGAAATGGTTGTTTGGTTATCAGTAATTGTCATATTGATGAGATCTAAGAGATCAATCCAAGCATTAATGAATGAACACCCAAGAACTAAAAGATATATTACCTGCTATATAAGAAGTAACCAATATTCTTGCTGTGTTCTCCAAGTCAGGAATAAACCTGGAACAATGTAACTGCTGATGGAGCATAACACCAAGAAGAATATATGGGGGACATGATCAATCTTAAAAGGCACGGCCGAATAGCCCGATATAGCGAAGTAAGGAAGGTCTAAGAAAGCCATTTTAACGCCCAATGTGAGTAAACACTGTGGCCTTTTAAGATCAAGCAGAACAACCAAGTTCGTAAGCTGTGGATAGGAACTGGTACTTCATCCGGCCTTACATATCCTCGGACTAGTTCTGGTCCACACCCAACTAAGTGTATTCTTTTACCTGAAGCCTATCGATCATAAGAACCACGTCTATTGCACACGTGGAATCAGAGTACAATAAGACGCTACTGTCGGTGCAATCATAAGTTCACCCTAGTTCATAGTCGGTACTGCCATCTTAAGCCTTCTTTCAACCACATCAGCCTAACAAGCAGATCAGGATAAGATCTCCACAGTTACAAAGTTCAATTTTATTTCATCCGGCTCACTGTCATAATACACGCTCTCTTCTGTGTGTGAATGCAATGGCAATCAAAGAGTTATGAAATAGAGAAAAACTTCAGCCATAAGCAGGTCATGACAGAGTAGTTGTTTGCAGTCGAGGGACTATGTAACTGGCCATAATGAGTGTATATTTAACCCAGGTCATATACAATTACATCATAGAATATCATACTCACCCATAGCCTTTATTCAACTAAGAGTATAGATTAATAAAGAGTACAGTCAGTGTGTTATGAACAGAATGGTATTACCTATTCTACGTAATATATGAGTTTAACGCCCTGATGATTGTATGTACATTCAAGTTATGTAGTTGTTGTATTCTAGCTGCAGGGTGCTCATGACTAATGTTCTTCTTTAATCTTGATGGTGGCAGTAGTATAATAAGCTGAGAGTAGTCAATAAACAGAGGGGATTAAGTCATAGTGGCACGTGAGATGTATGACTTTAGGAGTGACGTCCTCATAAGCACAGAAATCAACTTTACATGTGACTCTAGATTTATGCAAACAATCATTAACCCTTCTAATTCTATAGTCTGTGGATTATTCTACAATCATTTTCACTATAACAATGATGTTCTCGGTTGAGATGATAGTTTATATGAACTGTTTAGAGTGCATAATGCTTATCTATCAAAAAGACCTTATTACTGGATGTGCAAACATGTAATAAATCAAGTGAAGGTTTTTTAGTTTATCTCATTCTGAATTAAAGAAAATGTCGATGTGATTATCTTCTCTTTATAAAGTAGATTAGCATGGGTGGCACTGAATATTGATTAAAGCAGCCAGTTTTGATAGGAATAATACGTAAAATTCTTCATCTTGGTACTAGATTGTATTACCGAAATTAGGCCTATTTACACTCATAATTCATTTGTAAATACATGTTATATATTTAAGCAAAAATGGCTAACTTTTTAATATATAATATGGCTAACTTTTTAATATATAATATGGCTAACTTTTTAAGATATAAGATAAATAGACCATCTTTTGTTCTATAAAAAGATCTAGTGTAACAAAAGTTGCCGAGATATACCATTATTCCAATGGTTTCTGACCATAAGCAATACAGAAATGAAGAACTGTTTTGTACTCAGCATTCTCTGCTGCAATAGACTGAATATATTCTGCGTAAGCATGGTCATCTTCATATGCAGGGTTAACCATTGTCATTAAAGGCTTCAAACTCATACTAGCTTCTGTATTGTTTTTCCTAAAAACAAAGATTATATCTATCAGAACAATTGCCTGTATTCATAAGCGAGACTTACATCATTAATTCTCCTACTTTTCCACCGTGATTGATAGGTAAATCGACTCTTTCGAAATGTACATTTTCAAACCCAAGCTCCTTCAAATAGTCTTCGATATGTTCACCCATATCAGGAATAAGGCCTCTCTTCTTCATCATACCATTGACTGTTAAGAACTTTATATTAGATAAACCAGCTAACTGAGCCATATATTATTATCGACAGCTTACATATGGCATTATATTGGGCTTGAATTGGTCCCTCATTTCCAAGACGTTCCCCATTAGGCTATATCATAATATGAACAACCTATAACATTATTCAAGCAATAATCCACCCACCTCACTCAGTTCAATATATCCTCCCGGCTTCAATACTCGATAAGCATTCTTTAATGCCTATCATAAAGTCTAATTATTACTGTATTTATATAATTGACAATGATATAAACATACCTCTTTATAATCCACTTCATTCAGGCCAGCTACCAACAGTCTTTGATGATAAAAATCAATGCTGTTGTCCTCAAAAGGAATATCTTTGGTAATATTTCCATTTTGGATATTAACGTTATCTGGTCTCTCAATGTTTGAATCAACAAATGAAATATCAATGCCAGTGAATTTAGAGTTGGGATATGTGTTTCCCATTTCTAAAGTCCAAGTAGCAGGGCCGCATCCAGCGTCAATAACTTGAATGCCTTCTTCTAATTTTTCTGCTATGGGAGATTTATAAAGACTACATGGTATAAGCTTTTGGTATATGCCCTTCCATGATATACTTCACTTACCCTCCAAGAGCATATTTCAGTGCTTTATGTTGGAAATTCAGACGATCAGCCTCTGGTAAATTACCTGGTTAGCATAAATGGCTTCCCAGATTATGTTATAACTAACCATCATCATCATTTGGTAAAATATAGTCTACATCTTCCTCATCATTATATGTTCTACCATCAATCACCTTTGTTTTCTTTTCATTGTCATCGGACAAGGATAAATTATCTACTTCAGGAACAAGATCTTCGGTATCTGACATTGTCTATATTTTATTATTAAATTGATGACAAGAAGCAGATGAAAAAGAGTGATGTGTAACATTTACATATTTATACGAAGCAAGGAAGACTGTACTTTTAGGTCTATCTTATCAAACAACACGGTGCACATGATTGTATTACAAATAGAATTGACAGAATTGAAATATACTTCATTGGATGCAATTCCAAATAACAATAAACCACTTTTCAGACTTACCTATTTAGTGAAGATGAATATATGCAAGCTATATTAAGGTGCAACATTTGTATTACATTTAATAACAACCAGTTAAAAGCATTCAATTATACTGAATCTGTGTAGAAACATCAATATAAACGATGCAGGATATCTTATCAAAATATGAGAAATTTCTAGCATAGTTAATTACCCCATATATGCGATAAACAGAAAATCTATTTGATATAACATTATTAGATTCAAGGTATTATTGAAATATTAAAAGTTTATATTGTATTATATTATGTTAATAAAGACTGTGATATCTATAGTTTATAATAAACTCTATACATATTGCAATAGATGTTCATTGTATATATTACATGACTATTCAAGGCTTCAAACAATCTTTTTGTACTCTTGATATCTTTGTTCTGTATGAATTACAAATACTATTTAAGTATCAATCAAAACTTCACACCCAATAGATGCATAATTAGAAGCATCAACATCAAATTTTCTGAGTAACGAAGTAAACATATATGTGTGTGTATTAATGAATAAAATACAGTGGCAGAGAAAAACCATGTTTGTTAATTGAAATATATCCAGTATTATTTATACATAGTAGAGAAATCATCACCGATTAAGGTTAACTGCGAAGATCCTAAAAATTGGAGAACAAAAATAAAATAAACGAACTGTCCATGGCAGTGGTAATAATATCAGAGGAACCGAGTTATGCTGTCAAACCATGCCTTTACTCATAGTAAATATTTATAAAGCGAGTATTTTATTTTATCCAAAGTAAGATGGAAACTGACTAATGCTAAATAACTTTTATTGTACAATATTTTATATATGGGGAAGCTCATCTTTCTCATTGTAGATTGGCATAATGGCATAAACTTCAAAAATTTTAATACCAATGTGCACGAGCTTCATTTATTGCTTGGCATAGTTAAAGTAAATCTGAGATCTTGTTGCGCACATTAAATAATTATTGCTTGACAGTAAATAGATACATTGTAATACAGTATTATAGCCTAGGAATATTGAATTCACTCTAAAGTCTCTAATAAATCTTATTTCACTGTGAAGTATATATAAGAAAACAATTCTTGACAAGCTCAATAAATAATTTGAAAGCTTCTGGGATTATTTATTCTTCTTTTGGTGGAATATGTAACGTTTAACAGTATTCTTGCTCATATGGAATCTTAATGGCATGTCAGAAATACAAAATTAGGAAGCAACTCATAATAAGATTACACAAAGTTAAATATATTTATAAACTATTTAATGGGTGCATTCCTAGAAGTTCTTCAGATAGCAACTTGATTATTATTATTTTGTATGGTTGTTAGCAGAGGGTATGGAGAATGGTTAGGGTACTTTGATGTGTGATAAACAATGAGCTTCGGTTACTTCTGTGTGTAATGCCGTTGTACTACTTTAATATATTATGTGTAAGCTAATTACTCTTTTAAAGTTGTACATTAGCGCCTATCACCATATAATGGCCTAATGAATTTAAATTTAATTTGTGTTGTGGTGGTATATTATGATTATTTAAGTCATTTTCCCTTTTTATTACAACTTATAAGAGACTATAAATAAAACCAGGGAACTTTCTTCCGTACAAACCAAAAAGAAACATATGATTATTTATGTGGAAGTACACATGTGTGCAAATGTGTATCCAGCACATCTACAGAATATGTGTCAAATAAAAATGTATAATAACAGAAACATGCCGAGCATAGATGGATATTAATACAATAATAAGCTTTTGGTTGAAGACTCAAGAGGCTTAAAAATGGAAAACGAGATTTTTCTAAATAGAGATGATTAAATACATATTCTAACAATAAGATAAATCTTTCATTCAGTATATTCTGGCTTGGATCTGCTTTACTGATATATCATTTTTACGAGGTCATTGGAAGAGCTCTATTTAAGACTCTATCACATTGTAAGCTTCTAATTACTATTATTCTTTAAAAAGATTGTTTATTTGTTGTTGTAAAGCTCATTGATATTAACAATGTGCAATATTGTTAATAAAAATAGCATAACAATTTGTTACATAAGTTTTCTGTATTTTAGATTTTGTGTACAAACGACATATGCATATTTGTATAACACAAGGTATAAATCCATCGATTCGATTTTTTCGGTAATGTGCATTTATTTTATACAATCTTGTGATAGTATGTTACATATTTCACGCTAAATAATATGACTTAAAACTCATATAACTTCCCATTTAAACAACATTATCAATAGTAACTCTTTTTCTTCTTCTGAATGGTCTTTAACTCTTTGACAGAATGTTTTGGAATAAGACGACATTCATCACATAATCCCAACAGATCAAAAAAGAGATCTAAAGCAATTAAGACCAATGTTGAGTGTACATCAGAAGGTCTAACTTCTCCCCACTCAGGTAGTTCTGAAGGAAGAAACTTTCAACACATCGATGGTAGAAGATACAACAATGATGAGGATATTGCTTATATTTTACCGAATGACGATACTGGTAAATTTTAGAAATATTTCTTGTTAACTAAAGCTAATATGATCTTTGGATTCAGAGGCTGATCGTTTACATTTTCAGCACTGGGCATTGAAATATGCACTGGGCGGGTAATTATAGTCTGATCGAGATAAAAAATAGCCTAAATGTATCTTTGAACAATAGATTGTATAAGTCACCTCTTCATAAAAAGTTACAACAAGGAATCCATGTCGTTGATGCCGGATGCGGGCCTGCAACCTGGACTTTTGAAATGGCTGAGGCCTATCCAAACTCTAAATTTACTGGATTAGATGTCTCATTTGTGTTTCCCGAAACGATTCGTCCAATCAATGTCGATTTCAACATTTGTAACATATCAAAGACCCTCCCTTTTGAGGACAACAGCATTGATTTTTATCATCAAAGACTGTTGGTAGCTGGCCTGAATGAAGTGGATTATAAAGAGGTATGTTTATATCATTGTCAATTATATAAATACAGTAATAATTAGACTTTATGATAGGCATTAAAGAATGCTTATCGAGTATTGAAGCCGGGAGGATATATTGAACTGAGTGAGGTGGGTGGATTATTGCTTGAATAATGTTATAGGTTGTTCATATTATGATATAGCCTAATGGGGAACGTCTTGGAAATGAGGGACCAATTCAAGCCCAATATAATGCCATATGTAAGCTGTCGATAATAATATATGGCTCAGTTAGCTGGTTTATCTAATATAAAGTTCTTAACAGTCAATGGTATGATGAAGAAGAGAGGCCTTATTCCTGATATGGGTGAACATATCGAAGACTATTTGAAGGAGCTTGGGTTTGAAAATGTACATTTCGAAAGAGTCGATTTACCTATCAATCACGGTGGAAAAGTAGGAGAATTAATGATGTAAGTCTCGCTTATGAATACAGGCAATTGTTCTGATAGATATAATCTTTGTTTTTAGGAAAAACAATACAGAAGCTAGTATGAGTTTGAAGCCTTTAATGACAATGGTTAACCCTGCATATGAAGATGACCATGCTTACGCAGAATATATTCAGTCTATTGCAGCAGAGAATGCTGAGTACAAAACAGTTCTTCATTTCTGTATTGCTTATGGTCAGAAACCATTGGAATAATGGTATATCTCGGCAACTTTTGTTACACTAGATCTTTTTATAGAACAAAAGATGGTCTATTTATCTTATATCTTAAAAAGTTAGCCATATTATATATTAAAAAGTTAGCCATATTATATATTAAAAAGTTAGCCATTTTTGCTTAAATATATAACATGTATTTACAAATGAATTATGAGTGTAAATAGGCCTAATTTCGGTAATACAATCTAGTACCAAGATGAAGAATTTTACGTATTATTCCTATCAAAACTGGCTGCTTTAATCAATATTCAGTGCCACCCATGCTAATCTACTTTATAAAGAGAAGATAATCACATCGACATTTTCTTTAATTCAGAATGAGATAAACTAAAAAACCTTCACTTGATTTATTACATGTTTGCACATCCAGTAATAAGGTCTTTTTGATAGATAAGCATTATGCACTCTAAACAGTTCATATAAACTATCATCTCAACCGAGAACATCATTGTTATAGTGAAAATGATTGTAGAATAATCCACAGACTATAGAATTAGAAGGGTTAATGATTGTTTGCATAAATCTAGAGTCACATGTAAAGTTGATTTCTGTGCTTATGAGGACGTCACTCCTAAAGTCATACATCTCACGTGCCACTATGACTTAATCCCCTCTGTTTATTGACTACTCTCAGCTTATTATACTACTGCCACCATCAAGATTAAAGAAGAACATTAGTCATGAGCACCCTGCAGCTAGAATACAACAACTACATAACTTGAATGTACATACAATCATCAGGGCGTTAAACTCATATATTACGTAGAATAGGTAATACCATTCTGTTCATAACACACTGACTGTACTCTTTATTAATCTATACTCTTAGTTGAATAAAGGCTATGGGTGAGTATGATATTCTATGATGTAATTGTATATGACCTGGGTTAAATATACACTCATTATGGCCAGTTACATAGTCCCTCGACTGCAAACAACTACTCTGTCATGACCTGCTTATGGCTGAAGTTTTTCTCTATTTCATAACTCTTTGATTGCCATTGCATTCACACACAGAAGAGAGCGTGTATTATGACAGTGAGCCGGATGAAATAAAATTGAACTTTGTAACTGTGGAGATCTTATCCTGATCTGCTTGTTAGGCTGATGTGGTTGAAAGAAGGCTTAAGATGGCAGTACCGACTATGAACTAGGGTGAACTTATGATTGCACCGACAGTAGCGTCTTATTGTACTCTGATTCCACGTGTGCAATAGACGTGGTTCTTATGATCGATAGGCTTCAGGTAAAAGAATACACTTAGTTGGGTGTGGACCAGAACTAGTCCGAGGATATGTAAGGCCGGATGAAGTACCAGTTCCTATCCACAGCTTACGAACTTGGTTGTTCTGCTTGATCTTAAAAGGCCACAGTGTTTACTCACATTGGGCGTTAAAATGGCTTTCTTAGACCTTCCTTACTTCGCTATATCGGGCTATTCGGCCGTGCCTTTTAAGATTGATCATGTCCCCCATATATTCTTCTTGGTGTTATGCTCCATCAGCAGTTACATTGTTCCAGGTTTATTCCTGACTTGGAGAACACAGCAAGAATATTGGTTACTTCTTATATAGCAGGTAATATATCTTTTAGTTCTTGGGTGTTCATTCATTAATGCTTGGATTGATCTCTTAGATCTCATCAATATGACAATTACTGATAACCAAACAACCATTTCCATGGATACATCAAGCAGAAACCTCTCCTGCCCCGATCAAAATGATAGACGTATTGATCTCAGACTCTCTCTTATACAAACACTTACTCTGCAGTCAATCACAATCCCACTGCACATTCAGTGTTCCATAATTTATAATAAATGAGAATTCTATCATTCCTTTCTATGATTGATTTACTTCTTATGTGTGTGTACTCTCTATTTATCTGATTGCTTGTGTTGATATACCTCTTCCTACATACTCTGCTACTTTTGTCTGCTCATAGACGTATTTGATTATCCAATCTTACACTCAATTATGGTCTAAAGATACCCTCGTCCTGTGTATCAGTGCTATAACTCCCTCCGTTATAAATCCCAGGTTCATTTTCTCCATATGAAATATCCTTCTACCAATGAATAGCCATAATATACGCTGGAAACCTATGACATCACATGTGATACTCGCTGATCTCTCAACACGATGAATTGTCCAATAACTATCATCACATACTAGGTATTGGTTGTAATCTTCCATAAATACAGGTATTGTAAATAGTCAACCTGAAGGATATATGCCTGCTGTACAACCTATCATAGCACATAACTGGTGTAAATGTGCCTCCAATCTGTCTTACTGGCCTCTCTCTTCCTGCTTCACAGATAGTGTATTAGCTTGATCATTCTAGATGATTTTATTCATAAAGTCATGTATTTATAACCTTTTTGTCCACTCAGAGTATCCCACATCCATTAAGCCATCTGCAGTAGACATCACAGATGGTTATTCCAATGCACACACATTCCTCCGCATTCAAGTAAAGATGATACACAGTATGACTATCACTTTATTTGAAGTCAAATGTATTTCTATGCTATGCGTTACTATTCTAAGCTTACCTTTGACATACATCAAGTTTGATATCTCATCCACAGTTATCTTTGCACTCCAGCCATTGTATATGTAATCCATCAACAGTTTAATGAATTAACCAGCTCTTCTACTACATTTTAAGGATACCCTTGTTCATGTCCATTGTCTTTGTGTATCCAGTGGTTATCTCCGGAGTAAACAAGTGACCAACCAGTGGGTCAATATCTATTTACACACAATGTCGTGCACTCAACTAGCTGATATGACACTGATAGTGGTATGTCCATTTATGGTATATATTCTCATTGTCAAAGGGATGTTGTTGTATTGTCTATAGCAGAGTGTTGAGAAGTACTTGGTGAATATGAGTAAGAAAGAGAGAGAACCCTTGTTGATGAGAAAGTGGAATAAATTACACTGAGTGTGAATATTAAAAAGAGAATGATTTTCAGCCACTGTCAAAATGGACTGGTAAAGAACATTCATTGTGCTCATCTCGGATCAGATGTTATGTCAATCAAAATATACATGACAGCCCTCTTTAAATGGCAAATAAACAGTATAATATGAAGACATAAATAAGAATATTTCGATGGAAAGATAATGATTACATGGTTGATATCTTCGTGTTCATATTAATGAGATAAATTCTCTCACTACATAGACTTCACTATGTATGCCCGCCTACTAATACCCGGATATAGCACTTGATAAAATAACTTCTTCAGTAAAAGATGCTTGAAGTCTATACTCTCAGTCAGATATAATCTGTATTGAAGTGTGATCGATCATGCTTGAATCCTCAATAGTAAAATATTCCATATGTGCAATTGGTAATGTTGGCTGAAATAAAAATAGATTTTATTGATCTATGACTGAAGTTGATGTATAGACTATGGTAATAGAGAACATCAGACTTATCTTTTTTCACACAGTGTTTATATTTGGGAAACGAACAATGCTTCTTATTCTGGATAATGGATGCAATTTCAATCAAGCACCTGAATCACCTTTTTAGTTGCCGATGGCACCCACTCTCTTATTCCTACAGAATATCTACCTGGTCTCTGTGCATTATAGCCCCTTTTTTCCACTATTATCGGATTATCAACATATAGCTGGCCAAGCACAATCCAATAACTATAATACATCCAAGCATAAGAAGCTGAAGATTTACTCTTGGACTATATGGTTGTATATACAGAGTAGATATGCGCTATCATGGTTTATATACGTACACTTCTCGTTTATTTACCCACAGCCTTCTATGCCATATAAAATATCATGGCTACTTAATTCATATGCCGACATGTTCACTCCAGTACTTGATGCTGTTGCTATGTTATCTCTAATGAAAAAAGAGAGTATTTCAGTTCCTGAATAAATATTCTTTTTGATCTTCGTACCTGAGATTGTCTTTGACCAATCATAGGTCTATCCTCAGATTGAGTCATGGCAATCAAGATTGAGGTAACACACTCACAGTAGCCATGGATACCAGATCAGCAGTCTAGATAAAATCACACATCTCTTCCCGCTATTCAAAATTTTAAGTATCTTACAATTCTGAATAACAGCCATATATTATCAACCACAACACACATCAAAAGTATTATATACAATTACAATCAACACAGATATAACAGAATCAGTTAATCGTACTTCTGCGATATCAGTCTCTCCAACTTCGCTTACTAAACGAACTATCAGCAAACAAGGATCCAAAAGACGTTTCTCGTCGATAAATTTCACCAAGATTCCTAAAGCTTCATCGACCATCGCCAACACCTCTGCTACTAAGAAAAAGCACATTAAGCGTGATCTTCCTCTTCGTAGCGGCACTATCATCTCTCGTTCAGCAATCATTGAAGTTCCAACAACTGAACCAGACACAATGTCTACTCAACACCAGCTTGTTAACGCTGCCCCAGTAATCGTCGAAGATTACCATACACATCCTGAGATGCCATCATTTATCTCAGACTTATTCAGAGAACTTGCTTCTGTGAAAACCAAGCTTACTCAACATGATGGAAAGTTCAAAGAGTTTGAAGCACTTCTTGCTGAGAACACTGAACTTAAATTAACTCTTGCACGAGCTAATTCCAGAATTGCTGACCTCGAGGCACAATTGAACAAACAATATGTAACACAAGACCTAGAAATGGGAGATACTTCGAACTCAATGCTCCAAATAGATACTTCTACCATTGTACAAGGTACAGCAGCATCTAAACATGCCCCATCAGCTCAAGATCCCATTGTTCCTCCTTCCAAAAGAGTAGTTTCTACCTACGCTTCTATTGCTGCTTCCAACAAGACTCCTCGTCGTCGTACAACCACTGCAGCCAAACAAACTATAGCTCGTACATTCCTCCCTGTTTCCTCCACTCAAGGCTTCCAATACATCCATATTTTCGCCAGAGGTAAGGAACCAATATCTGTCATGAGATCTAAATTACGCAAACTAGGTTTACATTCTGGTCGTATCCTTGATATACACTACCCTGATAATCAGGTGATGGCTATGCTCATTCACAACGATTATGTTCCCACTGTTACTGAGACTTTGCTGAAGTTTGGTATTGAATTGAACATTAATTTTGACCCTCTTTCGCCAACTGTTCTTCGGGACCCTCAATTCGCTACATCAACTGATGAAGAACGTGTGTCGAAACTTACTGAGATTCATCAGAATCGATTACTTACAGCCGTGAAACGTAACTCGTCGATTCTATGCCAGACTGCCCTTGCCCGTGATTTCCTCAATAAGAAATGGATCACAGATATTCAATTCAACGATCTAATGGACTCCATCAAACCATCCCGTCCTACTAACACTCCAGAAAACACTACTGATACTGCTGACTCTTCTATGGAGGATGTTGCCAATTCATTTCGTCCTACCTCCCCTCATTCTTCCCAAGCTGCTGGTGTTATTGCAGCCAATATGGAATGAGTAGTTCATTATTTCCGTCATCAATATCAAACTCTACGCCTACACCTTATGCTCCACCCATAAACTCCACTAAGCCTTCATTTTTAAATATATGCACCCTTAATTGCCGTAGCCTTTTCAAATCTTCTAATCCAGAAACCCGATCACTTTTCATTCGTTACCTCCGTTCTCTCAAATATGACGTTCTATGCTTTCAAGAAACTCATGCCTCTACACTTCCTATTCAGAATACGCTGGATATTCTTTTTCAGTCCAAATCATCCATCTGGTCAGAACATTGTGGTATTATATCTCTTAACTCTTCCATTACACTTGACCCCTTGTTTATTACCATAGATCAGCGTATGATTGCCTGCCAAGTAACTCATGTCAATGATCTTTTTGACCCTTTCATATTGGTCAATATCTATGCGCCAGCACACAGCCAACCACGAAAGGCTTTCTTTCAGAGAATTCTCACACTCCCAATCTTCAGTTGTATCCATTCTCCATTATGGACTCTAGATCCCGCTGATGCTATATTCCCAGCGTTAAATGGTTTATATGATGTTACATCCGTCTCTCCTTTGTTAATTCTCGGTGACTTTAACTATCACTCGATAATGTACAATGACACTGATTTACAGCATAATACCCTCATAGCCAATGGCAACCAACAGTATCTATGGCATCGCTTTGTTTCATCGTTCTTTTTCAACTGTCTTAAGAATTCGCAGAATGACAATGAATTGCCCACCTTTCGTCGTGGATCATCCTTTTCTACCATAGACTATATCTATGCATCCTCTGCACTGTTTGATAATTTCCACCACTCTTCTGTGGACTATAATTGCTCTGATTGGACCGACCATTCTATCCTTTCAGTATCCTTCCAATTTACTAGCAGTAAACAAGGTCCGGGACTATGGCGTGCTCATCCCGGTTTAGCTAAAAATCCATATTTCATCGATGCTTTGAAAGTTGCCCTAGACAACTTCTTCTCTTCTTCTTCTTATAATAACCAGCTTTCAATTCAAGATCAATGGGACTCACTGAAAAATGTAATACGTGAAGTTGCTCTCTCTACTGGACGTCGTAAAGCAGAATGGCAAAACCGTTGTCTTACTCGACTACAACGCAAAAGAAACAAGTATCTCAGGCTTTTCAAATCAACTCGGGTTCTTCATCCTCGTCTTCCAACCATTGAAAACCTTATTAGCATCATTCAACTAGATATTGCCAAGACAAAAGCTCTTCGTGCAGGACGCCAATGGCGAGAGCAAGGAGAAGTGTCTGCTGGATATCTGAAACGTACTATTGAAGAAAGAGCAGTTAAAAAAGGTATACCTGATTTAATACATCCTGTAACTAATAACCTATGTTCTACACCATCATCCAAAGAAGATGCTGTACACTCTTTCTACTCATCATTATATACGCCAGATTCTATAGATATTGCCAGTGTTAATACTCTCGCCTCTACTATCCCTTCACATCATCAACTTACACCATCAGCTGCTTCTTCTCTGGTTCACCCAATCACTCTTACAGATATATTGGAACAATCAAAACGGTCCCCTCGCAAGAGTAGTCCTGGAACAGATGGCTTACCATACGAACTCTTGTCACTCATGTTCAAACACCATGAAACTGCACAACTAGCTCTTTCTGTATACTCGGATGCACTGTTTAAAGGGATATTTCCCCCTAGTTGGTCTTCTACCTGTATGACACTGCTGCCGAAAAAGGGTGATCTCTCAAATCTCAAGAACTGGAGACCGATATCCTTGATAAATTGTGATGCTAAAATCTTTACTCGACTCATTAATGCACGACTGATGCCTCACTTCAATAACTGTATCTCACCTCATCAACTTGGCTTTATGCCTGGAAGATTTATCGCTGACCATGGAATGACAGTTCAATCCATCAAGATGCTAGCCCAACATCACAGTTCTTCATCCATCGGCTTATTGCTTGACCAAGAAAAAGCCTATGATAGGGTCCATCCGGAATACCTTCGTCGTATCCTCCATCAGTTCCGTGTTCCAAAAGTGCTAATTAACAGTATTACCTCTCTCTTCTTCTCAACTAATATTCAGGTTAATGTTAATGGACATCTTACATCCACTTCTCTCGTTCAACAACGTGGCCTTAGACAAGGTGATCCATTAAGCCCTCTCTTATTTAATATTGCATTTGATCCTTTTATCCGTAGTATATCACAGAATAGCAAATTCGTGGGTTTTGATTTTAATGTTGAAACAGCTCCTTTGACATCTCCAAACAATGATTTAGATTCTCTGTCATCAGATGTAAACAATTTACATATCCCCCCTCTGTGGAAAGTCTAGCTGTCTCATTTTCTCGTCTCCTTCCTTTCCACGATGACTGTGACAATTCTAACTCATTTCCTTCGAACATTATCCCCTCAGCAATCAAAATTCTAGCTTATGCCGATGATACTTTGGTTATACTCAAAAACCAAAGTGATTTTCACCTCCTCCAACAAGCAGTACAAATTTATATGAAGGCTTCTAATGCTCTCTTGAATTACGGTAAGACTGAGGCCTTCTCTCTCTCTGGCGCACCTCTACCACATTGGCAACAATTTCTATCCGCATTTGGTATACACTCATGGCATGATCGCTCTTCAGCTTCTCCTCTCCGTTATCTTGGTTATCCCCTATGCTCCAGCTTAACACAAAGAAATGTGGCCTTCTCAAGACTACGAGACTCTATCCAACGTTCATGCTTTCTTCATTCACAAAGACAATTGTCAATCCGAGGTAGAGCAACCGTACTTAATACACTAATCTACTCCAAGCTATGGCATGTTCTCCGCCTATTTACTCTAACCAAAGCCCAAATGTCAACTATTCAAAGTATCGGTTTATCCTTTATTAACTACAAGATTTTTCCTAAATTTAGTTCTACAACACTGTACCAAAGTCGTTCCCGCGGTGGTCTTGGCCTTTTGAATCCGTCATTCCAACAGCTAGCTCTTCAATGGCGATGGCTGGGTCCCATGCTCAATCCCAACTATATTCTTTCTTCTTCTAACACTGTTCTCTCTGTAATTCATTTTTTGATGAATCACTTTTATACTTCTCCCCAATTCCCTTCTGTTCACTACTACCTTCTTTTTCCAAATTCTCGTAGGGCATGTTGGTTTCCCACTCTTTTCTCACCTCAAAAGCAGTTCATGGATGTCACTACAAATCTTCTTCGAGCTGTTGACAATATCCCCCGAATTTTCTCCCACTGCCATCTCAATCCATTCAGTGTACTCTCGCTTCCTCTTCTAGACGTGGTTCATACCTCAACACCTCCTTTCTCTCTTTCCTCTTCAATGATTCCTATCCATATACTTCTCGACCAGCATCCTGGGCTGCAAAACATCAGAGTCATAGATGTCTTTACATACGATTTTGACCTTCAGATCATGGTTCTTAGAGACTCTTCCAATCTTTACCTCTCTCGTCCACACCTATCTCGGACAGCCATTCGTCTTATTAAGGAGGGTAAAATTCGTCTACTACCTCTTCTTTCTGATTATATGGATCAAGCTCCTCGTCTCCGCCCTCTCAATGAAATATCTTTTCAAGATCAGGACCTGTCTTCTCTTTGTGCTGTATTAGTGACTCCTCCAGCTGTATCTCGGTCTTCTGCCTTTAGTCCTCCTTCATTCACTTCTATAAAGTACTACAAGTCGCTACTCCCACCCATCAAATCAACAGAAGTATCACCATCATCATTTGACTGGTATGTATTCTGGTCTTCTGATATCCCACTGCATGCTCGAACTGTATGGTATCGAATCATCCACAAGAAGATACCAACTCGACAGCTGCTTCATTCCTTTATGCCTCTAGTCCACCCATCCCCTAATTGCTCTATATGTCATGCTGATTCGACGACAGTAGAAACTATTGATCACTTCTTGTTCGAATGCCCAACGAAGATGTCTATTTGGAGATCCGTTTTCAATATGTATATCTATGATTCACCATTTTTAACAGTCACAGACTTCGCAGCCCGAATTCGATCTTCGCTCAACCTACAATTTTGTCCTTCTCGGTTGTACCACTGTCCTCTACAAGCATTGGATATCCCTCAGATATTTGCTTGTACCCTACTAGCTATATGGCATGCCCATTGGCGATTTATTTTTGACGCTCAACCCATTATACCTTCAAACATCGTTTCCAAAATTACCAAGCTCTTAATCACTCTTGTCGACGACCTCCCAACAGATGATTTCGATGCCCAAAATGCACCTTTAACAGATGACATATCTGTCTCTTCCCATTAACACCTATATTTTATCCCTTTAACCATTTATGCTTTATTATTTTATTCTTTTAACCATTTATACTATATAACTTTATCTTCTTTATATTTCTTATCCCTTTATCCCAAATACCCAGTCTTTATCTTCCCTTCAAATATTATAAGGAACTAAAATAAAAAATGGAACAATGTTCCCTTACAAAAAAAAAAAAAAATTTTCAACTCCACCCCATTCATCACTGATCATGTAGTGGCACAGGTTTCCAAACTTCTACATACTCTCGTTGACCAATTCAACTTGAGCTAATTCTATTCACTATCCTCTATCATCTCTTTATCTGTATACCCAGTCTTTATTTTCCCTTTGAATATTATAAGTACTTTAAACATGAATAAATGGAACAATGTTCCCATACAAAAAAAAAAAATTTAGAGTAAAGTTAATAATAGCAATGGGAAGAAATGTTTTGCTATCAAAGTCTAGACGCCAATAATAAGACTATATAGCTTGTACTTAAACAAGGAAACAGAAAATATAGTTAGAGACCATTGCCTTTGCAATGAAAAAGGGAAAGAATGAAAGCTTCCAGCTGATAATCAATGATATTAGAAAGGAGACCGTGAAAGAGATGTACTCCCAAACTGAGCTGACACAAGGACAGGTGAACATAAAGAGGAAAAAGGTTTCAACCTACATTGTGGGACAATTAGAAATCCTGTGCTGAATATTTATCAGCCACTTATCTACAAAACTTTTTATATGAATTGGATTACTGTGTTGATAGCCTGTTATTATAGCTGTTATTGTATTCAACACACACGTACCATTACCTTCTTTTTCTGCAGCAAAAACCACATTTTCTGCACATTGAGTATGTAGATGTTTATTAACAGAGCTGTGATACTCATCAGTACTGTAGTACTCTTGATTTCAAAGAGCAACAATTTATACAGTTATCTGTTCCCACAATCATACTATTTTATGTATCCACCACATTAGTCCCATATAAATAACTGTCTTTTTCACTTTTATCAATAAAATTATATTCAGTACTCTCGATTCCAAAGCACAGATGCCTACTAAATGATCAAACCTCATGAACTCTAATTACTCCGCTCTCGCTCTTTAAGCACTGATTCCTATTTTCAGAAAGCGTAGACATTCAGCTATTTCTCCCACTTCCCAAGTACTACGCACCCATACCTTTATGCGTCTTCTGCTTCTGAATATGTTGTTGCAATTATAACTACTCCCTAGACATAATCAAGAATTGGCATTGGCATAAAAATCGGAGCTGTAATTAATTCTAAGCATAGAACTGGAGTGTAACTGTTTTTAACACAAAGTTAATTACATGTGTAATGTCATAGTATTACTAAAAAGGTTTTATTACAATTTCTTCTTTTTTTACTCTTTTCTTCTGTTATACATAAAATTACCATGACTACGTGTTCCGGCAATGATTATATTGTGGTAATTTGTATGCTTATTCCAAACATATGGCATACAATCAACATACACTGATTTACTTATTCTATCAATACAGATATAGATGAAGATACATTGACGACCAAGCGGTTACATGAGAAAGATGAATCAGGTAGAGATAACCACCCAGCAATACATAGGTAAACACACCAGCATTTTTCAATATAAATATACAATCTAAAAAATTATATTAGGAAAACAACCTGTATAGTAAACAAGAACTTGAAGATACTTGCTGTCGGGTTTTTGAATACTATCACGGACAACCACTCGTTTAAGGATGTTGATGATGATTCTGTTTTTCTCATCGATAACATTATAATTGAATATTACAAGGCTTTAGATAAAAGAGTGCATGACAGGAATGAGAAGGACATATTTATTATCAGTGTTTTCCCTGCTTATATCGAATATACACTAAACGATATTATTAACTATTGGGAAGCGGCTGAGAATGTATACGAAGGCGGTAGTCAAAAAATAGATTTTCACTGGGTATTTACTGTTCCTGATCAATGGGACGCCAAGTACTTTGACACCATTCGATCACAGCTTATAAACATCAATGTCCGAAGCATAGACAATCTTATAATCGTACATAACTCATATTCTCTAATTCGACATCTTCAAGTATCACATTATAATCACTCCTTTGTAAATGGTGAATACTGCATAGTAGTTCTATTCAAGAACGACCATAATTTGATGATTTATGGCTATGAGATTGGTCCTCCAGTCAAGGGACTCCGAAATGTCGCTGCACATACTTTAAAAGAAATAAATTCTATACCTATGGACTACAATATAAAGGAGTATTTATTTGAGACAATATTTAATGGAGATAAAAGTCAACTAGGTCAATACAATATTACGTTGGAATCATTAGCTGAACTTTGTAAAAAAGGAATATGGAATGTAGGTCTATTAATTACATATAACAAGTAAAAAATAGTAATATTACTGATAACCATAGGCATATTACCGGACATTTTTTAAAGTGGCATTAATGAACCAACACAAACTCTTAAGAGATGTCGATCAGTCATTTTTTAATGAAAAAGAATATGTTATGAAGTCAATGACATTTGATAAACTTGTGGATAATATGACAATATCCTCTGACAGTTATATCGCAATTAAAAACTGTATAAATGAAATAAGCAGGGCACACAACAGTGTCCGAGCAATTGTAGTCAATGATTATCGTTGTATTAGCAAGAAGAATTCCCAGTCTCTTGTCGATCTTCTGGATTCTATTATTCCAACGGAGCATCATAACTTCAATGTAACGGAAAATATCATATTCTCATCAGGAGCAGCACAGATAGTACAAAGCCAGTTAAAGATAGAGAATTATTTGCCTCAATTGAAGAATGTTGAAGCATTGGAAGTTATTTCAAAAGGAAATATCATGTATATTGGTGAGTAAAACAAACAGTTTATAGCCTTAATTACTTATCTCTCTACTACTTTAATAGATATAAACTGGAAACAAAATTCAGTATTATTCATTGATTCAAGTGGAAAAGAAACGTTTATTAAGAATGCTTCCGACACTGTGGAAAATTGGTATTTATGTATGAAATGGTTACTACACTGATACTAACTTAGATTAATGTAGTTGCTCCCTAGAAAACAGCTTTAATGTTATTGAAAATAAGCACAAGTTTTATTTATCCAAAATTAATATCAAAAACCAGTAAGCTATATCGAGCCACACTTATATTAGTAACTGATATATTCAACATATAAATAGCTACATGAAGATGCTGCAACTAGAGAAAATAAAAGCAACTCAAGAGTCTCCATACTCAATAAAAAAGACATGGTTCAATTTTTACAAAACAGAGGATTCATTGAATGGGACTTCTGAACCTGATTTATTAATGAAAGAGCTGCGTAATATTATTAACGCAAGCATAAAGAAACTATCTACTATACAACAGTACCAGACACTTATACCAAGAGATCAGTTAAAAAAAATGCTTATCATGTATATTGAATGTCTGCATGTACATATAATACAACACTTGTTATCAAAAGACATTATTGACAAGAACAGCTCTTTTATCACTTATTTCTCAATAGAAAAAGATATACTGGATAAATTCCTTATTGATTATGAAGAAGTTCGAACATTTTTCAGGGAAACAAATACTACACGTTTATCTTCACATCCTATGAAGCTGATTCATCGAGAACAATTGTCTGCTGTTTATTGTAAAGATACAATAAAATGCTATAATAGAGTGGAAGACTACCTCGACTATCCTCAATATATGATGCAAGTACAACTATATCCTACTTATATTGATCTAACACTGAACGTAATACTGTCACTGAAAAAAGACATTACACTACCCAATAATGAAACTGTTCTTACAATCAAAAGAAAAAGAATACTTTACAATATGGTAGATGTAATGAGTGAATTACTATGGGATTATATACAATCGAGAGAAGAATTTCCAGTTAAAACATGTCATGAACATCACCATTCAGATTATGAGGATAATATCTTGATGTATATTGATTTCAAAACCCATTTCAACAACTGGTTTACTAATGAGGTAGTACCCTACATCCTCTGATATCTTTTGTTTACTTACTATTTATTTTATTTATAGTATACCATAGTAAACAGCCAGGGTAAATCAGAGTGGAATAAAGAAGTACCATTGAAAATGAATACTCATTGTGATTGTACTCTTACAATAACACCTATGGACATATTTGACATTTGTATTACTCCAGCAATTGACCAAATCATGTCGATTGTTTATGGAGCAACCATCAATACACATATATTTGGAGAGACAAGAATAAATCATATAGTTCTTATGGGAAGAATCATGAAAATTAGGTGCAAAGAAACTCACACTAAAGCATTATTTATGCTGGAAGAATGTCTTAAAAATCAAAACAAATATTATCAACATATAATACTACACTGGAGCAACAATAAAGTACCAAAGGCGGCACTACAAGGAGTTATATCACTCAAAAAAAATCCTTTGGGTGGATTGTTTGAACAGATTACAGCTGGAAGCTATCAATTACAATTCACCTCTGCTGTACGCCTCCACTTTCAGAAATATCTATTACTTAAAGCACAAAATAAAATAAAAGTAATCAATGATTTTACCGTAGTCACTGAAGATATGCGTGACAATGGCATCACTTTTTTATGCTATTATACAGGAAAGTCCTTGAAATTAGGTAAGACCAAAAAAACTGGTAATTATCCTAAAAAAACTAATTTCTTTACTAGACTTATTTTATTCTCCAAACAATCTTAATGATCCAAGATATATCAATAGCTATGTCTTACAAAACATTGATTCTTATCCCATGACAGTCAAGAGGACGATAGGTTTAAGGGAAGTTATACTTTCATTTGGTGCTGGAGCTGAAGGGAAATCAATCATAAACTATGTGAACACTGACAAGTTTTCTTTTAGAGAGAATTTAATACTTTCCTCTTATGTATAATATCCTGAGCACCTCAGACTTCAATAAAGTGTTGAAATCAAATTGTTTATTTTAATAGCTCAATTGAACTATTCACCAAAAGGGGCGGAACATTCATTTTAAAAACAATTGTAACTCTTACTGTAAACCCTTATTATTGGTTGGTACATAAGAAATATTAGCTACAATCAGCTACCTTTTTCTTATCTCGTATACTCTCTATGTTCAATTAGAAGAATCATTTTGGTAAAAAAAAAATTTTTTTTTTCAAGATAATTACTACTTAATAATTACAAAAAAAGTAAGGTTTTATATTTTATTCAGTCATCTTTATCTATAATGAATTAAAGGTGATTGTTCAGTACGAGTATAAAAACAAAATAATTAGTAAAAAAAAAAGATAAAAGTAATCAGACAAAAAGATGACTGTTTGTTAATAATAAAAACAACAAGAGTATTTATGAAAAAAGAAACATGGTTGATTTATCAGTATAAATGTATCACCTGAATAAGTCAATTCAGAATAATGATTCTTTTATTAGAGGTAGACACATGTAGTTATTATATATGATTCTAGTAACTAAGACATACAAGGATACTATGTGGATTATAGATGGAGATAAGGGTTCACCAAGTGACACAGGTATCATTGTGAGAGTGATCCAGTGCTGATTTGGTTGTCTTGATTGATATATCTGATAATGAATATATCAATGGCTAAACTATCAATGAATGATGGACTATGATTCGTGTGATAAGACTCGTTCAATGGAGTAACTATCAGATGTAGTTGTGAGTAAACGATAACTAGAGGGGAGTATCTGAATATAACAATGTTAAGATAAATTAAAACCGTTCTTCAATAGATCAATGATTCTCTATTGTATATTCCTGCCATTTGGTACTAAATAGTCTAAGGATCTTCACAGCTAAGCGGATGAATGATAATATTTAAAAACTTAATGAATTATTCCGACAAGATCATATGAATGATTGCATCTTTGCTTTCCATTCAGAAGGTAGTGTGAATCGCTTTGTCATATTTACTTGACTCAATTAATCTTTTTACTACTTAAATATTTATAAATATGTTAGTTTAAGCTTACATAAAGTACCTCTAGATACGAAAAGGAAGCAGGATAAGATAATGCGGAGTGTTCCGGCAAACAAACAAGCACCTGACATCTGCATATGTAGAATAATGAAACATACTTAATGCAACTCGGATCTATTAATAAATTGATAAAAAACATTCATAATTAAAGTTAGTTGGCTAATGTAATAACATGACCAATTATCAATACTAAAAAAATTGGAAGTACTGGACATCTGTTCATCTCTCTATCAATAAACACAAATAACCATCCTAAAATATTCCCCATCTAAATAAGCACTTCTTTATTGTTATTATGTAGAGTTTTCTGAGAAAATAAAGGATGCAACTAATAATAACTAATTTGATTGTCAAGTTCAATACTGGATAAAATAATTTAAGTTTGTTATTTATTTATTCAGAATACCACATTTCTTCACAAGGAAATAACTGATACAGTCTGATTGATGTCATAAATAAACTGCATAATAGGATATATTAAAAGAGTAATAATATAGTCTGACTGAATTAGTAGTGTATCTTTATACTATGCACATTTGGTCAGTGTCTTTATGGCCTACTAAATAATATGTTGGAATATTCAAGCTGTGTACTTGTATTTTATTTGATTAATACAAGGCTTTAAATTAGTTTAAGCAAAGTTCTTCTCGTGTTTTCATAAAAAAGTAAACACTTTATTTCCAATAAACACTTATTTCAATTGTTATTGATGCAAAAATGAACGATAAAGATAATTCATAGAAATTAGTAGTCTTCATATACAGTGATTGCCAAACATTCAATCATAATAAAATGGCTCTAATATGGTAGGCACCCTGCATGGTTTTGCGGCTCGTCTTCCTTTACTTTCCGTACTTACTCGATCTTGCTCCAATACTGCTTCAATGGATCTTTCAATACGATGCTATGAAAGATATGTCAACTGCATGTTTTAAATAGCATTATTGCTCTTACCTTCATCTTGATTGACATATTCAAGGCACCCACAGCTTGTGAAAGATGACTTATACAAGTAGGAATCCTACATGAAGCAAAGCGAGTAACACGGCAGATATATCCTTTTGGATGGTCCATTGCCAGATAAGTAATAAGCAATCCTATGTTTAATCCATTAGTCCTATTCAGGTATATGTGACAATTACATACCACTAGTTGCAAAGCCTATTACTTCAACATCAGCTGTCTTGCTACTCCATGCAAGCTTATTACATAGTCTATACAACATGGTTCTCATTCTGCCAAGTAAATGAATCGTGATATCGCTGTTATTTACTTGAGCCCTGAAGTCTTCATAGAAACCAACAGATCTTCTGATTGCATAGTCCAGGTTATATGGAAACAGTATATTACTGGACACCAGCATCTCTGATCTTCCATATTCGATCGATCTAAATCTCAAATAAGTTTCAATGTTCTATCTTTAATAAGTGTGTGAGTGTATCAGTATACCTCTTGTACTCAATATTATCTATGAAATCCAGGATGTTCTCAATAAAGGGTCCCCAAATAGTATAGGAATACCATTCTTCCGACTGAGGCCGAGTTAATGGCTGTTCTTGTTTCTCAAATAAATTCAGCCTAAAAGTGAAACTGATTAGGAAAATAAGCATGTACGTTCTCTATCCTACCATGATTCCATAGCATAACACATCTTATCGATGATATAATCGTCTTTCTTTGTATAGTCTTCAAACCTCCAATCAGACCATTTTGACAGTGCATCTCTTAAACCACTCGTAGTTTTCTATACCAAAAAAAGGAGCGTGAATATATATACGCACTATTAAGTAACTGATGTTATATACTTTGCACAGGTCAACCATAATGCGATCAATAGCAGAATTATCATTATCTATATCATCCTTCCTCTTCGTATCATTGATTTCCTTCCACTCCTCATCCGTAAAGAGCTGTTTTATATTGGGATCAGCTGTATCCAATATGAAGGAAAATACAGGACTATCATCATCATAAGTATACTGGACAATAACATACACACTACTTACTCATCTTCCTTCAACTTGAGTCCATATTTATATAACGCGTCTTCTACGTTTCTTCCTGAATCCAATTTCCACTTACAACTTCTCTTCATGCAGTTATAAGTACGATGGAACTGTCGAAGCCCATTATGATCAGGAGACAGTTTTCTCTTTGTGGTCTGTCTAGTCGATGAAGCCATTTGAAGTAAAGAAAAGAAGAAAGAAGAGATGCAGTGTACCCTTATTTATAAGAGAGAAAAAAAGATAGATCCAAACAGTGACACATAGTAAGGGAAACCATGATCGGTGATATCAAAGGTTAAAAAGTAGGCATTCCCCCTTTTTTAAAATGAGAAATGACGTAAATCCAACACTCTACTAATTTATTTTTATTTATTCCCTTTTTTATTTATTTTCCTCCCCCCTTTTTACATATAAATATACATATAAAAATGGAAGGTGAATCCACTATCAGTCTTTACCACGTACTTAATCTAGACAAACATGCTTTACCAGAAGACATAAAAAAAGTATAACTGACTCTTTTGTTATTCTTTTATTTATTCTTCTTTACTTAGTTCATTAAAGGCTTATAGGAAGCTTGCATTACGTTATCATCCCGACAAGAACCCCCATTGTGAAGATCAAGTAAAAAAAAAAAAAAACAACCTTTGAATGACCTAGGACTCTTTTCATTTACTTCTTTTCTAGTTTAGAGCAGTGAACCAAGCCTATGAAGTGAGTCAAAGAACATGCCTCGTCCTTCCTTAAAAACTCATTTATCCCCTTTCTTGTTCAGATTCTCTCTGATCCTCAAAAACGACGTATTTATGATCGCTATGGACTTGTAGGTATCAACATGATTGATAAAATGGGAGGAGCTGTGTTCCTGGACCCAGAAGTAGAAGCCATGGTGCTTGCTTTCTTCTGTCTGCTCACCACTCTCCTGATCTCATTCATGATCTGGCTGCTCCTGATCTGTTTACGTGTGGACTCTGTGATTGACTGGCACTGGAGAAATGTGTTTATTCCAGTATGGATTATCGATATCTTGATCTTATGGGCTAGTCTGTTGAACCACCATGATCCAGAACAAGATCCACTTCTGGGACAGCCTAAATCGAGATCGTATCTCATGTTTATTCAGACGGTGTGGATGGTGGTCTTCCAGGTACTGATTGTACTTCACTTGGATGGACAGATAGAGTCGACAGTGGTTGTGTTTATTCCGTATTATGGATTCGAGTTGATTCAGTTCGGGTATTCGTCTTGGTTGAGTTGGCTGATACGTGTGGTGCAGATGACATGTATACTTGTTCAATTGGAGACAATGGTCTATAGCTGGTTTGTGGTCTTTTTCCCTCTCTACTTACTCGGTGTCTATTATGGATACAAAATTTATGCACAGTATACAGTCTATGCCCAACATCCAGAGAGCTCAGAAGCACAACAAGGGAAGTTGTTTGTGATGATCGGCATGGTGATCTATAGTGTATTTGCTAGTCTGTTCTACATTGTACTGGCATTGATCATCCAGAGACTCGATGGCACTTCTCATCTCAAAATGGGCTTTGTCTTTATACCACTCTTTGTACTCCTGGTAAGTGATGCTTGTTGAGTTGATTGGTTCGATTGATTAAAAAGTAATTTATGACGATAATAGGGATTGTTATTATGCTGTACTGGATGCTGTTTACCCTGTTCCTTGTTATCTTCTTCTACTCCAATGGATGATGGCGAACACACTCCACCTGTTTATAACAGAAGAATCACAGTGGAATGAATCCAGTGTGGCTGAATAAAGTCTATATTTCATATTTATTTTTATTTGCCAGTAAAATATAATTAAGCTTATTCATTTCCAGCCACATCCAATATATAAAAATAGATTGAATTTTCCTTAATCAAACTGTTCATCCTTCTCCCCTTCTTCTCACTCTTTAATTAGATTATATGGTCTTCATTAAGGATCCCCTAAGGAAGCGTATTGCATTCTCCTATATCTATGATTGGATATTAGTGATAGTGATGGCTATTTCATTCTTTGCTATTGACTCGATCACACCATTCCACCGGATGTTTTCATTAGAAGACAAGACCATCATGTTTCCATACACAGAGCATGAAACAGTCCCTGTATGGGCACTTGGGGTAAAGATAGAAGAAAGGAATACACAGGATGACTATTGACTATTGATTGTGTCTAGATTATATGTGTATTAATGCCCATCTTGGTGATTGCTTTTGTATCATTGTCCAATTGGAAATATGAAAGGAATGCACATGATTTCCATTCAGGTGTATTGGGTCTTTGTCTGGGATTGACCATGACTATCATGTTAACAGATGTCATAAAGGTAAATACCATTTTATTGGGGAGGAGATTGAATATCTTACAATCATGAGTTATCTAGGTCACAGCAGGCAGACCTCGGCCAGATATGTTATCTAGATGTCAGCCACCTCCGAACATGGCAGATCCCATGTATGGATTAACCAGTGTTGCCATATGCACAGCCGATATCAATTCCCATATTATGATTGATGGATTCAAGAGTTTCCCAAGTGGACATTCATCATGTAAAGAAAGTGATAGGACAGGGAAGGGAATGACTGAACTGACTTCTGATTTATTGTGTTAGTTTCATTTGCTGGATTGGGATACCTTGCTCTCTACATTGCTGGTAAAATGAAGATGTTCGATGAAAGAGGAGTAAAGTGTTATAAAGAAAAAATGACAGTGAATGAATAGAACCTAATCTTGTTCTATACAATGAATAGCACACATACAAAGGATTCATCTTTGCATTCCCAATCATTGGTGCATTACTTGTAGCCATCTCACGTACAGAAGATTACCGTCACCACTGGCAGGATGTCACTATTGGAGCCCTCCTTGGCTCATTCTGTGCCTACTTTGCCTACCGCCAATACTACCCCAGTCTATCGAATGCTGAATGCAGAGACCCCTATTACTCTCGCGTGGTCTACTGTAAACGAAAGATAGATGAAGAGAATGGAGTTATACCCAAGAAAGTCAAGAACAGATCGATGCGTCCACCCTTATCTTATTCTCCTCCTGATCAAGTCCTGTTACATTCAACCGAGAGTAGTTCATACCAAGTGACCATGGAGACACCCTTAGTCCGTTGATTTCAAGTAGAGAATCCTGTCTGTCGTGAGTGGTTCTATGCCGAATATAAATAAAAATGTGATAAAGAATCCTGCCCAGAACGAGAGAGTCATCCAATCAGAAATAAGAATGAACATTTATTTGAAATGGGGAAATATAACCTCCGAAGTGTCTATTTATATTCCTTTTTCTTTCCCCCCCCCCTTCTTCCTTCCCTTCTATATTAAATCATGACTGATTATCATCAGAGAAAATATGATCTTGGTATGTGATAAAATCTTCCTTTTGATATGTGGACTCTCATTCACCCAAAATGATTTCTTAGTGCTCTTTGGTGCTACTGGGTTCACTGGAGAATTGACATGTGAATACATAGCAGGATTAAATGATGAAGTATAAAGGAGATAAGGGTGATTTGATCATTTTACTGTACTCATTCTTTTATGTGCACAGTCATTAAAGTGGGCGATTGCAGGTCGTAATCTGATCAAATTGGAAAAAGTTAGGGATCACCTTATTACTAAATTCCCAAACATCAGAGTAAGTGTATTCAATGAAGATATATGTGTGTGTGTATTTGACTCACTCCTTTTTGGTTCAGTCTCTGGATTGTCTTATTGGGGATTCCACTCAACCTGAAAGTCTCGATACGATATTATCACAAACACGTGTTGTGATAAGTACAGTGGGTAAAATAGCATCTATCTTTGATTTTTTCTTGCTCCTTTATTTATCACTCTTTCTGTCAAGGCCCTTTTATTCAGTACGGTACTCCCTTGGTTGAAGCCTGTATTCGTAATCACACACATTATGTCGACATAACAGGTGAATACACATGGATGAAACAGATCATCCAGAAACACAACACATCTGCTCAACAGAATCATGTGATGATTGTCCCTGCATGTGGATTTGACTCTGTACCCAGTGACTTGGGAGCGTATATGGTCACTCAGTACATTCAAACTCAACATCATGTGAATGTATCTCAAGTGAAGATGAGTGTCTCTCATTTGAGAGGTGGTGTCAGTAGTGGTACTGTGTTATCCATGTTGGAAGTATTGGTGGATAACAAGCTTAAAGACCAGATTGATCCTTATTTACTGGCTACGAAGACTGGAGTGGATAAGGCTGCATTGCCTATACTCTATAAGGATAGTGATTTTGATAGTTGGCAGGCTGCGTTTGTGATGGGTGCTGTGAATGAGAAAGTGGTACGTAGGAGCTGGTCTATTTGGACAGACAGAGGAAAAGGATATGGAAGTATCTTTACATACCAGTAAGTAGTTTGTGAGTGAGTGAGTGTGTAGGTGTGTATACGTGTGTTTATGTGTGTGTACATGAGTGTATGTGTCCATGTGTGTATGTGTCCATGTGTGTGCTTATATCTATTTATATCCCTATACTTGCGTGTGTGTTGATTATTTTCTAATAGGGAGACCATGGGATTTAATTTCTTTATTGGACTGGTGTTTACCATGTTACTTTATACTGTTATACCTGCCTTTGCCTTGTTGCTCAGAATTCCCGGTGTTTATGAATATATCAAACAGCTTGTTCCTAAATTTATCCCAGGTCCCTCTCGTGATAAATTGAAATCGGGTGGATATGAGTTCCAGTTTATAGGATACCCAGAAGATGAACCTTATGATGAACATGTCAAAGTCATGGGTATTGTCAGAGGTAAAAAAAAGAAAAATTATGCACACATATGAAGACAATAGACTTAGTATTCCTTAATAGGGTTTGGTGATCCTGGTTACAATGATACGTGTCGTATGGTGACTGAATCTGCTTTATGTATCCTCAAACACTTGGATGAACTCCCAGGCAAGGAAGGAGGAATACTCACTCCATCAACTGCATTTGGGCACACACTCATCAATCGATTAAGTCAAGGAGGAGGAATGGTATTTGAAGTCAAAGACCTTTAATAAAATGATGTGCCTTTAATTCAAATTGAGATCTTTAGCTACTAATTGAGCTGCAATGGGATGATAAAAGTGTTTATGAGCTAAGAATGTGTCTTGTGCTAATTGAGCACCATTCTTAGCTTGATAGAGAGCTCTATAGAGAGGACGCACGAACTTCATACGGCCCTGTTCAGTAATGAATTCAATGACAGAAGGATAGATAGGTTCATAACTAGCCATTACACAGATCTGTTCCCATCTGAATCGAATATCAGCATTACGGATAGGAGACATTTCGTAGAGTTCATCCATCTTGGATAGCAATGCGTGAGGTAAAGGAGCACAATCAGATAACTTCTCCAAGAACACAACTAAACAAAAAAGTAAATACACAGGCATCTCAAAAAGAATAACAAATGACTCTACTTACTCTTCTGAGTGGCAGTGAAGTTCTTGACATCTTCAGGAGAGAAAGAAGAAGTGTCTTCATCCTCACGTGCTTCATCCCATCTCTTAGCAAGATCGAAACAAGCATCAGCCAAAGTAGTATCGAAATGAGGATCGACAGGTGGCATACCAGTTCCGTAGATCCATTCATCGAAATCAATAGTATTCAACTTCTCTACTGTTTCTTGTCCACCGTGTTGTTCCATGTATTCATACAGATGAGCTTTCCAGTCATCAGTAGTAATGGATTTAGAGCTGAACTTGAGAACATGGGCCTTCATGTAGGGCTCAAATAACTCAATACCCACTGTCTTCTCAATGTGGTAGAGTAAGTTGAATCCCTTCTCATAGGGAATAGAGCTGAAGTAGTCATCAGGGTCAATACCTGAACTCAAGTCCTGTTTGAGAGAAGTGGCAGGATGTGATTCACCGAATAAGTTGACACTTTCCTTCAATGCCTTCCATCCTGGTTAGAAGAAAAGAGAGAGGGTCAAGAAGGGGTCATTACTACCAGTGAATATGTATATTTACCTATGATAGCACTGAACTGTCTTTCTGCTTCTCCATGTAGACGTGCTGCTATCTTTCTTTCAATGAAGACAGTCCAACCTTCATTCAACCAAAAATGTTCCTACAAGTAACATCGATGAGTGTCATGTTTCTATACTATATGCCACTATCTTACCCAGTTAGCAGTAGTAACCAAGTTTCCCATCCAACTATGTGAAATCTCGTGAGCCACTACATCGACAGCACTCTTATCACCTAGAAATACAGCAGTGTCAATACATACACACACTCACATTCATTCTCTCTTTCCAACCTGCTAATAAAGTAGGTGTAACAAAGGTCAAACATGGATTCTCCATTCCACCATAAGGAAATGAAGGAGGCAACACCAAGAGATCATATCTACCCCATTCATAAGGAGTCAACAGATCCTCACCCGTCTTGATAAATGTCTCTGTAGTCTAAAGGTATAAACACATTCAGTCATAACATACTTTGCAAAAGATTCCCCTCCTCACTTACATCAAATTCCCACGCTGCTTGATCCACAACTTCGGGTTCACACCATACAGAAGAACGAGGACCAATCTCCTTACTTACTAAATTACCTGCTGCAATAGCAATCAAATAAGAAGGCATGGTGGTTGCTTGTTTGAACTTGTATGTCTTTGTGTCATCTTCATTCTCTTCAACTGAAGATAACAGAGCAGACATGACGACGGGAAGAGGAGAAGTCACGTTTGCTGAGTAAGTGAGTTTAACAGAAGGTGAATCTTGAAGAGGAGCCAAAGCACGAGCATGAATCTAAGAGAAATCGAAGATGAATAACGAGTCATATCCGTGTATGACTTATACTTTACTGCTTGACATTGGGAGAAGAGATAAGGGTGCTTTTTACCCACTGTTTGTCTGGTAAGGGGTAAATAATTATCCATACTTTTTGATGGGTTTTTTTTTCAACTTACTCTGGTTCCAAGTATTGAATAGCAGTGCATTGAGGAGTAGTTGAGTAATCAATCTTTAATTGGAATACAGTGCCTACACTTTCAATGGATTCAGGTAACTCAATAGTCATAGCAGACCCCAGAGTAGCATGTCTGTCAGCCACAGTAAACTAATAAATAAAAAGTAAGCAAAAGAAGAACACATCACTACCTACTTACCTTGATTTCTTGTTCTTGATAGGTGACAGCATCGATATCAAGGTAACTGGTATCTAATATCACAGTAGACACATTCTCTACACGTGTAGTAAAGTCCAATAACACACTACCGCTTATCTTCTTTGACTGGAATGAGATATTCCAGTCAAAATGGGCATGTTGGATAGTGAGTTCGGATAAATTGGATAAACTGCTAGGATCGATCATCATAGGAATAAAATAAAAAAGGGGGTTGAAAATAGAAATAGAGGGTGGTGTTTATATAGCCAATCTATTGAATCTCCGTTATTGCCAGCTCTCTCTTTCTTTATTCCCTAACAATGAAGGTATAATAAAAAGTCTTAATCCAGTAATTAATAACAAAAGAAGGCAGAAGGAGTAACCATTCTCTGTTAGTCTGTAGCGCAGGATAAATTTGAGCCCTCTAAAGTATCCTTTGGTGCAGGTGCATTTTCTGGCACATATGAACAACTGAATGAAACTATGCCCATTGAAGCATGTCAAGCAGCATTGGAATTAGGTACAGTCATCAGAGAGAAGACGCGTATTGGTATTTTAACTCTTTTACAATACATGATAGGAATCAACTGTTTCGACACTTCTCCTTATTATGGTCAGAGTGAGAAGATATTAGGTGATGCCTTGTTGAAGTTACGCCCTATCTATCCTCGGTCTAGCTATTACTTGGCAACCAAGATAGGTCGCTATGGATACTCAGTTAGGGACTTTGATTATAGTAAGAACCGTGTTTATGCTAGTGTGAAAGAGAGCATGAGAAGAATGTATACTGATTATCTGGATGTTGTGTATGCTCATGACGTGGAGTTTGTATCTTTTGATCAAGTGAAAGAAGCCTTGAGTGCTTTATTCGAATTGAAATCACAGGGTAAAATCAAATATGTAGGCATATCAGGTAAGAAAGATACATCTATGAAAGGGAAAGAAATCTCTATTAACAGACACACACACAGGTTATCCTTTATCCGTCTTATTAAAGGTCGTTGAATACCAATTCAAGATTGGTCAGCCCTTAGACATCGTCCTCTCTTATTGTCATTACACACTCCAGAATACGATGTTAGCAGACTATGCTCGCCTGTTCAGACAAGCAGGAGTCAAATACATCATGAATGCATCTCCACTCAGTATGGGCTTGTTACGTGACGAAGGTCCCTTTGATTGGCACCCAGCCAACGAACAGATCCGATCATGCGCTCAACAAGCAGCCAAAGTAGCTCAGCAACAAGGCCTGAGTCTTGCCAACCTCGCTTCCAGATTCTCATTCCAGTCCAATCTTTTTGACTCCACAGTCATCGGACTCAATTCTGCTCCTCAAGTGATAGAAGCGATGGCTACCTATGATGAACTCAAGAGAGATAACACACAACAAGAAAACACTGCTTATCAAATGATAGCCAACATCTTTCAACCTTGTAAGGATTCTGAATGGGAAAGTCCAACTCCAAAAGAAAGACAATAAAATGTTTATTTATGCTCCATAACCACGAATATTCTCTGCGAATCCCCATTCTGTTTCCAATGTATAAGGATCAGTGATCTCCAATCCACTTTCAGTAATCTTAGCTCTTTGATACTATAAAAATAGAGAAGTGAGCAAGTGGTTGAATATCTACCCTTATCTTTCTTTACCTTGTTAAGAGATCTGGCATCTCTGTAGAATAAGACACGTAAACAATCATTCATGATCTCAATAGCTTCTTCCTCTGTAATCTCATTCTCTCTGCCTTCCACTCTCTTTCTCAGAATAGGGCGTGCTAAATGTGCACCAAATCCAGTAGCAATTGTAGTGGATTGATAAGTGGTTCCTCTTAAATCAACATATCCCAAGAACCTATTGAAATAGAAAAGAAGTGTTCACTACACATCACTCTTCCTCTTCCATACCTCGTGGCTTACTTTTCTCCCTTGTCGATGCCTCCAACGACTAAGGAATTCCAGAGTGGATTGAACTTGGATCTTCTGTTATACATCACTCGCCATAAATATTCATATAATTGAGGAGCAGACAAGACATGTCCATCATCAGCACAATGTTCTTTGATCCTAAAGTGTGTCATAAGTCAACCTGTCCTTGTTTTTCTCTTTTTGTGCACTTACATGACGGAATCAATCAAGTGCTGAATGTACTGATAATCACTCACATCACCTGAACATCCCACAATTGTATGTTCTCCTGCTGGATAGAGTCTCTCAATATCACGGAACCTAGCCAATGATCCATAAGAACCTAGGTTGTTGTTTAGTTTCCCCTTTCACTCTTTTATCGTCTAAAACGAACTCACCCAACATATCTGCTCCCATCATAATACCATCTCTATACTTGAAGGCGACAACAGATGTACCAGTCACTAAAGGGTTTCTATTGATATACAAAAGTTATAATTTCATATATGGACTCTTTCTATTTGTCTAATTACTGTGTTCTTGTCATGGGGCCATAAGCAGATTGAGCTATGTTGTCTGGTAATGTCTGATATAAAGGCATAGTAGCATAAGCATCGGTATGTTCAGAACGAGGTTTACCCCACTGTGAAGGAAAATGATCCATAATGTTTTATTTTTATTAAAAAATAAGAAGAGAGACAAAAAAAAAGGGTTTTATTATTTTATATAGAGACATAGAAAAGCTCATACGCGTTCCCCCTTTTCTGATATGTTGGGTGAATGACGTACTCCTACGGAGATTCAATTTCACTTTTTAATCAAGACAGCTCGGTATCTGGCTTTTCCAGACCCACATAACTCCACGGCTTCTTTCACGCCTTCTTCAGATAATGGAAATTCCTGAACGACGGGCTTGATGTGATGTCTGTGTGCGAACTCCAACATCAATGGAACAATGGCTCTTCCACCCACAATACCTCCTCGTAAGGATAACTGTCCGTCAATCACTTTCACTGGTCGCTTGATGTCCACAGAACCTCTGGGGATACCGAGGAAATAGAAAGTACCGTTTCTTTTCAACTGTTTGAAAAGATCGTCCCATTCAAGAGATTGGGGTACTGTATTGAGTATGAGATCGAATTTGGAGTTGCCGGCCTCGCTGGATACTAAAAATTCATGCGCACCAAAAGATAAGGCTTCTTCTCGTTTATCGGGAGAATGGGAGATAGCAGTGACATGACAGCCCCATGCTTTAGCGAATTGGATAGCAAGGTGACCGAGTCCTCCAATGCCGATCACTGCAATATGACCTGTTGCTTTGATGCCTGAATTGTAAATAGCATTGAATACAGTCACACCGGCACACATCAATGGAGCTGCGTTTTTGGGATCCATGCCATCAGGAATCTTATAAGCAAATCTATTGAGAGAAACCCCCATGAGTCATGTGAAACTCATCTTTTTTATTTTTTTACTCACCTGCTATTACTGATTTGGTATGTGGCAAACCCGTTGCTTCTTTCTGGAAACATCACTCGAGAAGAGCACAATGCATCCTGACCAGAAGTACATTCTGCACAGTCGAGGCAACTGTCCTTGAGATAAGATGTTCCTACGATTTCCCCTATTTTGAATCTATGGACATTGGTTCCTATAGCAACCACTTTGCCTACGGGTTCATGACCGAGAACGAGTCCTTCTTCCATAAACATGTAATCTGTATGACAGACACCACAGGCAAGGATCTCAATAAGGATCTCGTCTGCAGATAAAGAAGGTTGAGATCTCTTGGATGTAGTGAAATGGCCGCGTTCACTTGCACATGGGAAGGTGGTTATTTGAGGCATATGGAAGATGAAGGAAAGAAAGAAGAAGAAATGAGGCGTGTTTATAAATGTTTAACCTTTCACTGTCAATTATCGGGTGTGGGAAACCAAGACCCGATGTTTCATATGAGAGCACTGAATGGCTATCAGCAATTTTACTAATCCTTACCACATAATCTACATATCCTTTTTTGAACATAGTATAAGTAGAGTTACATGATTACTGCGCTTCACTTTAATTTAAGGAACATTTTTATCCGGAGTAGATTGGGTCCACTGTGCAAACAGTGACAATAATACGCGTTCGCCTCGATTGAACTCTTTTAGTTCAAGCATCACACACTGTTTCTCATTCAACAGATGATAATTCATCCTTGAATCGTATATTCCAGGAATGACCTTTGATAATGGATAATAGGAGACAGGAGGATGATACACGTAGTTCTCTATTTGATTCCTTGAACTGGCTGAGCTTTCAGTAAGATAGACGTCAAAATAAATAGATATCCGTACACTTTCAGATCAAAAGAAATAAGCTTGTATTCAAGGTATCTATCTGCTTCTTATTGTATAACAAAGACACGACCCTATTCTTTCCCATGAGCTCAGCTATTCGTATCAGTGTACAGTCATTCCATATAGCAAGTCGCGGTTTATCGTGCAATACAATCTTGCTGTCCAACAATGATGTCACTTCATCCAAAAATAAAGTCGTATTCACGTGATATAAATCTTATTTATTCTAGTTTACATTTTATTAAACAAGGCACTGTGAAAAATCATTTTAGAGAGAGTATATGCGTCAAGAGTTATCGTTAAAGTAATAAAAGCTACAAAGTGTTCCTAGAGAATGGCTGCTTAAGGCAGATATGGCTGCTCTATCGGATGAACATCCCCGCAGCTCTTCCCTTTTCACAGCAGAAAGCCCAATTGAACCTTCCAGCTATTTGGGCTCTCTCGAGGGGATTGCCTGGGGGACACCACATTTTTCCTACGGGGGCACCCATTGCCGGATATCGGAAATTGAATTACACCGGACAATGAGCTGCCATTAGATTAACCACCACCATATTATCAAAATGTGATGCCCCCATAAATGAATCTTCAAACAGCTCATCATTGTTATCATGTTTAATAAAATGGTGAAAGTAGTTAAGGTTTTATTTAGTGTCTTAATTTAGGAAACTGTCCCCATTTATTCCAGTAACTGTATTTTTTTTGCTGTCCTTTTAGATTTATATATGGTAAATACACTGGGGGCAAGCCAGTCTGTGAATGAGATAGTTTGACAGCACCACAGTAAACTTGGCCCAGATTTTGAAAATGAATAGGTCTTGGCTTGTTCGAAAGTTTATCTGGAAGTTCTATTGGTAAGTAAGTGACAGAGAAACTGTCTTCCTCAGCCACATCGGCATATACGCAAACGGGTACACCAAAGGCGTCAGCAAGGATCTGAGAGCAATCTGGCGTGTTGAACCAGTGACCGATAGCAGCTCTCATTGCATTTCGATGGGTAAGGGGCACATCAGGTAACTTTTCATTTTTATCAGCTCTCTCGATCTCTGACATTGTCCTATCTATACCTCTTGTGATAATGGCTTCGGCCAGCTCAACATCGAGTCCCAGCTTACTTTTATATATATCTCTGTTCTTCTCAAGGGATTTCATCATGTTCGCTTTTACAAATGTATAACATGATTCTTTTCCATAAATCAATATGCAGCAGCACGGAATCCGCAAAAGCCATCACCCTTACATATCCTTGGTCAATCTTCACAAAATTATCAGCACTTCCTGCATCCATGCGGGTTGTTCCCAAACAGCAATAAACATCACTGGTAACACATTAATAATAGCTAGTTTTTTTCAATCAACTCATACTCACTCTACACCTTTGAAATCATTACGACTTGCTTCAAGGTTATCAAAGTCAACCACCTTCTGAACCTATTCGATATGCTATTCACACACCGACATTCGTACTATTTCATCTCCATTTACCAGCTTATCTTGTGGAATAGAGTCTTCTAATTCCACCTCTCTTCTACCCATAGAAATCACCTTCGTGTATGTTCCAGTTAACAGTACATCCTTTAAAAGTTGTTTACCCACAGCACCTAATAAATGTATCAGTTACATCTTCCATTGAAACTAATACCGTTCATACCGGTGGCACCATATACCAAAGCTGTCTTCATCGTGTTGGACATTGCAGGTAAATTAAAGAAATAATAGCGATGAGTTAATGAAGCTTCTAATATGGCAATTATAATTCGTCATTTCCATATATGTATCACAGTTCAATATGCTCATGTGACCTTTCCTGCAGTTTGGGTAACTCATAAATTGATCCCATATACATAACTGGCTTCTCCATTATTACCCAATAAAACTTCACTCAGTATACCTAATTCTACAACAAGTGTAGATATTCAGTTATCTATTTCACTTCCTTTGTACGGTCTAAAGTACTGAGTACTCTTACAATTTCCGCCGCTGTTGCAGATTACTCTGCTCCTGAATCCATTGATGCAAACGTAACTACTTGCCTTACCATCTCAATCTCTATTTCAACTATCGACAACCTCTCTTCTTTCTCGGGGGACACAATAGACTGTCGCACTCACCCCAATATGCCCAATTGTCTTTAGGATATTTACAAACGTCTGGAAGGTAATGATATTCTGTTGTATCAGTCAAGGAACTTGATTCCATGACTAAAGAACTATCTACTTCGCAAACAAGAATTTCTGATCTTGAATCCCAGCAGCCTTAATATACTTCTTCTGTGCCACAGAGTATAATCAAAGACATGAATCCATCTCCATCTTCATCCCGCAGCCAGAGAACCATTCAACCCAAGTCTGTTTCATTCTCTGATGTTACAACTACTACTCCCATTCCTCGTCGTCGTAATTCTGTCTCTAAAAAGGCAATTTCACGTTCTTTTACTTCTTCTTTGCCAACCCACAGCTTTAGCTATACTTATCTAAATGCAGAGGTAGAGAATCTATCTCAAACATGCGTTCTAAGCCCTAGACATTGGGTGTTCAAACCAATCTCATCTGAATAAAAAAATTGTCTCTGATCCACTTGCACAGTCTTCTCTCCAAGACTCTAAGTACTCTTCCCTTTCCGATGAGGATACATTCCCAAAGCTTCTTGACTTATTCGAAAACAGAATGATTACAATAATCAATCGCACCATTAACCCCACCAATAGAAACTCACTTGCTCAGTCATTTGTCAAGCAAAAACAGGATTATAGCTCACCAGTTTAACGCCCTTTATCCTTCTTCTCACTCAGCTAAGAGATTATCACTGAATCTCCTACCACGTAGGTCCGTGTACCCCTATGTCACAAACATCTTTGTCTTGCCGATTCCTTCAATCAACAACTTAACAAGGATGACTCTGTGCCATTCATCGGGTTACAACAAGAAACCTATTTCAGATAAGTAGAAAAGACATGTTCTCACCTAGAAACTTTAAATACTACAATTTCAGGATGACTTGGGTAAATGCAATACAAAAAGAAATGAGTGATTTATCTGCCTGGATTCAAATTAAAATTCGTGTTCCTCGTTCATATGAGAGCAATACCGGACCTGATATCCTTACGTGTACAGGATATTGAAATGAATGGTGCATGGCGTATTACTAAGAACAATATAAAATGGGAGATTCCAGACTATTCACACCGATATAAAGAAGGTTTCACCGACTTCATAAGGTCCGGCGATCCTATTCAAACCACCCACTTTACATCATTGATCTCTTCGTACTGGATCTAAGGATTTGACATTAGTAGGAGAGATGATTGCTGTTGTTTGCTATATAAATCATCATCATAGTAGCTGTACAGTGGGAATGATTGTCATGATAAAACTTTGTTATTCATGTCATTTCTGTTAAAAAAGGGGGTGAGCATATTACTGCAAGGATGGATAGCAGTTACCTAATTAGTGTCAATATGTGGCTGGTTATTTATTGTTATTGTTTTCATCCTTACTCAACCCCCCCTTATAAACACTTCATTCACTGAAAAAGCAATCATAGTAAAATGCCTACCTGATGATCTTCACGAACTAACAAGTGTATTTCGTTCATCTGGAGTCAAGGATGATAAAAGATGACACCATCATGCTCATGAGTTACTTGTAAATACAGATCATTCGTTCTTGTTCTGCAGATGACTGAACTCATGGTATATGCGGTTGATGAAATGCCCTTTTTCCATACTTCAAACTGCTAATTGAGTAAAGAGTGCCAGCTATTTCCTGAGTGAATCTTGAAATATCAATGGCTGCTAATGAGGATGATCTTTTCTCACACTTGCTATTGAACACAAGGAGAATAACGAGAAACAGTGACTGATCTATGCCTTGTCAAAATAAAGCAACTCTCCCTTAGTCCCGAAAAAACTGAGAGAACCTCTGAAGAAGACCTAGGATTGACATTCGAATAAGCCCCCCTTCTCTTTTGCCTCATTGAGTCCATGTCTGAATTAGGAGTTATGCCCGAACATACGAAGAGTGGCTAGTGCATTTTACGTGTTGTCACCCTTCCTCCTCACGAGAGCATACCTATTGCCCTTGAACAAGGGCTATAGGAAAGACCACCTATCCTATTGAATAAAACCCTGACTGCGAGAAGTATGTCACTCTGTTGATCATCTTCTACTGTTCATACTGGATCTTATCTTGTGTCACTGTGCAATGGCTGAGAGGGAAATAAAATATTCAAGTTACCCGACCTAATGCCAAAAATAAAGAAAAGCTTTATTTATTCATTTCCCCTCCTTCTCTTTAACTCTTATTTATTCCGCCCCACAAGATGTCTGAAGATGATTATGATTACCTTTTCAAGATTGTCATTATAGGTGATTCAAGTGTTGGAAAGAGTAATCTATTGACTAGGTTTACAGTAAAGTAGAATAAGTGCTTATTCAGTGTAAAAGTATAAACTGACCACATGCACACCATTTTAGACAGATGAGTTCAATCTCGAGTCAAAGAGTACTATTGGTAAGTAACAAGGAGCATGGCAGTTGAATGAGAGTTATTTATGGCTATTTTTTTTTTCATCTTAGGTGTGGAGTTTGCTACAAAGAACCTGGAAATAGTAATATAGAACAATCAACTACGAGAGTGTCTATGTATTTAACTCATACATCTATCTAGGACAATCATGTGATCAAGCTACAGATATGGGATACCAGTGGACAAGAACGCTACAGAGCCATTACAGGAGCGTAAAGTATTGGATTGGAATCATAGAGGCTGGAATAAGAGATTGACCTTTTTATTTAGTTATTACCGTGGTGCAGTGGGTGCTCTCTTGGTCTATGGTATGTTTACCCCGGTTATATCCTACTCATATACTCATCCACACTCTAGATGTCACACGTAGTTCTTCTTATGATAACATCGAACACTGGTTAAAGGAACTTCGAGAACACGCAGATGAGAATATTGCACTTATGTTAGTAGGAAATAAACTCGATTTAGCACACAACCTACGTGCTGTACCCACAGATCAAGCCGCAGAATATGCCCATGATAACAATATGCTGTTCTTTGAGACAAGTGCTTTGGATGCCACCAATGTATCCACTGCTTTCCAGACAGTGTTACAGACTATATATAAAGATAAGCCCAAATCTGTCATTCAGAAAACAAAAGAAGGTCATTCACATATGCCTGGTCAGAACACAATCAAGTTGGCTCCACCTGTACCCAGTTCAACTAGACCCAGTGTATCTGTGAGAGGAGGCATGGAAGAAGAGAAATCTGGAGAAAGAGGAGGGTGTTGTTAAATATACGAAATAAAATAAGTAGGAGGCGTTGTTTGAATTAGTCATCTATTTCCCCTTTTATTTTTTTTCTTTTTCGTTCTTACTGCTTTCACCTCAATGTCCTATAAATCTATTGCACACCTACAGTATAGGAATGAACCATGGAAAAGACACTTATTGACTCCTAGAAGAGTGCTGATAAGTATAGTTGTTGTGTGCAGTATTGTATATTTGATACCTTCTTTGCATACACCTCATTCACTTGGAATTCCAACAAAACCTGTCGAAGTATCTTCTTCTTGTGACCGTAGCCAAAAACCCACTACACGTACCAATCGTAGAGTGTCTAGTACACCTTCTTTGGTTATTAAGAATGCAGTCATATGGGATGGAGAAGGCGGTGTGTTTGATAACATGGATATCTTGATACAGGATGGCCTTATCAAGGAAATAAGACAGAATATCACTACACAAGCAACGACTATAGATGCAGCAGGTCATATTGTATCTCCAGGACTAGTGGATATGCACACGTAAGCCTAATTTAACACTTTGTCTAAATCTATCATAAAAAAACACACTTTTTTTCATCAGTCACTTGGGTATCATGAATTGGCCTAGCTTAAGAGCATCCAAGGATTTGACAGAAGACACACAGCCTATTACACCATTCAGCAGAATCATCGATGCATTTGATCCTTCTGATAAGGCCATACCTATCGTTGCTTCTGGTGGTGTCACTACAGCACTTGTATTGCCTGGATCTAATAATGTGATTGGAGGAGAAGGGTTTGTGTTCAAGTTGAGAGAGATGAAGAGCAATGAAGATATGTTGGTACAGGCACATGAACAGAATAGATGGAGGTACATGAAGATGGCTTGTGGAGAGAACCCAAAGGTAGAAACGTATTGTTACTAGAGGCAACATTTTAACATAATTTATTCCTCTTATAGAATCATTATGGTCATGAAGGAAAGATGCCTTCTACACGTAAGTAACATACACACAAGAAGATATACACTTGGGACTGATATTTGCATAAAGGTATGGGTGAGGCTTATTTGGCACGACAAGCATTTGCTAATGCACGTTCACTCATCCAAGCACAAGATGACTGGTGTGAAACTGCAAAGACTGTGTCATCCCATCAGTACATGGATAAACACTATCCCATAGACATCGATCTTGATTTGTTAACTTCTTTGTTACGGGGTCAAGTCAAACTCAACATTCATTGTTATGAAAAACAAGACATGGAAACGATGCTTAGACACTCGAAAGAATTCGGATTCCAAATCAACTCTTTCCATCATGCTATTGAAGCTTACCAGATACCCGAACTCCTCAAAGACGCCAATGTGACAGTTGCCATGTTTGCAGATCACTGGGGATTCAAAGTAGAAGCTTATGATGCATCTCCTTATTCACCACGTATCCTTCATGAGGCAGGTATCCCTGTAGCACTTAAAAGTGATCATCCTGTTATGAATTCTCAACACTTGGTATTTGAGGCAGCAAAAGCAGCACATTATGGGCTACCTCCACAAGAAGCCTTCAAAGCCGTGACTTCTGTGCCTGCTCATGCATTAGGATTGGGAGACAGGATAGGGGCATTGAAGGTGGGGTATGACGCAGATATTGTGATTTGGGATAGAAGTCCGTTGGATTTAGGTGCTGCTCCTGTACAAGTGTTCATAGATGGTGTTCCTTTATTCGATCAGAAATTAATTGAAAATGTAGTGAAGACAGAGAAGATAAAGAAGGAGAGTGTGCTAAGACCAAAGTCAGGTACATTCAAGTTGGTGCATATTGATCAGAACTTGGTACATGGCTCATCGTCTGTGATAGTGAAGGATGGAGTGGTGTGTGCTGATTGTGTGGATACAATGGAAGATATTGAAACTGTTGATTTACAAGGAGGATATGTATTGCCTGTAAGTGTGAAAGTGACGGTAGAGAAACATACAGATAATAATCCTTCTGAGCATTAGGGTCTGATTGCAGTTGGATCCAAGCTGGGATTGGTGGAGATTCCATCGGAACCTTCTACTGGTGATGGTATCGTACCTGCTTCTTATCCTACAGATCCCAACCACATCATATCTGCTGTTGATGGACTCAAGCTGGGTACTAAGAAATTAAAAGAAGCTTATAAAGGAGGTATTCTCACAACAATCAGTTCACCTGTTTCCAATAACATCATTATGGGCATAAGTGTAGCATTCAAGACAGGAGCACAATCAAGTAAGTTGGTTGTCATGATTAAATTACGCGAGTCAAATTAACAGTGTATGGTTAGTTCTCCAAAGAGATACACTTGTATCTTCTGCTGCTGCTCTTCATATTCAAATTGGCGATAGTGCCAAATCCCCCTCCTTCCCGACCATCTCCAGCCAGATCTCTTTCTTACGTCGATTGTTCACAGAAAACAGTCGACTCGACAATCACTATGGTCATGTAGCTCAAGGTAAACTACCATTGATTGTTATGGTGAACAACAAAGACGAAATAGCATCCCTCATCCTACTCAAGAAGAATGTGATTCCAAATGCTACTATGGCTATTATGGGTGGAGCAGAAGCCCATTTACTCGCCAAGCAATTAGCTGAATCCAATATACCAGTCATCCTTCGTCCTCATCTATGTACACCTCAACAATTCGATAGCCAGCATTGTATGACTGGTGCCCCACTCACAGATGGATTGGGTGCACATATCTTACATGCTCATGGAGTGAAGTTGGGTGTAGGTGTTTCTGATGATGGGTCAGCACGTAATTTAGCATGGTATGCAGGATGGTTATCAGTAACTTCAGACCATCAGATAACGGAATCAGATGCCATACGCTTCGTTACTAGTCATTTACAGGATATATTCGGATTGACAAAGGCAGAAGATGATCATCAGGAGTTTGTGGTGTGGTCTGGAAGTCCGTTGGATATGGAGAGTAGGGTGGTAATGACTTATGATCCTAAACAGGGAGTACAATGGATAGAATAAGACAGTGTATTTCAAATGTTGTAATAAATTATATATCTACAACCAGAGTAAAATTGATTGAAGGCGTTTATCTATATTTGATTGAAAGTCATACGTGGATGCTGTAGGAAGGTTTTTGGTTTTATATAGTGTTAAAGGTTCCACTATTTATTTACCACATAAGAATTGAATATACTTGGGGGAAAGAAAGAGTATGCATCTTAGGTTATTGTACTCTATACGGCCATGATTGATAAGACTAGAGTTAAAGAGATATTACGAACATGCTTTTCATATTGAGAGTAGAGCATACAGAAAAAAAGAGTTGATAGAATCAATGAGGAATTACAAAAAAGAAACAAGAGAAAGATGGCGAGTTTATGAATGTACACTTCTTTTTATTATTGACAATAAAGATAAAGAATAATGAGTGAAGATAAGGATCATGATATTAGATGGCTAAGTTCAAAATGTAAATCCAATGGATTTCTCGCTCACCCATTCCTTGGATCTGTAAAACATTTCAAGCCATGAACAGGGTATGAAAATGTTTGATAGGAAAGATGGCTCAAAGACAAATAAAATAAAGCGATGAGTTCTTTTTTCTAAACATGATATGAATCTTGTTTCTTTGCAAAAAGAATATTTATTTATAAACTGATGCAATGAATGATATACTTGTATTTATTAAACACAATGATTGAAATGGTTATATTGATACATTCAATATTTTCAAAGATACAGACTTATTTTATTTACTCGACACTCATTCTTCTATAGAAATAAGGTATGATCATTACTTTATAGAGAGAAGATCTTTATAATACATCCTTTTATTTATTGTTCAAGGTTAATTTTTTTAGTGCATATTGTATTAATAATATAAAGTAATTAATCACCCGGATAATACGTTAGATAGGCTGTTCTTCACTCGAGTTCTTATATACGTGTAGATATGAATGTCAATAACTTAACAAAAGGGAACATCAATGAAGGTGTAAAAAAACCATAATAATATCAATTTTAAATAATTGAAAAACACCAAGAATAACATCTTTTTGATGTGTTTCATGTTTGATAATTCTTTGTTTACCCTCTTGAACTCTGTATAAAATGAAAGAAATAGAATGATACATATTAGATACAAAAAGGCAATCTGAAGGATGATATAGATAAAGCAATGAACAAATGGATGTTATTCACTTTCTACTTATAATTTCTCTTCATAAAGAGAATTTGGTTATTATTTCCTATTTAAAAAATAATCCTATCTCTATTAGTTGGTAAGTAAAGGAACAATAAGGGTTTTTTTTACTTGCTGCAAATGTTCAATAAAGAGAAACAAAAATAATAAGTCTGCAATCTCAAGATGATAACACGAATTTATCATTTTAAATAAAATCATCTACCATAGTATACTTTCCAACATCTTATTCCCATAAAACAATAAAGGAACATCTGCCAGATAACAACAGGTAAAGTTATTATTTGTATTATGCTACTCAAAACTCAAAACTTCACAAACAATTATACAATTTTAAGGAATTATTTACCCGAGTGAACATCCACCCTTCTTCCCCTTGTTTTTTCTTAAATATTCTACAATGTTCCAAGATCACGACACATCTTCACATATATACGAGAAATACAAAACACTTAATTCAGCTTACATGGAAGAACTAGGTGATCTTTATTTATCAATAAAAGATGAAATCAAATGGAAATTGGAGTCAGGACGATGTGTAGAAGATGTCTTGTTTAATTATGCAGTTCAGTTGGTAAAAGAAGAGTGAGTACGAGTTTTTGTTTGTAGTTTATGTGACATACTCACCTGTTTCTAATACAGAGCAATTCACTCGTTTGTTCTTGATACTACGAATCCTCATATAAAAGAACTGTTTACAGATGCAGAGTGGTTTGAAATCATTTATACACGTAGAAAGGATAATCCAGATATACAGGATAATATTCAAGAGCTTCTAAATGATTTGAATCGGGTAAGAAAGCAAGAGTTTTATGTTTATGTTTATGTAAAGCATTCTAAAATTTTGTGGTCAGGATTCTATTATGGTGTACGAAGAGTACTTTATAAGTATGCTGATATTAGATACAGTGACTATTGCAAGGAAGAATGCTTTGACATTGATCGTATTTGCAATGCTGTTGAATTGTTGTAAGTAACAAAAAAAGTAATGACCAAGTACATGAGTTTTACTCGTTTTTATAGACTTTATTTTTACGAAGATGGATGTAATACCTTAATCAAGAAACAATCCGAAAAGTGGTATGCTTGCAACCTTTGGGTTCCCTTTATCGATAGAATGTTTGGAGACTTGAAAGGAATACAATGCAGAAGGTATTTTTTCGTTGTTATAATCTGTTCGTCCTTTTTTTTAATTCTAATTTCTTTCAAGGACCTTTGAGTCTAATAAGACGGATATGATTATCATTAGTTACATGAACAGTCCACCCGTTGTTGATTTAGCAGCTAGTAGGGTTGTCCCTAATTATAAGGACTTTCTCAGTTCTATCTATTTTTATGAAACCAAAGTACTATTACCCAAACCATGAAGGATATGCTACGCAAACTATGTGAGAGTGTAAGATAAAATAGCTATCGTATCAGAGAAATAGAAGTAATAGGATATGCACACAGTGGTAAAGTTCTTTTTACACAGTATACTTCTCTATCTGACAGTACAAACAATAGGACTGGAAATGGATTTCTTAGCAATGGATCATCCAGAAGGATACATCTGTCGTATATCTTAGTCCCCCACTCTTCGAATTCCCACCAACATCAAGTTTATATCACAAGCACTAGGATTGATCAACATGTACCACAGAATAAAGGTAAGGAAGAGCAAAGAGAAACAACAGATTCACTCACACCCTGACATGACTTAGACTCGTGTTGCTTAGACACTTCAAATTCTGACTGCAGCAGGTACTGCCAACATGAAGAGTATAGCGTTAAGTGATATGAGGGCTGGCAGAGTACCAACCATACGAGAAAATCTATCTGTTCACTAGTTGGACCCCCGCTTTATTAAATACTCCCATTTGGAAATTCAAATAAATTAAGAAAGTATATGATTATTATATGCAGTGCAATTTCAAGAGGAACACCAGCTAGTATTACCATAGCTGCGGCTTACCTCATGCAATTTCCTCATGTTTATAAGCATTCATAAAACCACTTGTCAAACAAAAGCTCTACTTATTAAGATTGATGTTACATAATGGGAAATCAACAATATTCTACCATTTGATTTCTATTCATTCAAACTCCTCTTATGTATCACCCTGACCTAAAAATCCCTATTCTCATTTATTCTGTTTATGTTCTTTTAACCACCCTAAAAATGCTTTCATGTTCAGGAAATGACTATATCATCACACTCTACTTAGACCATGATGGAATATCGATTGTCTCCTCACACGAAAAAGTTGAAAGCATCGATATCCTCACCCATCCATTCAGAGTAAGCCATCGATGTGTGTTTAACCAGGACATGACCAGTTATCACTCAGATAAGCATGTTCTTGATAATGAAATAGTGATCGACAATATCATGAATACATTCTACTCTCAACGAGATGAAAGAGACCCTCGCCTATTGAAATGCGTACAGATGTATCTCGTCAGATCAATTAACGCATTCATTCAGCACAATCAGTATCCATCCAGCAATATCTATCATTTCTTGATGACTGTACCCAACAAATGGTCTGAGACATACTTTGGTTTCATTGAAGCCCAAATGAGTGAAGTAGGACAGCTCTATGGTCAATGTCATACATTACACGTGATCCATGAATCCAATGCCCTGTTTAGGTATATTCAGCACCCGTCACTCAACCATGATTGGAAGAATGGACAGAACTGTGTAGTTGTGTATTTTGATTATCAGAGAACAATGGTGTATGGATATGAGATAGGAAAACCATCGCAAGGGCTGAAAAATGTACCTCATCATACGACGTGTATGTACAGGACTTTGGATTATGATCTGGAAGATACGGTTGAATTGAATTTACATGGCTATCTAATCAAGAACTGTCCATTAGATATACCCACTGGCTTACTCAAGTATTGTACAAATGCATTCTACAGGGTACAGAAAATAGAGTGGATACGGCTATGTGGTCTTAATTCTTTCGTATTAGTGTTTAGGTAATGTAGATCGATCATTTTGTCCTTTTACTAGCCAGCAACTACGATACACTCCATTCGATAAATCACTCATCATTTACTGGGAAACCATTACTCTTCAAGATCTGCTTCTTCATGTGATTGATCCCATTCTTGAACCACTCAGGAATATCATCACTCGTCACTCAGAAAGCTACTATGATACACGGATCTTATTCACTAGTCATAAGATTGGGTTATCTGACATCTTGAATTATTTCACTCATGAGTTATCCAAGAAGTTCTTGGTGCAGCGGCCTATTTCTGTAATGAATGATTGTAATATGATGTTTATTGGGTCACATCTTGTTATGAAGGATATATTGAGAGTACGGAATTATTTACCAAAAGTATTACCCACTGAGAAGAAGAGGTATGACATTGCAGTGTATTTAGGTAAAAAGAGGAATATAGGAGGCTCTTGTGTATTACCTGCTTATATTTATGAATAGATGTTTATTGGGATCAGAATAGAGTATATCGCAGTACACAGCCATTTGAACTATTGAAGAGGTAAAAAGAAAGCATGAAAGAAATTCGGATCCACTTACTCAATTCATCTTCTAGTCCTGCATTCGATGAATGCTTTACCATTCAACCACCCATCCACGGTTCTTCCATACACAATATCTGTGTGACCAAACAGTAAAGTACATTGACTCATAGAAGATCCCTTCAATTTACTTCTTCTTATTTAGATTGCTTCAATTCATTCAACAACATTTCGATGTAGCCTGTACGAGATGGGAAAGGTTCTTATGGAAATTCAATCATAAACCTAAATCCACACACACATCTCCGTTCCAATGGGAAGATACAATGGATACTGATCTGGCACTACACCATGTATCCACACACAGCACACTCTATCGGCGCCACCTCACTCGGTTATTTCTGATTTACTTGGAATGTCTCAAACTTGCCTGTCATCCTCCAGGTTTATTCTATATGACCATCCACCCACTCATACTCGAGACGATGTTACTCAGCGAGGAAACAGTCCATGAAATAACAGGAATCACCTTGATCGTTAAAGAACAAATATCAGCTGTTTATAGCAAAGACCAATTAGCGTGTTACAAACAATTGGATACTATACTGCTGTATCCGCAATACGTTATCCAGGTACATATGTATCCCCATGAAGTATGTCTCACATTGAATATGATCGTACCATTTAATGGGACCACTCCTAATGCCAAGAATGAAACAGTATTGACATTGAAACAGAGAAGGGTGTCATTTGACGTAATGGATACGGTGGTGGATTATTTATATGAATACAGATCAGAGTGTGCAGAAGATATCGAACATTATGAATCATTCAAGAAGCACATACAACCCAGTCTATTGAAACACGTAAAATAGAAAAACAAAATCAAACTGGGAATTCGGGTATTGACATTTTTGTTTCCAAGTTTACTTCAGATACAATGGACTATGATCAGTTGGTGTCTATTCCCTTCAAATGTACTTGTTCCTTACCCCTTACTTACCGTGACTTACTTGATATGGCTGTCCAACCCACCATCAATGACTTGGTTTCCATAGTGATTGGATCATTAGTGAATTCATGTATGTTCGGGGACTACACACTTCAACATATAGTCATGATGGGCCATCCATTACCTATTGGAGGCCATATTCAGTCTGAGATCACCCGTCGAATAAAAGAAAAGATGAAGTTTCATATGAAATACTTTGATCTGAATGTGATTCATATAGATGAACCTATCAGCCATGTCATCCAGGACGGCCTGAGGTCGTTACTCGCATTCCCAGAAACCGGTTTACTGAAACAATTGAGTAGTGGCACCTATTCATTCAAGATCAAGTCTTCACTCTCTGCTTTCCATGACCATGCCCGGTCCATTCCATACAATGAACAAGAAGTGCATGTTGTACTCAAACAATCAGAGACCATCACACCTACTATTCGAGAACAAGGGTTCAGTTATCTTATTCACTTCGACTGTTCCCTGGACAGCTACAAACATCCTGGATTCTATGGCTGTAAAGTAGATAAACCAAAAAAAGAAACTTTTCTATTGCTCACTCTACCCTATTTAGATCTCTATTTCTCTGCAGGCGACAGTATGAAGGAAGTCATCAACTTTTATGTGCTGTGGAAAGAACGTTCCTTTCCATTCGTCCTTCGATTCTTCCCTGATTGGGATACAACTCAAGTCTCTGTTCATTGTAATCCCGATGGCCAAGTCATCACTGCAGGACAAGTGATGGCACCTTTTTATTTATCTGAAAATCTCACCCTCACTTTATAAAAATAAAAAAAAAATGACTTCTTTGATACTTGATTATCTTCGAGCGAATATCGATATTATTCCATACAAGACATTGCGTCCTGATGAACATGATTTGAGTAATGAAGACAAGTTAACGCACATGGATCACCTGTTGACACATGATCCCGGGTTGTTCTTGAGTAAATGGGGTAAATACCTTGACCCCTCCTTACTTGATTACTTCCAGTCTATGGATGATTATGAAGTGAAGTTTCATTTATCGCAGTTACAGGCACCTGTCAAGAAGAATGTGAGGAACAGGAGATACGAGTATTTGAAGCGGTATTTACGGAACTCGGAGTACTTCTCAGATGAGGCCATGCAGTTGAGAGATCCGTTCTTGTTTGATGTGTTTGTGAGACAACATCAGCCTGAGGAAATACAGCCATTTGAGGAAGATGTTACTCTGGTCGAGAGGATATTGGGTAATATAGATAGACAGTATGTGGATGAAGAAGTGAAGACTCAGAAGATAAGAGAGGAAGAACAGTTTCAAGAAGAGGAGGAGGATAGTGATGATGAGGAAAGTGATGTTTTGGAAACAGAGAAGGACAGAGAGGCATTTAGAGAAGAACAAAGGATGGAGTTGGTCAGGCTGTTGGAAGAGAGGTTTATAGCAGGAAAAGATGTAAGTAGATCGTGTTGTATTGTTTCCATGGTTACTGATTTGTTATATAGAAGGACTTTAATTATGATGAAGTGGATAATAACGAGGTAAGTAAACACACACACTATGAGTCATGCATGCTCATATTTCCATCTAGGCTTATGATGATTTGAATCAACTGGACCAGGACATGCAAGACAAATACTTTGATTCGGATGAATAATTGAACCCATCCATCACTGGTCTCTGAACACTATATTCAAACACCGATAATCATCGAAAAAAAATGATATGAGTCAACTGTGTGACCCTTTTTTTCCCCTCAATCAATAAAAGTGAGATCCTCTTTTCTACTGTTCACTCTTCTTTCCTTATTGTATTTACATTCGAATGACACAATCACAGATTACAGTTGGTGTACTTGGTAAGTACAGTCAACACTGACATCCAATACACACACACTCACACTATTTACAGCCCTTCAAGGTGCATTTGCTGAACACATCGATATGTTAAAACGTATCCCTGAAGTCAAAGAAGCCATTGCAGTCCGTACACTCGAGCAACTCAACTCCATTGACGCCCTTATTATACCTGGTGGAGAAAGTACAGCTATAGCACTCATAGCTGAACGATGCCAGATGCTCGACCCTCTTCGTTCATTTGTCCAAGCCAAGCCTACCTGGGGTACCTGTGCAGGTATGATCATGTTGGCCAAAGAAGCCAGAGGAGCCAAGAAAGGAGGACAGCAATTGTTTGATGCATTGGATGTAGCTGTCAATCGAAACCAATTTGGTACACAAAAAGAGAGCTTCCAAACCTTATTACACATGCCTGAATTAATAGGTGAAGAACCCTTTCTGGCTGTATTCATCAGAGCACCCGTGATTGCTGAAATCAAGTCAGATGAAGTAAGAGTGGTGGGTCGATTAGAGAGGAAAGTGGGACAGACAGATGGTGAGACTGCTGTAGCTGTAGTTCAGAATCACTTGTTTGCTACTGCTTTCCATCCTGAATTGACCAATGATAATAGACTTCACCAGTATTTTGTTAGATTAGCACTTCAATACAAAGATATATAGAGAATACCCAATAAAGATAGAAGTTGGTTTAATAAATATTTTTATTGTTTATCTTGTTTTTCATTAGTTGCACTGGAAGCAGAGGAAATGGTTAGGTCTTTCTTAGTGGGGTAAGCCTTGGCATGGGAATAGACAAGGCCGGCAATGAATCCTATTCGAATTAGAGAGTGAGCTCATACACATAGGGAAGTATGTCTTCTCATTTTACCTATTCCAATGGATGTGAGACTGCTGAAGGATGCTTCATCGCCAAAAAAGGCAATTCCTGATATTGCAATAGGTAATTTGTTCAATGATCCTATCATGGAATAAGTGGTGGATGAAGTCACACGTACACACCATGCAGAAGCATAGGACATTCCAAATGCAGAAATACCGGAGAAGACAATAGCCCATACAATGGACTGAGAATGGCCAGGAGGACTATAGTGGAGAGTGAGTATACATAGAGTTACACTCAAATATTTCAAGCACATTACAAGTTCATCAATAAGTTCTCCTTCGACCAATCTTCTAATAACAAGCTAGGAAGGATCAATAAGGGAATGGATAACAGATTGTTGTAATAGACAGTATCAAAGTCCTTGAAGTTGGTCAATGTGATACGTTTACGCATGTACAGCACAAATGAAGCAGATGATAGACAATTGATGGCCATCCAGAAGTATCCAATCATGACAGGACTATGAGAATGAGAAGAATGAATAGCCATAGACACATCATTCCAACCAGCAATAACAGAAGAGAGTGTCTGATGAATAGTGTTAGTATAATACCCTCATCTCCATGCTGTCCTATTTACCATCAATCCGAATGAGACCAAGATCATTGAACTCACACTCCCTCCAAACCAGAGCACTTCTCCATATGCAATAAGAATAATAGTGAGATTTTTGAATATGGTATAGACGGGAATAGGCAAGAACTGTAATGCCTTGGATCCAGTATAGATCATGGCTACTAAGAATATCACAATAGGATACCATTTCTTTGCTTCTTCTGTATTATAACCACGGTATTTGATTAGATTCAGGAACTTGAATAATTGGAGTAACGAGACAGTGACCAAACTCTATTTCTAAAATGTGAGTAACTCACTGTAGACTATTATCATCTGTGTGTACTACCTGGATAGTGAGTAATAGAAAGATCATATTGAATCTTCCACTCACAACATACTTATTGGTAATAGTCATGACAATACTGGCTACACAATAACTGAGTATAGGTAATGATGCTTTTAGAAGAGGAGATAGCTGGACTTTCTTGGATGCAACTACACCCGGTAGAGAAGGCATCTCAAGTAAATCGGATGTATTGACCGTCAATACTGTACTTGCAGGTGAGTAGCCCATGTTGAATAACAATAAAGAGAGAGAGAAAAGGCAAGTTAGATGCATTGGTTGTTATATATATATATATGCACTGGTTGTTATTGTTGGTCGATTTGTTTACATGTTAGGAATGAGAATACCCTGAGTTTGAATATTGTCATTCTACCCCACCACACAACTGGATTTGAAGTAAATGCACACACACACAGGCATAAAAAAACTTCTCAAAGATTACTAAAAGGTTTTCCCACCTCGAAAATTAGTGTATAAAATATATAAAAAAAATACGATAAATGACACAATATCTCCTCTTTCTCTCTTTATATTATCATGGTCTTCACTTCTCCATTGGGTTCATTCCCTATTCCCAACCAAGATCTATTCACTTTCTTGTTCTCCGGTCCTAATGATAGACAGGCTGATAAAAATAAACCTATTGTGACAGATGGTGAATCCGGTCAGTATTATACTTGGAGCCAGGTAAAAGAACAGTCAAGGTATTTGGCACAAGGATGGGTTGAACAGGGAAAACAAGGTCAAACTGTAGCTGTGTTTGCACCTAATCATCTCGATCATTATATACTGTATTTCTCATTACTCGGAGCACAATGCACAATATCCCCCGGGTAAGTAAAAGATGTTGTGTGTGTGAATGCATTTACTCAACTTCGTTTTTTTCATCAATAGTAATCCTGCTTATACAGAAGGTAAAAGCATTGGTGTTCACTCTTGAATATCCATTTTCTTTTTCTTTTTTTTACTCATTATTCTTAATAGCTGAATTCGAACATCAACTAACCAACAGCAAAGCATCCATGCTCGTCACTGTCCCTGCTCTTCTCCCCATCTTACTTCCTGTATGCCAAAAGATCGGTATTCCCACCTCATCCATCTACTTATTTGGTGACTCAGATGTTCAAGGGTGCCGTACATTCAACTCCATCAAGAGTTCTACTCTGATACCGATGACACCTCGTCCTGCAAAAGATGAAGTTGCATTCATTTGTTATTCCAGTGGAACCACCGGTGTGGCCAAAGGTGTGATGCTCAGCCACCAAAACATGGTATCTCAGATCTTATTGGCTGTCAATAACGAAGTCGAGATCACCAATGAAGACGTGAATCTCGGATTCTTGCCTCTCTATCATGTGTATGGGCTGACTTCCTTGGTGTTTAATTCGTATTATAGAGTGATTCCTGTGGTGTTAATGGCCAAGTTCGATTTACAGTTGTTGTGTACATTGATTGAGAAATACAAGATCACGATGGCAAGTATCGTACCTCCTGTAGGTAAAAGTAACATCACACGTAATGAAGTACATATTTTCTGACTATTCCCTGTATAGCTGTCTTGTTGGCTAAGCATCCTATTGTGAGTAACTATGATCTGTCTTCTATTCGATTATTAGGGTGTGGTGCTGCTCCATTGAGTAAAGAACATATTGATGCACTCCAGAAACGAATTCCTGCTGATATTGTTCAAGGGTATAGAAGGATATAAGATGTTTGTTTTGATTCACTCATTCATATGTGTTTGTAGTTATGGTATGACAGAAACAACATCGGGTGTTATCTCTCAATCTGTAAGCGGTGGTGGTGTACCTGGTAACAATCATAGAGTTTTCAATCCATATCAATTCTAAATTCCAAATAGGCTCTATTGGTAGATTGAATGCTAATATGGAATGTAAGATCGTAGATGAACATGGCAATGGTATATAAACAATGACACCACAGCACACTGAAGAACTCACTTTGTTGTATAGAACTCGGTCCAGATCAACAAGGCGAATTCTTATTCCGTGGTCCAAGTATCATGGTCGGATACTTCAATAACCCCAAAGCCAATGCTGAAGTATTTACTGCTGATGGATGGATGCGTACAGGTGACGTAGGAAAATTTGATTCTGCTTCGGGTGAATACTTCATTCTTGACAGAATCAAAGAGCTCATCAAATACAAGGGATTCCAGATTGCTCCAGCTGAATTAGAAGCGCTCTTGATGAGTATGGATTTCGTAGCTGATTGTTGTGTTATTGGTGTCTATGATCATCAACAAGCAACTGAAATACCAAGAGCTTATGTCGTGCTGCAACCAGGTGTAGAGCCATCTGCCAAGGTGGCCAACACAATACGTGAACACGTCGCTCAGAATGTAACAAACTATAAATGGTTGAGAGGAGGAGTAAAGTTTGTGGATGCAGTGCCTAAGAGTCCAAGTGGAAAGATATTGAGAAGAGAAGTGAAGGAGTGGGTGAAGAAGGAAGAAGAAGAGATCAAGGCCAAGTTGTAAAAGTAAAAAATAAAAATAAAAAAAAGAAGATACGAGGTTATTATATTCCAACCAATCAAAGACTGTTGTTCTTCAGATGATATGAAATTGAATGAGAGTAGTCCAAGTAGTAAAATATCGGTAATTTTTATAAGTGAATACTTGGATTGAATGGCTTTCTCGCTGGGAAATGAAGATGGCTGTGCATCATCAATACCTTTTTTTATACTCTGTGAGATAGAGGAAGCATATTAAAGCAGTTAAATTCCAGTTTTAGCAATTCTTAATTGCGCTGTAAGTGTGGGAGCATGATTCTTAGTGGTCTTAAGGTTGGTTAGTTTAGCTGTAGGACTAGAAATACTGATTAAAAATAAATAGCGCGATAAGATGAAAACAACGTTCATGTTAAGTGAGGGTACAGTGATGGTTGGATGTACCATTGAAATACCCTAACGCACATACTTCATGGCTATTAAACCAAAAATGGCATTCATCTTTCACTTCCCTCAAAAACTATTTGTACAATAATTGCATGGGTTCCCTTCATGGGTTTATATGTGAGAAACAACCTGCAATATGGGATACCATATCTCTCCAGTACCTTTTTGGTTTATAGGGGAGCGGTAGCTCCATTTATTTAACTTCTGTAACACATAGAAAGTAGTGAAACGGACTGGGTATATAGTAATAAAATAATAAAAAATAAGATAGATGGAATAAACAACTATGCTAAGGAGAGTTCAGCTTGAAGCTTGAAGTGTAGTTTGAGTGCAGAGTTGGAAACCACTTGAGATAGAAAAGGCTTGTCGTCAAAGATGAAGCGCCCATGAGAAGACCCAATGGACTGGAGATCACAAGCAAAGAGAGGAATTAGGCTGAGGTTACTTCCTTTGAAGAGTAGCAACTGGCTAAGGAATACTTCCAGTTGAGGAGTAATAATGAGAGGAGAGACATAGCCAGAAAAGATATCAATCCAGACAGAAAGAAGGCAAGGGCAAGTAAAGAAGAAGTGAGACAGAGATTCCACAGTGGCAGTGCCATGAGCAAGACAACGAGGGCAGTGTGGTGAGGGAAATTGTGTTGGGTTCAAAGTGTGCAACAGAAATCTTGTTGGTACCTTCTTATGTAAGATAAAATACCAGATAATGCAGGCAGGGAGTAGTATTCTGTGATTCCAGAACACAGTCCAGACTTCGGTAGGGAGAGGAGGTGCTACAGGAAGAAGACACAGAAACTAACTCTTTGTATTCCTTGATAGAACCATGATGAGATGGAATATCTCTCCAGTACATCTAAAGATATCTAAAAATAAATAAACGTGTCATTCTCAATGAAGTGTGTACAATTGTAATCCAAAGGTATGGGTGTGACCATGACCGAGAACTAAGTCAGTAGTAATTTGAAAAGTTCTATGATGTTGTTTACATTGTTGGCTATATTACAATAGCTTCATATGTGTTACAGACATCAAATAAATAAAGCAAACACTCCTCCATCAATTAAAAAAAAGCTATATGACAGAAACTCGGGAATTCGACAATGAAAGAAGTAGAAATATTCTCCGTTTATTCATGGGAAGATTGTTTATGATTCTATTTACATATATTGGTGTTATATAGGCAATGTACAATTTAGTATGTAATACAAGGCAGGATATCATGTGCAGTATTGTATTAATAGCCCCTCAGTTACTCAGCATTGTTTAGTACTGTCTTCTTCTTTTTACATCCACACATAATACGAGTTTACAATGCCAGCATATATTGGCAACGACTATATCCTGTCTATTGGTATTTCCCTAGCAATTGAATCTCTTAAACATGAATTCTAATATTTAAAATTAATACATAGCCTTAAATGAACGAGAAGTGACGTTTAAGCTGGTACATGAGAAAGACAATACGTGTGCTGATATTCAGAAACAAGATTTATTGTAACAACTGAATAACTACAATTCCATAGGATTATCCTATTGATAGAATCCCATTCTTCTTTTTTTGATAGGGGAACAGCATGTATATACAATGCTCAGTCAGAAGTCCTCATATACGGTTATGGATATACTTTAATGACCGATGAATTGTACAAGTCAGTCGATAATCAATCAGTGTTCTTTACCCCATGCATCATCAAGGATTATAACCAACTTCATTTCTCAGAAAGCCCTCAGAAGAAGAAAAACGATTTTGATATTGATAAAGTATTCTGGGTGTACCTGAAAATTTTAATCAAAGACATATATAATCACTTCAAGAGTAGGAAATATCAGATTACCAAGTTATTGCATTGGGTCTTTGCTGTACCTGATAAATGGAGTACCAAAATAATCGAGATAAAGGAACAAGTAATTGATACAGGACTAAACTGTATTGAAGACGCTAACGTCATACAGCATTCTCATGCATTGCTCAGCTATCTACAACTTCCGCACTACAGTTACTCATTGGTGAATGGTGAATTCTATATTATCTGCCTTTTCACCGAATTTAATGAGGTTACCGTCTATAGCTACGAGATTGGTCCACCTATAAAAGGGCTTAATAACATAGCAAACCATACAACCAAGTTTGTTAAAACATTTAAAGTTAAATACATTGACGAGCAGTACTTGCTTGATATACTGTTTGGAGGAAATAAAGATGAAGCCAAAAGGTTCAACTTGGATATAAAGAAGCTGATGGACTTGTGCTTTGGAAATTACTGGATAATTCCTGTAAGCACTAGATATATATGATGATACAATAATCTAATCCTTTTCTTTATTAGAATCCTCATGATTCGTTGTATGAGTTAGCTCTTTACCATGCAGATAGCTACTTATCAGAAGTAGATAAATCATTCTTTGAGGAGAAAAAAGCAGAGCTAAGCGGTGTTACACTTAAAAGTATACAATTGCACCCGTTTGCAACTGTTGAAAATGTAGAGAAGGTGATCGGGTATGTAAGCTTACTAGCTAAGCATCACTATAGTGTCAAGGTGGTTGTTATGAGGGAATCGTTTCTCACATGTGAATATGATTTTATGGATTTCACCGACCAACTGGCCTACGAAATACATGTTATTTATCATAACTACAATGTGTTTGGTCATCAATCGTATGCGATAGGTGCAGCGCACTTTGTTCAAAATCAACTCAGAATCAAGAACTATTTACCACAAGTAGTGGATTCGGATCGATTGGATTGCATAGCAAATGGAAATGTTCTTTATATCAGTATGTTGTATATGAGTGGATTAGTATGTATCATACTAAAAAGTATATATTAGATGTAGAATGGGAAAGTAACTCTATTGTCTTTGTCAATTCAAAGAAGGAAAAGACTATTATAAGAAATACATCAAAAGAAATCGAATTTGGGTCAGTTTAGAATATACACAAAAAACAATTCACTTCTAATACGTTCCCTTGTCGAATAGGTATACGATTAATGAGTGCTTTGTTTTCAAGGATCATGAGCATCAATTTCGCATACCAGATATGACTATCACTGAAAAGTAAAGTTACTCATATAATTAACCAATTACATGCATGACTCATAGTTTTATAAATAATATAGGTGTTTAGAGATGATGCAATTGAGTGAAGAGGTGATGTTTGAAGTTCTTCTGGGTATTCAATCATTAAATAATGCACTCATCAAAGCAGAGGAAAATGTCCCTACTCAGCATGAGGAAGAACCATTTTCTATTCATCAAGATTTGAACAATGGAGAAAATCCTGAAGAAAATCATAAAGAAAGTCCTGAAGATTATAGTGCGTCGGTTAACCAAGATAACCAATTGTCAGAATTAAACCAAGAAGATGATCCGACAGTAAACGATACCCAATTCATAAACAATGAAACACACTTGGCAACAAATGATATATTGCCTGAATATAATTATGAGAGCCTAGACGAATTACCTCACGACGAAGGGCAGTTCCTTGACTGCGCTTCATGTGGTCCTTTGCTTTTTGGAAATAGGTCAAAACCTATTCAGACTGTTCAGGAGTCAAATGTGAATGTTGATTTATATGAAAAAATAAATGAAGAAATACTTGATGATGATCATGAAAGCGCAGAAGGAATTATTCAAGATTCAGAAAATGATAGAAATTCAAACGAAGGAGAAAAGTTTCAATGTCAATTGGAAGAGATATATGAAGAGGAAGTAAAGTCTTTGGACATTCATTCAGATAAAGTTGATGCAGCAAACTCTGAAACAAGTATTAACCTATCGGATCAAATTAAAGACGCAGATACCCACCATGAAATGACAAACACTGCAGAGGCAAACCAAGAGTCAAATAATAACGTAGATGAAACCATAGAAATCAATACAGTGTTTGAAGATCTGCCGCCAGTCATATATCGCTATGAAGAGGAATTACAAAAGGCTAACCTAAATATACAAAATACACCAAGCATTGACCTGAGCAGTCATTTACATGATGAATATAAGGAAGGCATAGTGGATACCAATAAAGACATAACACCTGCAACAAATCAAGAATTACGACCTGTTGAAAACAAGCCTGACCGTTCTGCTGTGGAAAATCTGTCTGCAAAAGAAAAAATTCAGCTTCTTGATAAGTATTATATTTCTGAAAACTCAATCCTCAGTCAATGCAGAGTGCGTTCAGCTAGAAGAAACCTGTTACCTATGATGTACTTTTATTTAGACATGCTTCAAGTTTATATTAAAGAATACTTGATATCTAAGGGAGCATTTTCTAGAAGTGAGAGTATTGAATGTTATTTCTCAATAGACCAATCTATACTTGAAAAGCTCAGTACCAGCTACGATTATTATCGTAATATATTCCTAGCAGTACTAAAAAATACACATCCTACTCAGCCTATGAAACTGATTCATCTGGGACAAATGACGGGAGTACACTGTAAAGAAGTGATTAAATGCCATAATAGAGTAGAAAACTATCTAGAATATCCACAGTATATGGTCCAAGTGCATTTAAATCCAACCTACATTGATCTCACTTTAAATGCAATTATGGCTTTAAAGCACGATATTAATTCAACTGAAGATGAAACCGAAATCTTGATAAAAAGGAAAAGATTACCATTTAATATGGTTGATATTATTGCTGAAACAATTTGGACTCATATAAAGTCAATGGATGATTGTTCAATACATACTTGTTCTTATCATACAGTATCAGATTACGAAGATGATTTAGATATGTATCTTGGATTTAAAGAGTATTTCAATGAGTATTTTACAGAACATGTAAGTTATTTTATATACATATTAAGAAGTAGAAATACTTACTTTCAAATATTTAGTATTCAATGGACTGTAATAATGGGTTGATGGACTGGTATAAACTTGTCGATGTACGAATGAATAGGGACTGTGACTGTACCTATTCCTTAGCGCCTATTGATATCTTTGATATCTGCATAGAACCAGCAATCAATCAATTGACTGCGTCTATTTACTCGGCTACTGTAAATCCATTTATATTTGGAAAATACAAAACACATCATATTATTATTATGGGAACAATAATGAAGCTAAATTGCGCAAGCACATACAATCAAATGTATGTTAGATTTCAAGAAAAGATTTCCTATGAACAAAAGTATCACAAACACATTACAATTCACTGGGTACAAGAAAGTTTGTCAACAGTACTTGAGAACAGCGTTAATTCTATTGTTAACAATCCTCTTGGCGGATTACTCGAACAAGCAGCATCAGGTACATACTCTATTTCTTTCGATAAAAAAGCATTTCGGTACAACGAGGAATGGAGCCACTTGAATCCATACAACAACGTATGTATCTTCTTTAACAAAGATCGAATTTTGGAAAGGTTTAGAGAAGAAGGGTTCATTGTTATCTATTTTTTCCGCGACGATGAAGTCAATCTAAGTAAGTTTCAAAGAAATGTAACATGAATAGGCTTGTTCAATAATTCTTTAATTAGATTTATTCTTCCAGGCAAATGGAGAAGAATATACAAACGCAAAATCTATAAAGTTTTTTCAGTTTGAAAAAGCTTATACCTATCCCATTGTCATAAGAGGGATGGTAGATATTGATCAAGTTACATTCAGATTTCACTCTGATGGTGAACGAGATTTCCCACTAAAGTTTCAGAATACAGGTGTATTTACATTCAGTGAGAGCACATTGCTTATTCCATTTGTATAACCATCCCATCCTTCTTATATTTTTATATATTTATATATCAAAGTCAACTGCATTGGTAGTGCTATGTCACTGTCCGATATATGCACTAATATTTACCTAATAAATTATATATATCATTATTTATATATTTAATCTTGAGTAATTATTATTAAGAGCAATCATTTAAAAACATATCAGCATAAAAACTAGTTAATGACTGAATACTTTAGTTTTACATTTTGGAATTTCTTGTTGTTGTATTCAGAACAATATGGTAAGGTTTTTCTAATTTTATCAAAAAGTACTTCTTATCTTAATATTATCAAAAGTGCTAGGTACTAAACAGTTTTTTAAGTCTCTCATTTTTTTTTGCCTTAAAGTTTGATTTCAAATATCACATAATTAAATCAGACATTACTATGTTTGATTTGTCTTGATAGCCTTTATTAAATTTGACCGAGTATACAATACGCAATATTTCAGTTAATTATTGAATTATTTAATAAAATAATAAATATTTTATTCTTTCACTATTAATTTAATAAAATTTATTTGCTATTCATATATATTTTTTTTTTATTTTCGCCTTCACATGGTTCCGGTACTTATTATATATAATGAATTTATTATTAAGAGCATAAGTTCACAGGAAAGTTTATTTGATATAATAATTCAATTTTATATTAGATAAATAGATAAAGTATAATATGGTTTGCAAATTTAGTTTGAAAAGAAATTCCTTGGTTTGGAGTACATCCCTCCTTTCTAGCATGCCTAATTGTAAGCGTGGTGTGCTCAATATCGGTTATTAATGTTACAGATGTCGGACCACCAATGTTCTCTCCTTCAATATGACATGAATTAATAAAATTCACCTGTTCCTCAACACAATCATAATCGACACTAATCAAATCTGCGATTCACAAAAATTAATATATTTCAGAACTTAAATTATACAATAACAACTTACAGTAATTATTATATTTCTCTTGAAGGGTCAAATTATGAATGATGCCTTTGTCCCGCATACTTAATGTCACCCTTTCTGGAATATCGCTATGTAGTATAACTTCGATCTCCGTAATGCGATACCAATTTGGAAAATCAAGCGTACTTGAGAAGATTATTAAAGAAACATGATAAATCCCACTTGTTATTTGTTCAAGTTGTCCTCCTGATGGATTATTGATAATAGACATCATTCCTTGGTCAATAACATCAGGAATGCTATCTTCAATCCAGAGTGTTGGTATAGGATTGGGGTATTGTTTGGTATTATCCATGGTTGTTTTCAGGAGGTTTAGCAGTTGATTAGTAAAATCTACGCATTTCAGTTTGAATGGTGTGCCCATGATAACAAGATGACTGATTTTGTGATTTCCAGAGATGCTTTTTTCAATAGTAGATGCATAAATAGTAGATGTCAGTTGATCAATGGCTGGTGTAATGCATACTTCCAATAAATCAGCATGTGTAATAGAATAAGTACAAGTGCACTTGGAGCTTATTGGTATATCAATTGGGTTATGCCAATCTGTTGTTCTTTCTTTATTGTTGATGGTAAACTAAGTAAATATGTTAGAATTGCGTTGAGTAAATAAATAAAATGTATTACCTGCTTAGTAATATACAGCTTGAACTGCTTTATAAACACATGATACATCTCTATGTCTTCTTCATAGTTTGACAATTGATGTTTAGAGCAACATTTTACTGGACATTCTTCAATAGATTGTATATGACTCCACAGTATATTAGCAAAAACATCCACTATATTAAATTGGATTCTCTTCTTTTTCAGAGTTAAAGCAGTTTCATCTTTTGTTGATTTGACATTTGTATCAAGTGGTAATATTGCATTCAAAGCGAGATCGATATAACCTGGATATAAATGAACTTGAACAAGATACTTTGGATAATCAAAGTAGTCTTCCGCATGTTCATAACACTTAAGAATGTCCTTGCAGTAAGCACCAGTTATCTGTTCTGCATGCAGGAGCTTTATTGGTTGAGCAGGATACGGCTCATACATTTTTGTCAAGAAGATAGTCCTCATACTTTCATAATCAGAACCTAATGCATCTTGTACTTCAGAATCAACCGTAGCATATATCTCAAGTTTTTCTGATTTCCCTAGAAAACCTTTTGAGATTAGGTGCTGTTTGATATAAATCTGCAAGCTATCGAAATACAAAGAAATTATCTCTTGATATTTGTCTCTGGGTATGGAATTTTTTTTCTGGTTAGTTAACAATAACAGAGACGAGAAATGCTTTTGTATGATTGACATTTGTGTCTTGATAGATAAATCATTTACAGTCATATTTTTGGGAGATACGCTTTTTTTTGTTGCTTTGGTTTTTCCTTTGATAGCTGGTTTTTTCATAGTTAAAGAAACTGTCTTCTTTTGAAATTTGACCATTTCTATGAATCTATCATTAGATGATAGTATATTAGATTGTCTATTTTTTAATCTATTTTGTATCGATCTTACTTGTCAGTAATATTCATATTTTTCATTTTATAAATGCCATCACTCTCAAATTCAAAGCAACTATTTAAAGAATAACTGTAATAATAAAAATAAAGTTAATAAAACTTAAATCAATTTTTTTTAAGTACCAGTTATCAATTGCGTTGGATATATCCTCTATTACTGTTTTTCTTTTTTTGGAGTCAGAAAATAATATTAAATTATTATTCCATTTTACATCTGTCAAATTGCAATTAGGTAAATGATTAATATTTAGGTACTCGAGCTTTGTTACCTATGAAAAAGAACATTTCCATTTGTTATTATTTCAATTAATTGCTTATTTTCTACTTGGTGTTTAAGGTTTGTCCGCTTAAAGTCTTCCTGAATCAAATATTTTGCTCCTCTTGCAATTGGTTCAAATTCAACAACATTTACATCTTCAAACCTTGCATCTAGTTCAGTTTTGAAACAATCAATAAAATCACTGATATCCTTGCTTTTGACCAATCTGCAATGTGAAATACCAAATACTTTAACTTTTTTGCGTGTTTTCGACAATTTATAGATGGCATGGGAGATACAATCGAAATCATCCAAAGTCAAATGGGTCGTTTCAGTTAGATGTTCAGGCTGAATATTCTCCAATATACTTCTTTTGTTTTTTATCAATTTGGTATCAATACTCCCTGGGTATTCATTTCTAAAATTCCGTAGTTGATGATATAATGAAAATCTTTGGTCCTAATTAATGAAAAACAAATATATTCAGTATCTAAAGAGAAAATATGTTATGACACCTACAAATTCAATGTCACTATTTACAGAACAAAATTCGATCAGTTTCTCTACGCTGGCACTGTACTTTTGAGCTTCTTCTTTATCCCAGCCAAACAAGATATTCATGAAGAAATCTTTTTTGAGATGATTAACTTTGAAACTCTCTGTGTATGTTAATATCTTGCTATTAAGTCCATTAAGCTCTTTTGTGGGTGGTCCGATCTCATATCCATATAAAGTAACTTGATTAAAACTTCCAAAATAGCACAAAATACAATATTCTCCTTCAAAAAATGAAAAGTCAAAACAGTCCGTATGTTGAATAAAGCTGAACAATGCATCTGAATGGTAGTTGATTACAGTTGTTTCTATCCAATTAATTTCGGTATCGATTAAGATTCTTTTAAGCGTATCAACATGGCCAGAACTCCAGCTATCAGGCACACTCACAGCAAAACGAGTAAGTATATTGGGATTGTACACATCTGTAAATGCTTACACAGAATTGGGTATTATTTCTTCTAAATAAGCATGGAATACCTTATTAATGCAAAGAGTTGTTTCGTCCCTTAAGGAATCTTTCAATTGATAATTTTTATAGTACTCTTCAACTATGGATGATATGTAGAATATGTTGATGTTATCCACAGTGCTATATATTGCATTGTCCATAACCTCAATACAATAATCATGAACAAGAATTTGATACTCTTTGTTAACAATACAAGCAGTTCCACTACATACAATCTATTAGAAAAATTCGTTTTTTTTGTATTTTAAATCATTGATTTACTAGTGTATACTCATATTGGTATAATTTGAGACATAATCTTTTTCGTGTTCAGCTATTGCTAATACAATTTTTTTATTATCAATTACTGTATGCATTACAGTAAGCACATAATTCAGAAATTAAATTTATTTATACATTCTTACCTACTGGTATTATAAAACTATTTCCATTACATTTAGACATTTTTTTAATGTACTGTTATAAGTTTTATAAAACTTAAAGAAGAAAGAAATATGAACTATAAGATATTATATAGATGCTTAAATACTTATTTTAATATTAGTTAAAGTTTAAGTATAGAAGAGCGTGTAATAATAAATTAACAATTATTGTTAATAAACATGGTTAAAATCAGGACACATAGATTGTTTAGCTGCATAAATATTGTTTTTAGATCATGGTACGTTGTATTTCATTGTCTAATATAAGAATACTTTATCAGGTATATGATAAACTCATATGTTAAAGAATCTCGTGAGCTGGTACAAATTAGGTAAATATTTGACATTATTAGAAAGAGAACAATCAATGATAATTAAATAATGAAAGAGAAATTGGGATACTAATATTAATCTTCAAGTCATGAGCTTGGAGATATAGAAAAGAGGCATCTTATGACATATTGAAATATAAGAAGCATATTTAAATAAATAAAAATTTTAGTAGACGGTATTTTAGGGAAACAAATGTTCCGTTTATTGTTCAATGTTCTCTAAATGTAAAACAAGAGGTATTTACAATGAGTTTTCGTCGAAGTAAAAATACATACTTTATTGTATTTATGTCACAATAATATGTTTCTATTATCCAGTTATTTTAATAACTCCAGTTTGAATAAAATATTTTCATTCAAAAGTCAAAATTCTAGGTAATCATATGGTTCTTTGAGAATGTCAGTCTGCTTCTATTATTCCCAGTGTGATTAGATTACTGATAGTATCTTTTAGCAAACATCGCTTTTTTTCTATTGCCCAGCTTTCAATTTCAGTCAACGATCCGCAGACTCTCTCACCAGGGAGAAAAACTGCTATTTCTAATTTGTTCAAAAAGCATTTTTCTCCTCAAGAGAAACTATAAAAAATAACTACACTCAACTCAATCTACGACTTCATCAAATTCAATAGATTTTTAACCGATGTCTCTAGCATCATCTCATAAAAAGGTCGTGAAATGGATTCGCAGTAGAAAGATTATTCTTCAACCTTTTCTCCTTGCTCTCACAAGACCAGCCCCACGTATCAACAGTACTAGAATGGAAGATGACCCACTTGATCTCCAATCCTTTCAAAATATCTATCTCATCCCTCCGTCAATTGTATCTTGTACATCTTCTCTAGTTCTACCATTCCTCCCTCGACGTGGGCCAATCAGTCAATACAAGAATCTTATTCCATCTCCTCCTATCACCACATCTTCTTTGCAAGCAGAATCATGAATATCCTTTTGGAAACTTTAAATTCCTTTACCCGTTCGTACTATCTGGTATAGTGCTTTGCATGGAAAGATACCAACAAGATCTTTACCACACAAAATGAATCCGACCATATTTCCTACTGATAACTGTTCCCGTTGTTCCAATAACCATTTGTCGAATACCGAATCAATTACTCATTTTCTTTTCACATGTCCATCTTTCGTTAAAGTTTAGGTAGCTATATTTTTTGAATATGTACCTCCCAATATTACAACTGTTCAACTACAATATCTTCTGGACAAGCTGCTTCATATAAGTGGTAACAATCCTCGTCTTTTTACTTCCTTCGCTTTCGGCTTACAAGCTATTTGTCTATCCCATCGGAACGCTGTTTTTCATAACAGACCATTCGAACCTACAGCTGTAATCAATTTGACTTTCAAGCTGTATAACACTCTCTTATCCAAAATTTTAACCCCAGATTAACATGTTATATTCTATCTTCTTTGCTTCTAACTTTATATTTAAATATACGCAGTCTCTTTCTCCACTCATTTTGACGCTTAAAAGACTTATTTAAATAAAACTGGAGACTTTCTCCCCTACAAACCAAAAAAAATTATCTCAGGCTAAAATTATTGTCCACTAATTCTGAAATGTCAGATACATCTTCCGTTTGATAACTTATTCTGGTTCTCATGACCAATTCATCTTTGTACTCTTCAATTTTTCAAGAATTCGCTTTATATCAATAGAATTTTTTTTTTTGATTATCTTATTTTTTTTCTCCCTCCAGATACCTCGAGGACAATATTAATAATTAAAACCATGTTACCCCAAAAGAATAAAGTAAGATATAAAATTGAATTTTACTTTACTAATAATATCAATTGATGTTTAGAGAAGTATTAGTGATATGAAGTTCGGCTAAACGGAAATACATGTGCAAAAATAATATGATGCAAGAAGCAGCAAGTACTCTCACCAAAAGACAAATAATTCATGTTTTAGTGGGAAGGTATTTTTATTTTTCGTGTTCAAAAATGTATAGAACATAACTGCGCCTTGAACTACGTTTTACTTAACCTATTTACTTTTTTAAAAATAAAAAAGCTAAAATAACTTTGTGATTGTCTAAATAATGTATACAATACCAAGTGTCCATCGGATGACTATTGTGCATAAGACGAAACATACGTTTATTTCTTTATCTCACATTTACCACTCGTATTTCATTCAATATCAATGGGCATATCAGTACTAATCCGATCCTACAATCAAGAGGTCTACGTCAAGGGGATCCGCTAAGTCCTTTACTCTTTAATTTGGCATTTGATCCATTTCTCTGTAGCATACACGGTGATTCTATGTTCTCCAGATTTGATTTTCACCAAGAAACTGATACCACGCCCGAGAGTTTATCTTCTACTCCTCTGTTTACACCCTCCATATCACCAGTCAAGATACTAGCATATGCTGATGACACACTTGTTTTCCTTAAAAATCAGAGTGATTTTTACAGACTTCAATCCGCAGTAGATCAATATCAGAAAGCTTCCAATGCACAACTGAATTTTTCAAAGACGCATGCTATATCTTTATCCGGATTACCTCACCCTGCTTGGGAATTATTACTGAGTTCTTATGATATTACCGAATGGCACGACCATCGTTCTCCTGATCCTCTTATTTACCTAGGATATCCGATCTGCTTTTCCCAGGAACAAAAACAAAAGTTTGTTAGTCAATTGCTACATAAAATGAGGCAATCGTGCTACATTCATTCTCAACGTCATCTATCAATCCGTGGTCGAGCTACTGTTTTAAACACACTGATCTTATCTCGATTATGGCATGTTATGAGATTGTTTTCATTCACCAAGTTTCAGCTGGCATCAATACGCAGTGTCTGCTCCCAATTCATGAATTATAGAATTTTTCCAAAAATCAAATTTGAGCTACTTATTCGACCTCGTCATCAAGGAGGTTTAGGTGTTCTCAACCCCGAAACTCAACAAAATGCCCTTCAATGGCGTTGGTTGCGTCCCTTACTGTCCTCTGATATCCCTTTTAGTTCCACCGTCATGCTTTCATTGCCATATCTCAAAGCTACCCTGAACTGGCTTTTTTCTTCAGAATCATTTCCTTCGTATCGGTGGGCTCTTCTCTTCCCACAATGCCGATCTTCCAGGTGGTCTAACAATGCTCCATTACCGTCCTCTATCCACGCTTTTACCAACATATTTCGAGCCATGGATGCCATTCCCCACAACTTTGATAATTGTCATATCAGTGCTTATACTTGTCTTCGATTACCTCTCACTGCTCTCATCCGTCACTCTGTTCCTGATTCTGACCTCCGGTACTCTGATTTTGTTCCGCATCCCACTTTGTTTTCACATCAACCTGGTGCACATCGATTGCTTGGATTTCATGTTTTCACCTTGGATATTCATGAACAGGTCATCCGCCTTCGCTCTCCGGAAGAAATAACTCTTTTTCCCACTATTACCAAAAAGGTCGTGAAATGGATTCGCAGTAGAAAGATTATCCTTCAGCCTTTTCTTCTCGCTCTTACAAGACCAGCCCCACGTATCAACAGTATTAGAATGGAAGACGACCCACTCGATCTATCATCCTTTCTAAAGATTTACCTCCTCCCTCCATCGATTGTATCTCGTACATCTTCTCTAGTGTTGCCATTCCTCCCTAGACGGGGGCCAATCAGTCAATATAAAGATCTCATTTTATCTCCTCCCATCGATAATTCTTCTTTACAAGCCGAATCATGGAAATCCTTTTGGAAGCTTCAAATTCCCTTACCCGCTCGTACTATATGGTATCGTGCTTTGCATGGAAAGATACCGACTAGATCTTTACTACACCAGATGAATCCGGTCACATTTCCTACGAATAACTGTCCTCGTTGTTCCAATGACCATTTATCGAATACCGAATCAATTACTCACTTTCTTTTTACATGTCCATCTGCCGTTAAAGTTTGGCTAGCCATATTTTCTGAGTATGTAGATCCCAATATTACAACTGTTCAACTACAATATCTTCTGGATAAGCTGCTCCATCTAAGTGGTAACAATCCTCGTCTTTTTACCCCCTTCGCTTGTGGATTACAAGCTATTTGGCTATCCCATTGGAATGCAGTTTTTTATAACAGACCATTTGAACCTACAGCCGTAATCAATTTGACTTTCAAGCTGTATAACGCTCTCTCATCCGAACTTTTAACTCCAGATTAGCGTGTTATATTCTATCCTCTTTGCTTTCAATTTTATATTTTATATATACCCAGTCCCTTTCACCACTCATTTTGACGTTTAAGAGACTTATTTAAATAAAACCGGAGACTCTCTCCCCTACAAACCCAAAAAAAATTTATCTCACATGTTGAGGTCTCCGTACCACATTAATCTTGATTCGTTGATCATTTTGACAAATTATTTGAATTCACTTGTTTATCTACAACATGCGGATGTAGATGATATAATAGTATTCTTAAAACAAAACAGATTTCTACAGTTTCAAATACGATGTAGATTATTATCAGAAAACTTTTAATACTAAGACACAAGCTCTCTTCTTATCTGGCTCTCCTCATCTTTTATAGCAAGCATTTTTTTCGTATCATAGCATTACTGCATGGCATGACCGACTATATCTATCGTCACTCACAGATTTTTAATATTTCATTTGCTCCTCTACGAAACAAAACAAATTATTTTTTTATTCAATTGATTCAACTGATTAGGTATTACGCCAGTGTTGTATAATACCTAGTAGTGTCCACCACTCTAGACACTATCTAACCATGTCTTATTGGTTCTATCTTCCTAATCGACAATGACCTATCAACTGGATCCGTCATATGATCTCGTTAGGTTAATTCATTATTTTCTTAAATATTATTGTACATCCGCTTAACATTGACATTCCTTGAACTATTCAGTACCGAATATCAGGAATACCTAATAGAGGATCCACGATCTATTTAAGAGCAGTTCTGATCTATCTTAATGTCATATCCGGATAATCCTCTCTAGTTATCGTTTATCCCTATGAACGTTTACTCATAACTACATCTAATATGTTCACTACATTGAACGAGTCATATAACATGGATCATAGTTTAACATTCAACGATAGTTTAGCCGTATCTCTTTTCTTATAAATAGTCTTGTTGTTTTCTTAATTAATAAAGAATCATCTTACTCTTGGTCTGATTACTTTTATCGCTCCTTACTATTTTATTACGTTTGTATACTCGTATACAACAGCCAGATTTACCCTCAACATACATTATCCATTCGTGGAAGGATTACTGTACTGAACACTATTATTCAATCTTGATTGGGTCATGTAATGAGATTGTTTCCTTTTAACTTAGCTCAACTTCTTTGAGCCGCAGGGTGTATATATTCTATCATTTTTGAAGTACTAATAGGATATCATCTGGTTACTTGTCAATCTCAAAATTGAATCTCAGTATATCAATGTTTATATAGTGGCTTAGTAGTGTATATGTAGAGAATCAATCAGCACTCTTTCCACCCACTTCATATCATCACGGTTCTATCAAGGAATACAAAGAGTCAGTTTCTGTCTTTCTTCCTGTAATAACTCCTCTCCCTACCGTAATATAGACTGTGTTCTGGAATCAAAGAATATCTCTCCTTGCACGCACTATCTGGTATTGTATCTTACGTAAGAAGGCTCCAACAAGATTATTCTTGCACACTTTATACCCAACGCAATTTCCCTCACCACACTGTCCTCGTTGTCTTGCTCATGGCACTGCCACTGTGGAATCTCTGCCTCACTTCTTCTTTACTTGTCCTTATCTTCTTTCTGTCTCGATTGATACCTTCTATAGCCATGTCCCTCCACTCTTTACTATTCCTCCACTGTAAGTGTTCCTTAACCAGTTGCTACTCTCCAAAGGAAGTAATTCCAGCCTAATTCCTCTCTTTGCTTGTGATCTCCAGTCCATTGGGTCTTCTCATTGGCGTTTAATCTTTGAGGAAAAACCTTTCAATACCAAGTTGTTTCTACTTCTGCACTCAAAATACACTTCAAGCTTCAAGCTGAACTCTCCTTAGTATAGTTGTTTATTCTATTAAGACAAGCTTTTCTAATTTTTATTTTTTTATTTTTTATTATTTTATGCCCAGTCAGTCTCACCACTTTATTTGTGTTACAGACATTAAATTGACCAAACACCCTGAAAAAAGAATAGAAAAAACTACCACTTGCATTCATACATTGGACACAAATTCGAAACATTATGTGAAAAACAGTCTATAATGGTATAATGGACTGTATTTGTATCAATGTATTCAATCCGATGCTACCATTGAAAAAAATAGAAGAAAATATTTCTTAGGTAAATTGATGTAAATCAATCTGCGCTGATTACTGCTATTAAAGTTCATATTAAGAGTGATGGAATCAATGTTATTCTTAATAGAAAAGTGAATTAAATTCTATTTTCCAATCAATAAGTGGTGCTACTTTATAGACGGATAAATATAAAACATTCAAATAATAAAGTATTTATAGCTACAAATGTATTTTATTTATTACTTCTTGTGCTAGATCAATTAAGTTTGTATCACAGATAAAAACAGTCTGCAATACGATTTAATTGCTGAATAGTTTGGATTGCTAATCAGCCCCGCTTTATATGTGTTACAGACGTTAAATAAATGGAGCTACCACTCCCCTATAAACCAAAAATTTAATTGCTGAATTTCATATGTTTTTCTTTTTCACTTATTCTTTTCCTTGCTACATATCAGCAATTTGCACTTTTGATATTATGTCCAACTATACAGGGAATAACTATATTTTATCTCTTGGTATGTCAACTAGTCATTATGTTTATAACACATTAATCTAATAATGTAATAATATATTATAACATAGCTTTTTATGAGGGAGAGGTCATATTTCATTTGGTGCATGAGAAAGATAGTACATGTGCAGATACTAAGATGTATAATATCATGTAAGTAGGAGTGCTAATTCAAAAGTCACTGTATTTATATAAGCATATTTATTAGGGGATCAGGATGTATATACAACGAGCAGTCAGAATTACTGAGATACAATCACAAGTACAGTTTATTAAAAGATCCACATTATGAAGCTGTCGCCAATAAAACAGCATTTTACACGCCTTGCATTATAAGAGAATATCACAATTCGTACTGCCAACAAAGAAACGAAAAGAATGCGCTTATTGAAACGGTATTCTGGCAATATATAAAGGCATTATTCAATCAGATATTTAAATCATATGAAGATTTGAATTACCAGATATCAAATCTATTGCATTGGGCATTGATTGTACCTGATAATTGGGACAACGGATTTATTGACATTGTAAAAAAGAGATTAATAACAATTGAATTGGCAGGATTAACCGATATTACTATTGCTAAAATATCGGACTCCGTACTAAGTTACATTCAAATACCTCATTTTAAGTACTCCTTTGTCAACGGCGACTACTATATTGTATGCCTATTCACCGAATACGATAATGCCACCGTCTATAGCTATGAAATTGGACCGCCAATTAAAGGATTAGACAATATTGCACATTACACATTGAAATATTCCAAATCATTTAGTATCAACTACATCACCGAAGAATATATGCTTGATACTATATTTGAAGGAAAGAAAGAGGAAGCCAATAAATATAATCTTGACATCAAAAAGCTAATAGATTTGTGCCACGGAATTTATATGCAGAATAATGTTTGTATAATAGGATATAATTTTACTAATAAATTGTAACTGATGCCTAACTTATGCCTAGAATCCTTCAGTTACGATGTTTCATTTAATTCAAGAAAATGCAGATGGATATCTATTGGGTGTAAAAAAATCACTACTCGAAGAAAAAGAAGCTTTATTGAAATCAATTTCACTATTCAGCATATGTCAGATCAGCAAAACATCAACCAAAGAGGGAATGATTAATATTGAGAAGATTAAGAAATGTATCGCCAAATTGGCGAGGGATCATTTCAACGTCAAAGTGGTGATAGCGTCTACAGCTGTTCTATTAAGTGAATCTAGTTTATCAAAAATCAAAATCATGTTAACTCCAAAATTATGTAAAAATGTCTATCAATTTGATGTATTCGGACAGCAGCCATTTGTATTGGGAGCAACTCATATGGTTCAAAATCAACTCAAAATTAAAAATCATTTACCCCGAGTACTAGAAAAAGAGAAATTGGAGAAGATAACAAATGGAAATATTCTTCATATAAGTAGGTCAACATTATTAAATTGGCATAGAATATGTTAACAAGATTCTTTTGGATTTAGATATCAAATGGGATAGTAATTCAGTCATTTTTGTAAACTCAAAGAAAGAAGAAACTATAATAGAAGATACATCAAAGGAACTTTTTTACGGGTAGGTTTGCTTGTTTGCTTTTAACTGTTTCTAATTTACTATTTATTTTACTACAGTTATACTGTAAAAGATTGCTTTGAAGTAAAAAAACATGTGCACAATTTTAATATGTCATATATAAACATGACTCAAAAGTATGTATGTAGCTGTAAATAACAAAAAGAATAATTGTGACTAATATAAAACAACATTATAAGACTTATATGGATGTTACAGCTTGATGACAGTCGAATAGACGAAGTTTGTTATTATATAGACTATTTGAATAATCTAAATTCTAATAAGCACGAAGACGAAGAACAAAACAGTATTCGTGAAAAAAATGATTCAAACAATCAAAAAACGGAAGCCAACAAAGACTCAACATTCCACAATGATGAAAATCATTTTGAAGAAAATCAAATTGTAAACAACGAATATAAAGATCAACCAGAAGATATTGATTCTGATTCAAAAATTGAAAAGAACTTAAATGAAACAAAAAATGAAGACACCAAGAATGAAGAAAGTACCCTTGAGGAAAGTCAATCATTACAAAATACAATGGAAGATAATAAAAAATCTGAAAGATTATTACCCGAGCAGAACAACGAAAATCTTTTAGAATTAAACCAAGATACAGACCAAGTTATAAAGAGTGAAAATAATGAAGATTCAAACCAATTTATACACGCTAAAGCTAATGAAGAACTAAAAGAGGAAAATGAAAGTATACATGAAGATAACTGTGAGCACCTAGATAAGAAAAAATTAACAATATTGGACGAAATACGACTAATCGAGTACTATCATTGTGGTGAAGATTTATCAGCGACCAACTGGACGCTTGCGCAATCCATGTTCCGTATAAATCAAATCAATATTGAACCTTTTTTTGTAATGTATCTAGATATAATGCTCGTTTACATCAGGGAACATTTGATATCATTATGTGCGCTAGAAAAAGATGACGACTACGAGTGTTATATTTCAATTGATTATTCAATACTTGAAGTATTTATCAGGATTCATGACGATTCTCGTAGGCTTTTGCTTAATCGACATGATTCTATACAACCTCATCCAGGTAGAACTATGAAGTTACTGCATTTGGAACAAATTACTGCTGTACATTGTAAAGAACTTGTAGAATGTTTCTCCAGTGTTGAGAACTACTTAGATTATCCACAATATATGGTGCAAGTGCAGTTGAATCAATCCTATATAGATCTAGTTTTAAATGCAGTTTTACCAATTGAACGAAATATAACTTCCACGGAACAAGAGACAGTTATTACGATAAAGAAGAAACAGATACCCTTTGATATCGTTGATATTATTGGAGAAGCACTTTGGAATTATATGCAGTCATTAGATGACTGTCCAATACATACTTGCTCTGACCACACAACAGCAGATTATAACAATAATTTAGATATGTACCTCGGATTCAAAGATTATTTCAATGAGTATTTTACTGAGCAGGTAAAGTAGACTATAAAACAATTAATATATGCAAGTACTCACTGTACTGTTTTTAGTATTCAATGAACTGTGGTAATGGATCGATGGACTGGTATAATCTTGTTAAAGTGAGGATGAATAGAAGTTGTGACTGTACCTATTCAATAGCGCCTATCAATATATTTGATATTTGCATAGAACCAGCTATCGATCAATTAACTTCAACTATTTACACGTCTACCGTTAACCCTTTTGTCTTTGGAAAATACAAAGCAAGTCATATAATTATTATGGAATCATTCATGAAGTTAAAATGCTCAAACACATACGATCAAGCATTTATCAGGTTTAAAAAGAAATTAAACCACGAACAAAAGTATTACAGACACATTACAATTCATTGGATTAAGGACGATATTTTTACAATACTCCACAAAGGGATGACGTCTATTGCTAAAAATCCTCTGGGAGGATTATTAGAACAAGTAGCTTCAGGTTCATACTTTGTGGCATTTGACGAAAAGTCCAGATATTATAAAAATAAATGGATAACACTAGATGAAAATCATTCGCGTGTTATCATTGAAGAACAATCTAATATAAAAGACTATTTTAGAGACGAAGGTGAATTTTTTATTCATTTTTTCGATGAGGACGAAGTTGAAGCAAGTAAGTTAGTGGCAAATAAAAATTTAAATAACCTTATTCTAACATTTTAAAACTTTTCAAGTTATTTTGTTCCGGGGTAATGGTGAAGAACACAAGGCATGTAAAATGGTAAAGTGGATGTTGTTTAGCAAGGCAAACAAGTATCCAATTATCCCCAAAGTTATTGCTGGTATTCATGAAATTACTCTTACTTTCCATAATGACAATGAAGATAGCTTGATGTTAAAAGAAGAAGCAACGAGTACATTTATACTAAACGAAAATACCACTTTAGCTCCATTTATATAACTATTGAGTACAATATTGTTGTTAATAATTGTAGGTTTTAACTCAATAAAGTATTATTTAGTAGATAAAAAGTTTATACTTTTTATATCTTCAAGGGATCAGCTTTTATGTTGTACTCAATAAAATTTATTTTAAAAAATTGGGATGATAATCCTTAAAATATGAAAAAAAAGTTTAATTTTGCAGATTTCATTAGGATGTATTGCAGTAATATAGCTTTTGCTTTTATTCCTGCGGGTGTATTCAATTTGACCTTCAAATGGTTTTATTCTCTTTTATCTAAGCTTTTAATCTGAGAGTAGCATTTAAGATTCAATATTCTTTGCCTGTTTATTTTATATTTATTGTCATACACCCATTTATTTTGTCCGCTCCTATTGCTGTTTACAATATGAGTGAAAGTCTTTTCTACAAACTAAACATACTTCCAGTTCCGACTTAAATTATAGTAATTTATTCTTTCTATTGAATTAAATATTCCAGATCTATAAATACCCATAAACATTGACACGTTCTACAGGTAAGCTGAGTAAACTTTTGATAATGTGCTGCACTGTAAACAAGTGCCGGTTCATGGCAAACCCTGGTTAGAATATAATCATAAAACATTTTCCATTTATTGTTTAACATTATTTAGACATTAAACAATAAATGAAACAATGTTCTCCTACAAATAATAATAATATAATTATTATCATCTTTTCATGGCCTGCTTAGTGTATTGGTTATTGTTCTTTGCTTGTAATTCGATATCATGTTGGAATTATTTATTTTATTTTTAACCAAGCCCATTACACAGATGAACTCTTGGTCACAAATTATATTACTTGTGTAATAGTAATATTTAGTATTACTAATTCTTAATAGAAGGAAACGCTCTTATTTTCTTTCCCTTTACTTCATGAATATGACTGCATGCTCAGGAAATGATTATGTTACTTCAATAAGTAAGGAAAAATGAGATTACATATGAGTAAGCTAATTTATGACTATCTGCAGTAATAGACGAAGGGGAATTTAAAATAGGAAGAGTCCATGAGAAAGATGAGGAATGCCAAGACGGAATGGTTTTTTTTGATAAGTAATGTGAAGATATATATAGTGCCTGCTCTTGAGCAGTTATTAATTTTGTCTTTAAACTTCAGTCAAACATCCTGCGTATTCACCAAAGATCTAAAGTTGTTGAAGGTTGAATTTCTCGATAATATAAAAGAAGATGGATGGGAAGAAAGAGCCGATAATATCAATATTTTTTTAATTCCATGTATTGTGAGTGAATTTTACAGAGTCAGCCAAATACAACCATCCGATAGGAGCAATATTGACTGTTTGATGATTGACACTTTTGGAGTTTATATGAAAACAATGGCTAGGGATTTCATGGTTAAACATGCTATTAAATCAAATGGAGTAGCACATTGGGTACTTACAATACCAGATTCTTGGGAATTGGAGTACTTTGATCAAGTTAAGCAGTATATGGCTAATTCTGGGATGCCAAATATGGAAAATCTTTTAATCATCAAGCAATCGCATGCATTTATTCGTCGCTTACAATCTTCTCAATATGAATTTCAGTTCAAAAATGGTGAATACTACATAATTTGTCACTTCAAAAAGGATTATGAAGTGGCAATATACGGTTTCGAAATAGGAAGACCAATCAAAGGGCTCAAGAATATTGCATATCATAGTTTAGCCAACAAATGCTTTTTGAGACTAGCCTATAAAGAACAATCCTATTTGATTAGCAAGCTATTTGATGGAGATGAGAAAGAAGCAGATAAATACAATTTGGACCTAAAGGTTCTAATTGAATGTTGCTATGATGAGTACGATAAAGTAAGTTTATTTAGTTAATATAACCATTTGGATGTTAATATTTAATATTGAAAGTACGCAAAATCATCACTTTATGATGTGATTTTGCATAATGAAAGAAGTAGATTGAGGTCTTTGTCGAGGTCATTTCTTATTGATATGAAGGATAAACTAAAGTCGATTTATCTACGCAACCTTAATATTCCTTTTGATTATTTTGAAGCTGTCAAAGATAAAATAGTCAGTTTAAATAGCGAGCGATACAACGTTAGAGTGATTACATTAAATGATAATGATTTTGTATACAAGAAGAACATTAAATTTTTTCATAAACAATTACCCATACACTTACCAGTATTTCACCACAGTGTAGAAGAAACAGGAAGAGAAATGATTGGTAATGGAGGAGCTCAAGTAATGCAGGATTATTTAAGAATAGCCAATTATATACCCAAGATCAGCAAGAACGATGATATTCACTCTGCTTTGAGTTCTGAAACACTATTTATTGGTAACTTTCGATAATAATAATAGACAAATCGTTTTGCTAATAAAGTACCATTTACTCTAGATGTTACATGGGAGATAAACTCAATTTTATTTATTAATGCTGATAAGCACGAAACTGCCCTAAATAGTCGTTCAACTAAAATAGACCGTTGGTAATTTACTATTTCGCTCGGTGATTTTTAACTCTAGCTCTAACAATAATTTAATCTTTAGTTATCCACTTAACAAGTGTTTTCGCCCAGGAAAACAAGGGTTGTATTTTAACGATATGACAATAACAAAGAAGTAAGTACCTAATTTTAAAGATATAATTATGCCAACATATAAATAATCTACTGATTATAGATTTATGAAAATGGTCAATGCAACTATCAAGTCAGATCGGGATTCATTCATTCATTCATCGTCAAGCTTTATATCAATATATAAAGAACTCTCATATTCCCTTGGAAAAACTATAACCCATTATTTATCAGCAACACCACATGATAAGGAGTCAGTAGCAAGTTCTGAAAGCTCCAGAACGCAAGATAAAGATAATACTGAAAAGCCAAGAATTAAAGAAGAACCCGCCATATCCATGAAGTACATGGATCACATACCCAAATCACAACATAAAACCATATTTATACTATATCTCAAATACCTACAACTACATATCACGCAATACTTAGTCTCGCATATGATGCTGGAAGAAGATATCACACCAATGTATTACATATCAATAGAGCAATCTATACTGAACTACTTTACTATGGATTATGAAGTGCTGAAACTGCAGTTGTTGGATTTGAAAAACAATAACCAATTTTTCAATCCCATGAAACTAATTCAACGTGAACATTTATCTGCTGTATATTGTAAAGATATGCTGAAATGCTACGAGACAGTAGAAGAATACCTGGATTATCCACAATATATTATTCAGGCACAGTTGCATCATACTTATATAAATCTCATTCTCAATGTAATATTACCACTTGATAAAGACATTGCATCTACTAAAAGAGAAACGATTATCACTATAAAAAGAAATATCATCCCGTTCGACATTGTTGATATCATAACTGAAAATCTGTGGGATTATATACAGTCAATGAAAAATGAGTTTCTTACAACATGCTACAAGCACCGTTTATCTGATTACGAGAATATTCCTAATCTCTATACTGCATTTACATGGTATTTTAAGCATTACTTTATCCACAAGGTATTTTAAATCGTATATTCGAGTTATATAAAACTATTAATAGTATACTTTTAGTTTTCAATTGATAACGAAGAAGGATTAACAGATTTTTATAAAGAAATAAGTATAAGAATGAATACTCAATGCAGATGTAGATTCATATTAACAGTAACCAATCTGTTTGATGTTTGTATAACACCTGCTATTGAAAAAGTTAAGTCTATTATCTACGCATCCCTCACTAATACCTGTTTATTTGGAAATTATAAAATAAGTCACATTGTCATGATGGGATCATTGATACAAATGGATGCTTGCAAAAGTACTTATCCACAAACATTAATAAGATTGAAGAATATTATCGACAATCATCGAAAGTACTTTGACAACATTAATATTGAGTGGGTTGATGACGATGACAATTCAATTATCAAGCAAGGTATTCAATCTATTATCAGGAACCCTTTCGGAGGACTATTAGAACAGATTTTTGCCGGGAGATACTTAATATGGTGCGATTATAAATTATATTGCAACTTCAACCGAGAACAAGCCATTAAAAAATATACAGAGCATCCATTTATCATACGAGACACCAGAGTTACTGAAGATATTTATGAAAACGGATTATCTCATATTTTTTACATGAACACAGACAACGCTCAGTTCAGTAAGATATAAATATATTCAACTAAACAGGGTAGACCACTTATTATTTCACATAGATTTATTGTTCAAGTCTCTGGATGATGAAGAAGACGAAAAAATTAAAGTTTTAAGAAGCTTTTATATCAGCAACATAGATTATTCTTTTCCTATAGTAATAAGAGTATTACCCGGCATCTATAATCTTAATATGAGCATACATGTAAATGCAGAAAGTGAAGTAGGCTATCATAATAAGGAATTTGGAGAGATTGTATTGACTGAACATCTAATACTGGCTCCAATATAAGAAGTCGTTATTGTTCACATAAAAAAGCGATATATCTTAATTTAATAAAAGGAATATATCAATATAAAAGTATATACTTTTATAATATTAGCATAGAAGTTGTTTTTTTAGCGTGTTTGAAGCAAAAAAGCTTATATTACAGTCTATCTGAAATAGGTATGAATTTTGTAAGAAAACTCCACATTCTATTACTCTTTTTTATCAAGACTGGACTAGTTAACAGAACTGGTTTCTATTATATAATAAGTTTTTTTTACCTGATTTATTAGAAATATATATTTAATAAACAGAAATAAATTGAAACATTTTTGGTTCAACTTTTAATAATTATTTTTAAATTGGATAGAAAAGCAGGATTAAAAAGTACTGATATTGCCTGGATCGATTTAGTTAAAATATAAATGACATCTAATCTTTAAAAATAGGCATCCAGAATACGGCACTGCTATGTCTCTTCCTACTGTTCCTTTTGACATTCCTAGTAGCTGGAGAACTTCATCCTCTCAATGGAGAATGTTATGGTCTGTTCATTTACCTCATGAAGCAGTAACTCTTTGGTGGCGATTGCTACATGACAGCATTGGTGTGAGAAGTAAATTATATCGACGGAATCCCTTGTTCTGTACCTCCTCTCAGTACCCTATATGCCTTGAATCTATTGAAGATGTATATCACTTTTTGGTTGGTTGCTATGCTAAATCTCAATATTGACATGCTGTGATTGCATACGTTGGTCTCTCGGATATACATTTCCACTGATACGGACAATTGGTTCACTTTTGTTTCTTTCTTTAATCTTTCCGGTACCTCTATTGATTCTTCACAGTTAACCTTGATGGTTGCTGCTTTCTCCACTTTGTGGGAGTACTACTGGATATGCTTCAATCAGCAACAGAGATGGTCGATCTCTGCTTCTATATCGATATTTATTAATACGCACAAACATTTTTTCCTCTTTACTCAAAGAATTTGATATGGATGTTTCTAACTACACACCAATTGAGAGTGAATTTATTAATATTTGAACTACATAAATACAATTCATAATTGATACAAAAGAAAATAAATATCTTTGGAAATATTATTAAATTATTTACCAAATATTCAAGTGCAGTATTATGATTACTCTAGCATACAAAACTAACTTTTGTACAAAAATTTAGATTAAGTAACGCAGTACAATGTATAACATTAAGCCAGTTAAAGGTAGTTTTTAATTATAGAATTATACTCAAGAGCGTCAATATCACTGGTTATAATTATACCAACACATTTATAGACAATTGGGATGGTTTCTCGTGAGATCATGGCATTGATCGAAATAATCACAACTAAAATCATTTTGTTTATCCTGAACGTTATGACAAAAAACAAAATGAACTTTTCTTTTCTTTTATCGTCACAACTTTGTATCGTATAAATCAATTATAAAAATATATAGTCTAACTCTTTTGTCGTAATGCTTTTCAGAATGTACTGTAGTTTTAGTTTAAAAATACTAGAAACATTTCTTCACATTATAATATGTATCCCAGTGTTCTATTCAATGTTCTTAGGGTAAGGCTTGGAGAAGAAGAAAAAAGGTGATCATAAAAGAATTTCTTTGAAGGGAGGTTTTGACGATTAACATTTTGAGTGGGTTATCTTTCAGATAAATTTTATTTTGTAGAACTTTCTGAAATGATTTGTAGTTTGAAGGAATCCCAATTTTCAAGATGGAACTAAGCAATATATGTTTTATCTCTTTATAGAACTATATATATAATCATTTTTGTTAAAGATATGAAGAACAAGATAAAGATGTGTCTAATACAACTTGTCATTTTTGTGTTGCCTGATCTACATTTGAACAATAGAAAAATCCCTTTGAATGGATTCTTAATTATCTGCTAAATTTATCAGTCTTTAAAGGTTTCCAGTTGCTTACAATTGGTGAAGTAATAATGTTTGAATATTGAATGTGATGTATATCATTGATTATATTATAAATCATGTTAAACTATTCTATTTCTAGTTATGTAAATGAGTAATTATTGTATGTTAATTTTAGGTGCAGTGGAAATAAATACAAATAAGGATTTATATGTGTTAATGAAGGTTAATGACGCAGCAATATATATATATCTAATATCGATTGTGTTATACCCTAAATAAAATAGAAGCAATAGGCAAAAGAGTAAAGAATTTATTCAAGTAATTTATATCCACAGAAATATGCTTGTGATTCGTAAAATAAGGTCGAAACTCCATTTGTACATTTGTCCCTGATAACTATTATTTCAGTTGTAGTACATAGTACCTCATTTACCAATTTCATACGTATATCATTGCAGGTATAAAGTGTGTAGACAATCAATAGACTCGCACTCTATATTGAATATAAAATACAACAACCAACAATCTTTAGATGATTATTGCTTGTCATACAAGTAAAAAACCTGAATTCTCATGTTGGTACAACGCATTATTACCACCTACATCATTCCTTCCTACTCTGCTCTGTATGACAGTGTTCCCATACCCATTTCGACTTACGCTTATGGATTACTCAGCTGACTGCGGATAATTTCTGCGCAGCAATGACGGGCTCTTCCGGATTAAAAAAAAAGATATATAAATACGTCTCCCTTATCTTAGCTTGAATTAAATTAACCTGTGTAATTATATTTATTCACAGAAGAATCAATATCAATTTTTTTTTCTCCTATTTTCAACAACATACACTAATAAATATGCCAATATGTACAGGAAGTGATTATATATTGTCGATAGGTAAACACATCCTTGTTAGTCAATAGAGTGTATACACTGACTGTTTATATGCAGTAATTAATGAGAACGAGGTGGTTCGTAAGTTCGTTCATGAGAAGGAGGATAAATGCTGGGATACATGGGGAGCATACTACACGTAAGGCTCATAGAAACTTTTTTTCATAGAGAGGTATTAATGAATTTCATAGTGGAACAGCATGTATAGTCACCAAAGAATCCGAGATACTCATCTATGACTACAAGAACAATGTTATAAATGATGAGATATACACTACGGTAGATAACATCAATGTGTTCTATATTCCAAGCATCATCGAAGAATACTATAACCAATGTGAGATGGATAAGAAGGACGAGCAATCTATTTGTATCAATAAGATCTTCACAGATTATATGGCAGCATTATTGAAGGATAACATAGAAGATTTTGAGAAGAGATATGAAATAGATGACTTTGCACACTATGTGATGACTGTACCTGATTCTTGGGACTCTCATCATAAGGACACCGCCAAACAAATGATGGCCGATACAAAGATCAAGTATATGGAAGATATTACAATTGTGCACCAATCACAGACACTGCTCAGCTATCTACAACTACCACATTACGGGTATTCCTTCTATGAAGGTCATTATTATATTGTGTGTCACATGGAGGAGTGGAATCAGGTTACTGTCTATGGCTACGACATAGGACCACCAATCAAGGGGCTGCATTCTATTGCTAGTCATACATTGACATACACGGAGAAATTCAGCATAGATTATTTCAAGCAAGATTTCCTGAAGTCTATCTTGTTTGGCTGGAATAGTGAAGAAGCAGAAAAGTACAAGATCGGCATAGACAAAATACATCAGCTATGTTATGGAAATTATTGGACATATTCAGTAAGAATCAAGTGTTAGTGTAATAAAAGATTACAAGTGTTAATTATTAAATGGTAGAAACGGTCAGATTCAATGTATGAGCTTCTGGAACATTATAAATCTGGATTCTTGAATGATATGGACAAATCATTCTTCAGAGACAAAGAAGCTATACTGAAGGCAATCACATTCAGTGAAGTAAAGGAAGCTTCACCCTTAGCATTCAGTGATATTGAAGAGGTAGTGATGGCAATCGATTTATTGTCCCAGAAACACCGTAAAGTGAAAGTGGTTGTTATATCAGAATCATCAATGGTCCAAGAGAGTCACATAGCCTATTATATAAGTAACAGTCAGACGGAATATCCTATAACACATCACACAGTAAAGGCAACTGGAAGGCAAGTGCCAGCAATAGGAGCAGTACATATGATTCAGAATCATCTCGAGCTACAAAAGTATATACCCCAAATAGAGAAGAAGGAGTCGTTAGAGAACATCGCAAATGGAAACATAGTGTATATTAGTAAGGAGCATGCAGTTGGAACAAATCTTCCTGTACTAACTGGCTTGTATTAGATATGAAGTGGAACAACAATTCGGTACTATTTGTTAATCCAAAGAAAGAAAGAACGGTGATAGAAGACACATCCTACACAATAGACAATTGGTAATACATCAATCTGATTATTTAGCGTATTATCCTAACCCATCTTATACAATGACAGTTATAATCTGAGTGAATGTTTCAGAATAGACAATGATGAGCATTATAACAGCAGAGATATGAACATCACCGACAAGTAAGATTAATCCACAAATGACATATCTATTTGATATTAACCCTACATGATAGGTTTATTCAGATGGTGAGATTTGATAAGAAGCCAGTTCCTCAACCTACTAAGAAAACCAAGTCAAAAGGAAAGCCAAGTACGAAGAAAAATATCTCTTCCTCCAAGAAGATAACTCTGAATGATCTATCAATCAAAATTCAACTCTCCATTATCAGTAAATACTTCTTCCCAGAACCATCACTGATAAATGAGTACAAGGAGATTATACCCAGAGAGAAATACCAAAAGCTGATCTCTTTTTATGCTGACAGTCTACAGATATATATTAGACAGCACTTGATTTCAAGAGAATATATAAAAAAGACTGATAAACTAGAGATATACTTCACAATGGATTCAGAAATTCAAGATGTATTTGATACTGATTATGAGGATGTTAGGAGCATCTTTTTGACAATAATGGATGAATCGTATCCTGCTCAACCAATGAGTCACATCCTTGCTGAACAGATTACTGGTACTTACTGCAAGAACATTCTTAAATGTTATGAACAGGTAGAAGACTACTTGGATTATCCACAGTATGTTGTTCAAGTTCATTTATACCCAGAATATATGAATTTCACTTTGAATGCAATATTACCGCTTGATATGAATGTGGAATCAACGAAGAATGAAACCGTTTTAACACTGAAAAGGGAGAAAATACAGTTTAATATGGTGGATGTTTTTGCTGATGCACTGTGGGATTATATACAATCTATTGAAGAATGTCCAGTAAAATGTTGCTCTAAACATCAATTATCAAACTATGAAGAAGACATAGAGATGTATCATGTGTTTATAAAGCAGTTCAAGCTGTATATTACTAAGCAGGTAATACATTTTATTTATTTACTCAAAGCAATTCTAACATATTTACTTAGTTTACCATGAACAATAAAGAAAGAACAACAGATTGGCATAACCCAATTGATATACCAATAAGCTCCAAGTGCACATGTACATGTTCTATTACACTTGCTGATTTATTTGAAGTATGCATTACACCAGCCATTGATCAACTGACATCTACTATTTATGCATCTACTATTGAAAAAAGCATCTCTGGAAATCACAAAATCAGTCATCTTGTTATCATGGGCACACCATTCAAACTGAAATGCGTAAATTTTACTAATCACCTGTTAAACCTCCTAAAAACAACTATGGATAATACCAAACAATACTCCAACCCTATACCAACACACTGGGTTGAAGATAGTATTCCTAATGTTATTGACCAAGGAATGATGTCTATCATCAACAATCCATCAGGAGGACTACTCGAACAAATATCACCTGGTCAATACTATCTCAGTTTCAATAAAGATGCCACATTTCATCTTCTAGAGTGGAAAAAAATGGAAGCATATGAAACCGGTACAGCCCATATTGATAACCGGGAGAGAATAGATTTAAACATGCGCAATGATGGGTATTTCAGAATATTCTATATAAATGAGGAGAATGTGACAATATGTAAGTACTTCAAATAATTGATAGAAGCCAGTTCACTCAATTATCTTTTAGATTTATATCACAAGGCAAATGAAGAGCATTTCAGTAAGGCAAAGTGTATTGAGCAATATGAATATAGCAGACCGGACATGTATCCAGTCATAAATAGATCAGTGCATGGTCTAGGGCAGGTGTCTTTCAGTTTCTTTACTGAACATGAACGGGTGACACCTTTAGATGATACTAATATTTGTCAGATACCAATAAGAGATATCATATTACTTTCACCATTTGTTTTAGTAGAATAACGTGGTTGTATATAAACAAAAACTTACATATTAAATAAAACTTAATCCTCAAAAATAAACAGAACAAGGTTCTCAATTTATAAGCATATTCGATCATCAAGGTGAGGACAACAATTATAAACCTTTCTGTTGTTTATGTGAGGAAGATATAGTTTATTACTTTGTTACTCCAAGTGGTGCGATTCTTTTTTGTAAGTGTTGAATTCTTGTTACCTCCCTGTGAAGAGATTCCCTATTAAGTGAAGTGAGAAAGTTAGAAATTATAAACCATGATATCGCTAGATAATATTGTAGCTAAAACAACTTTTATGTAATTGAATGAGCATCCATGTAAAACACTGGGATAATTAACAATGCCTGGGTTCCCTGTAATACAATATTTCGATTTGTATGTTGAGAATAAACTCGATCATTTAGTTTTTAAAAGGTAATAGTGACAATGAATGAAAATTCCTCTACTCTCCCTCCACTTAAATGGAAGTTCTTCTGGAAGCTGCCAATCCCATTGCATGCTCGAACAGTATGTACAGATTTATCCATAAAAAAATTTCCTACAAACAGCTTCATCATCAGTGGATGCCTTCTCTCCATCCCACTCCTCACTGCATTCCCAGCCTCTCATCTTTACCTGAAATAGATTCATACGATCACTTTCTATTTCTGTGTCCCAAGAATATCAGAGTGTGGCGCTCTAATTTCAGCTTGTACATTTCCTCGACCTCTTTCTACAATAATAATACTTTTCTACTGGTACTACAACAAGCTCTTTCCCTTTCCTCTAACATAAGGCGTAATCAGTCTCTACCGTTACTGTCATTATCATTGTATCAGATTTTTGCATGCACACTTCTGGCAATATGACAAGCACACTAGGAGCTCGTGTTCAACCCAACCCCTTTTAACCATGATAACATTGTGGCCAAAATATTAAAACTATTAACAACTCTCGTTGATGAAGTCAACGCAGATTAATTTATTTCTTTCTATTGTCATATCTTATTTTTTTATACGTCTTTATCTTCCCTTATTATAACATTAATTGGACATTAAACAATAAATGGAACAATGTTCCCCTACAAAAAAAATGAATGAAAGTATCATCTTGCTGCAAAAAAAATAGGTTCAAATAAAAAGACCGGTTATCTTGTAAGTTGTAGATGAGCAGTATAAAGATGTACCCTAAGCAATGTGATACTGTATCACTTATTATACCCTTATATATATCCTTCTGATAACCCACGTAACCTCTGTGATGACATCAGTCACTCTGTATATTTATTATTCCCCTGTCTAGAAAGATAATATTTCTTCAATCAATATTGATAATAAAACAAATAAAGGATTCTTAAAGTATTAGTTCTAGTATAAACCTATCAGAATACAACATTGCACACTACAGGTTGATTAATTTTTTTGAAACTAAAGAAGTATTAACTATATGTGAGCAAACAACTTTTCTTCTCTCTTTTTTTTTTGTAGGGAAACATAGTTTCATTATTATTATTTTTTCAGATGTCAGAAGAGGGAAAAGGAAGACATTTTAAGAGAAAAGGTGCTATTGAAATAAAGTAGATTGCTAAGAAGAAGATTACAAAAATGTACTGGTAATGGGAACTAGAATAAAAACCAAGTTATTAAACAGAAGATGTATCTGGCATTTCAGTGTTAGGACAAGATGTGGATGGTGGAGGCAGGAAAGTGTTTATATCATCTGCCATAGACATTTCTTCCACAGAAAGAACATTGGGTTTGTCCTTTTTGGAACGGAATGCGAATTGTATAGAAGTGATATCAATTGTTGTTTATGAAAGTTTCGGGAAATTGTTATCTGAACATGAGAGGATGATGTTCGTTTTATTGTATGAATTAGACAATTCAGGTGAGTTTCAGTGATCTTGGTCCTGCCTGTATTTTTCAGACAAATAGATATTGGGGATCCATCAAAAGTAAGGTAGAACAGGGGTTATAGTCAGAGATTATGTTGATGTTGTAGGTTGTTGAATCTTTCTTTAACAATAGGAAGATAGTCATTATGAATTCGTATGTCAATGACTTGTGGGTCAGGAAAATAAATGTCGAGAAGAAGGCTGGATTGTAATCCAAGTTTATGAAGTTTGGATCGGATAGAAGAAATACGCTTTTTACTTTTACTATGAATGTAAATGTACTGAAATCCTTGTTGAGAAAAAACAGGGATAAAGGTACGAGCTACAACTTTCCTAGGTGTCTTTATGGGAGTGCTTGGAGGGGAAGATGCTATTTGAGAATAGCAGGTTTAGTTATATTATCTGATTCAGGAACGACTTGTCTCGGCTGATTTAGAATTATTTAAATTGGTCATACTAGCGGTTTTATTGGGGGCAGCAGGAAGGAGAGGTGCAGTGCTGTTGGTTGGATTTTTAGGTTGAACAATGCCTCAATAAGAAGCATGTTATTTTTGAGAACCCTTTCAGGTTGATTCTCAACAGTGGCCAATCGCTGGTATGATTCAGATACCCACGTGGACATCTGTGCATGAGAATGATAGTCCTCAATTGGACTAAGATTCTGTGTAATAGGCGAGAGTGTGACAATAATCTCAGCGTGAGAAGACGTTCTGGGCATCGATTGAGAATCGAGTGGAGATGATGAATTCGAAGGTAGAGTGCTGATATTCTCTTAAGTTTAAGCTATAAGAATTGTTCTCTTCCGGAGAACGATGATTCTCGGACGAAGATTTGAAATAGCAGCTTTTTTGGCTTTGCCTGGTGTGGGAGTCTGCGAGTCTTTGACAGAAGTTGAAGGTGGTGCAACCGAAGAAAAGCGACGTTTGTTAAAGGATGGTATATGAGTATATTCAACTTCAAAAATAAAAGAAAAAAGTGAAAAGGAGACAGATAAGTTAATCGGACCGAAAGAAAAGATTGATTGCTCTTTATTATTACAAAATGGATGAGAGTATTTATATTAAAAAGTTATACGGAGAATGGATCTTGAACATACATGAGTGTGAATTGACATGATCCAATTACGGATGTCAATACAGGGAAACAACCTATCAAGTGTCAATCAGGAAGAATATGGGATGAGACCATGGGGATGATCTGATCTGAGATGAATACATATAAGTCTTCTAATGAATTGTAGCCCATCTATTGGATGCTCTTGCTACTCGGCATATCGTGTTTAAAGAAGTATTCATTGGGAAGATGTATGAGAAAATTTAAGGTATTGATCATTACTGAATCGGTATGAAAGTAGCTTATATTGAGCGGATCAATATACCAATTGCATTGACTTCAAATTATTTCCTTATGAGTTTATGTACTCAGATTTTGACACTAGTATGAATATGAGATTGTCGATTTAAGTATTACAATTAAGGTACCATTGTATGACAGTTGAGATAGAACTACAGATGGGTATCGGGATAGATTCTGATACAACAGTACCCAGGCATTGTTCATTATTCAGTATTTCAGATGGCTGGTCATTCAATTACATAATAACATCTTTCTTCCCTCAATTTTATTTTTTGTATATTTTAAACAAAACTACCAATCAAACACTTACATTTATCATCATAACTTCAACATTAAGAAAATATCCACAATATAACCCTCGAAGAACGACTCAGTGTCGGATAATACTAGTATATCTTCTTCACCAAGTGACTCTTTAGGTCATCCCACAGGATCTTAGATTACTTAAGCCATCTGCATCCAAACGTCGGTCTTATCTCTATCATTGTTGGCTATGGCTACTAAGAAGCCCACCCGCTCCTCTACCCCTTCCAATAACCTTATTAAGAAGTCATTAAAAGTGCATTCTGCTAAGCATATACCTCCAATATCTTTATCCCTTGCGGTCACTGCATTGATTAAAAGGTCCACTAGATCCTCTGAAACTAAGCAAAAGGAAAAACACATGCAAGAGATCCAGAGTACACCTGATATTATTCAGGTTGTATAACGTCCTGTGACAACAATTACCCCAGCTACTACCACTAACATCTCCTCATCTGCTTTAACCATGGAACTAAATGAGTTTAATATCCTTGCCTATGTGCTCTCATTCCAGCGTACTCTTCGCGAACATGAAGAGAAATTTAAAATGATCGATTTGATTATCGCTGAAAGAAACCGTCTCCGAAAAGAACTTGAAGAGGTCAAAGCTAAACTTGAAGCATCCGATCTACGTTACCAACAGTTACTAAACTCAAAGCCTTCCTCGGTAATGGAAGCCTCACCCATCCGGACGATGGATCACTCAACAGATCGCTCTAATCAATTCCCACCATTATTACCAGCACAACTGATAAGTGGTACATTTGACTCAATTAATGGTTCTCCCAAGACATATGCATCACTTGCTGCTGTATTTGTTCCTCAGAAACCCGTTCATAGTAATAAACTTGGCATTCCACGCAGGAGACAGGCAATTTCCCGTTATTTCCAGCCACCCCCGAGAACCAAGGGTTCACCTACCTATACATGCCTTGTTGTTCTAGAAACCGTTATAATGAAACTCGTAAGGCACTATCAAAACTTGGCTTATCGTCTTCTCGCATTTTAGATATATGTTAACCGACCAGTGGTAAAATTGGTATTCTCGTTCACAACGATTATGTTGAAGATGCCACCTCAACCCTAACAAAATTTGGCATTGCCTTGATTGCTGATTTTGACCCTATTGACTCAAAAATTGTCAAGGACCTCAGGTTTTAGTCGTTATCTGATAAAGACCGAAAATAAGTTGCAGAAAATATCCATCGTGCCCGTCATTTAAAAGTACTAAACCGATTGCATTCACCTATCTGTCTCGCAGTTACAAAGTCATTTGTCGCACAGGCATGGATCACTCAAACTGAATAAGATACCTATTATGCTTCTCGATTAACCCAAAACCTTGATTCTGCAACAATAGACAATGATAATTCAGACATCAATATATCAGAACTAGCTGCTAACTTTTTAACCCAAAAATAAAATGTTATTGTACATCTTCTTTGCTTCCTTTTTATATTATTGTTAATACAAGTCCCTTTCTCCTCTCATTACGACGATTAAGAGACTTTTTTGGTTTGTAGGGGAGACGATGCTCCGTTTATTTAAAGTCTGTAACACATGTAAAGAGGTGGAACGGACTGGGTATAAATAACTGGTGCCTAGTTAAGTTAAAGAGTTTTCAGCATACAAATGAGCAAGCAGTTTAAGAGCAGAGTGAAAGACAACAACTGGAAAAAACGGCTTAGCATCAAATACAAGTCGCCAATGTCCAGAATACAGTCCACAAAGAAGAATCGAGGGGTGGGGCAACTGTAAGAGCAGGAGATATTAAAGCTTTGTATTCTTGAATAGATCCACGATTGATTGGAGAAGGGGGAAAGAGTGATGATTGATCAGCTAGCAAGGGTGTTGATTAAAGATAAGATCGACCAAAAGGTAGCAGAACACTTGGATCATCGTATGGTAGCTGCAGATCAATTCTAGGAGCAGGGCGAAAGAGAGCAAAGAAAAAAGGTTGAAGAATGAGTTTACGAGAAAGCAGCCATCTAATAACTTGTTTAGCAGTGTTAGGGAATGAATTAAATTCACCCGAAGTACGAAGGCGGACTATCTGTAGTTCTGGATCGTGGTAAAACACATGGAATCCTAGGAGTTTTTTGATACCAGGATGATGCTTAAAAAAAGAGATAGGATCCACAAAAGTAGTCAAAGAGGGAGAGCCCTCAGGAAGAGAGTGAACGATTAGTGCTGTCAATGGAAGTCAGAGACATGTTTCTGCTGTAGTATGGCAGTTATCAAATTTACAAGGGATAGCATCCATGGCTCGAAAGATGTTGGTAAACATCGAAAGAGACGAGGTATATGACGATTAAGAGACTATAAATAAAACAAGAGAATTTTCTCCCATACAAACCAAAATAAATTACATAAAAGTTGTTTTAGCTGCAATATTATCTAGCGATATCATGGTTTATAATTTCTAACTTTCTCACTTCACTTAATAAGGAATTTCTTCACAGGGAGGTAACAAAAACTCAACACTTACAAAGAAGAATCGCATCACTTGGAGTAACAAAGTAATAAACTATATCTTCCTCACATAAACAACAGAAAGGTTTATAATTGTTGTCCTCACCTTGATGATCGAATATGCTTATAAATTGAGAACCTTATTTTGTTTATTTTTGAGGATTAAGTTTTATTTAATATGTAAGTTTTTGTTTATATACAACCACGTTATTCTACTAAAACAAATGGTGAAAGTAATATGATATCTCTTATTGGTATCTGACAAATATTAGTATCAACTAAAGGTGTCACCCGTTCATGTTCAGTAAAGAAACTGAAAGACACCTGCCCTAGACCATGCACTGATCTATTTATGACTGGATACATGTCCGGTCTGCTATATTCATATTGCTCAATACACTTTGCCTTACTGAAATGCTCTTCATTTGCCTTGTGATATAAATCTAGAAAATAATTGAATGAACTGGCTTCTATCAATTATTTGCAATACTTACATATTGTCACATTCTCCTCATTTATATAGAATATTGTGAGATACCCATCATTGCGCATGTTTAAATCTATTCTTTCCCGGTCATCAATATGTGCTGTACCGATTTTATATGCTTTTATTTTTCTCCACTCTAGAAAATGAAATTTGGCATCTTTATTGAAACTGACATAGTATTGACCAGGTGATATTTGTTCGAGTAGTCCTCCTGATGGATTATTGATGATAGACATCATTCCTTGGTCAATAACATTAGGAATACTATCTTCAACCCAGTGTGTTGGTATAGGGTTGGGGTATTGCTTGGTATTATCCATAGTTGTTTTTAGGAGGTTTAACAGGTGATTAGTAAAATTTACGCATTTCAGTTTGAATGGTGTGCCCATGATAACAAGATGACTGATTTTGTGATTTCCAGAGATGCTTTTTTCAATAGTAGATGCATAAATAGTAGATGTCAGTTGATCAATGGCTGGTGTAATGCATACTTCAAATAAATCAGCAAGTGTAATAGAACATGTACAGGTGCACTTGGAGCTTATTGGTATATCAATTGGGTTATGCCAATCTGTTGTTCTTTCTTTATTGTTCATGGTAAACTAAGTAAATATGTTAGAATTGCTTTGAGTAAATAAATAAAATGTATTACCTGCTTAGTAATATACAGCTTGAACTGCTTTATAAACACATGATACATCTCTATGTCTTCTTCATAGTTTGATAATTGATGTTTAGAGCAACATTTTACTGGACATTCTTCAATAGATTGTATATAATCCCACAGTGCATCAGCAAAAACATCCACCATATTAAACTGTATTTTCTCCCTTTTCAGTGTTAAAACGGTTTCATTCTTCGTTGATTCCACATTCATATCAAGCGGTAATATTGCATTCAAAGTGAAATTCATATATTCTGGGTATAAATGAACTTGAACAACATACTGTGGATAATCCAAGTAGTCTTCCACCTGTTCATAACATTTAAGAATGTTCTTGCAGTAAGTACCAGTTATCTGTTCAGAAAGGATGTGCTTCATTGGTTGAGCAGGATACAATTCATACATTATTGTCAAAAAGATGCTCCTAACATCCTCATAATTAGTATCAAATACATCTTGAATTTCTGAATCCATTGTGAAGTATATCTCTAGTTTATCAGTCTTTTTTATATATTCTCTTGAAATCAAGTGCTGTCTAATATATATCTGTAGACTATCAGAATAAACAGAGATCAGCTCTTGGTATTTCTCTCTGGGTATAATCTCCTTGTACTCATTTATCAGTGATGGTTCTGAGAAAAAGTGTTTACTGATAATGGAGAGTTGAATTTTGATTGATAGATTATTCAGAGTTATCTTCTTGGAGGAAGATATATTTTTCTTCGTACTTGGCTTTCCTTTTGACTTGGTTTTCTTAATAGGTTGAGGAACTGGCTTCTTATCAAATCTCACCATTTGAATAAACCTATCATGTAGGGTTAATATCAAATAGATATGTCATTTGTGGATTAATCTTACTTGTCCGTGATGTTCATATCTCTGCTGTTATAATGCTCATCATTGTCTATTCTGAAACATTCACTGAGATTATAACTGTCATTGTATAAGATGGGTTAAGATAATACGCTAAATAATCAGATTGATGTATTACCAATTGTCTATTGTGTAGGATGTGTCTTCTATCACCGTTCTTTCTTTCTTTGGATTAACAAATAGTACCGAATTGTTGGTCCACTTCATATCTAATACAAGCTAGTTAGTACAGGAAGATTTGTTCCAACTGCATGCTCCTTACTAATATACACTATGTTTCCATTTGCGATGTTCTCTAACGACTCCTTCTTCTCTATTTGGGGTATATACTTTTGTAGATCGAGATGATTCTGAATCATATGTACTGCTCCTATTGCTGGCACTTGCCTTTCAGTTGCCTTTACTGTGTGATGTGTTATAGGATATTCCGTCTGACTGTTACTTATATAATAGGCTATGTGACTCTCTGGGACCATTGTTGATTCTGACATAACAAGCACTTTCACTTTACGGTGTTTCTGGGACAATAAATCGATTGCCATCACTACCTCTTCAATATCACTGAATGCTAAGGGTGAAGCTTCCTTTACTTCACTGAATGTGATTGCCTTCAGTATAGCTTCTTTGTCTCTGAAGAATGATTTGTCCATATCATTCAAGAATCCAGATTTATAATGTTCCAGAAGCTCATACATTGAATCTGACCGTTTCTACCATTTAATAATTAACACTTGTAATCTTTTATTACACTAACACTTGATTCTTACTGAATATGTCCAATAATTTCCATAACATAGCTGATGTATTTTGTCTATGCCGATCTTGTACTTTTCTGCTTCTTCACTATTCCAGCCAAACAAGATAGACTTCAGGAAATCTTGCTTGAAATAATCTATGCTGAATTTCTCCGTGTATGTCAATGTATGACTAGCAATAGAATGCAGCCCCTTGATTGGTGGTCCTATGTCGTAGCCATAGACAGTAACCTGATTCCACTCCTCCATGAGACACACAATATAATAATGACCTTCATAGAAGGAATACCCGTAATGTGGTAGTTGTAGATAGCTGAGCAGTGTCTGTGATTGATGCACAATTGTAATATCTTCCATATACTTGATCTTTGTATCGGCCATTATTTGTTTGGCGGTGTCATTATGATGAGAGTCCCAAGAATCAGGTACAGTCATCACATAGTGTGCAAAGTCATCTATTTCATATGTCTTCTCAAAATCTTCCAAGTTTTCCTTCAATAATGCTGCCATATAATCTGTGAAGATCTTATTGATACAAATAGATTGCTCGTCCCTCTTATCCATCTCACATTGGTTATAGTATTCTTCAATGATGCTTGGAATATAGAACACATTGATGTTATCTACCGTAGTGTATATCTCATCATTCATAACATTGTTCTTGTAGTCATAGATGAGTATCTCGGATTCTTTGGTGACTATACATGCTGTTCCACTATGAAATTCATTAATACCTCTCTATGAAAACAAGTTTCTATGAGCCTTACGTGCAGTATGCTCCCCATTTATCCCAGCATTTATCTTCCTTCTCATGAACGATCTTACGAACCACCTCGTTCTCGTTAATTACTGCATATAAACAGTCAGTGTATACACTTTATTGACTAACAAGGATGTGTTTACCTATCGACAATATATAATCACTTCCTGTACATATTGGCATATTTATTAGTGTATGTTGTTGTTATTCATTCTTCTGTGAATAAATATAATTGCACAGGTTTATTTATTTGTTTAAAGTAAGGGAAAGGTATTTATATATGCTTTTCCTAACTGCGGAAGAGTCTGTCATTGCTGCGCATAAATCATCCGCAGTCAGATGAGTAATCCTTTTTTTTTTTTTGTAAGGGAACATTGTTCCATTTTTTATTTTAGTTCCTTATAATATTTGAAGGGAAGATAAAGACTGGGTATTTGGGATAAAGGGATAAGAAATAAGAAGAGGATAAAATAATATAGTATAAATGGCTAAAAGAATAAAATAATAAAGTATAAATGGTTAAAGGGATAAAATATAGGTGTTAATGGGAAGAGACAGATATGTCATCTGTTAAAGGTGCATTTTGGGCATCGAAATCATCTGTTGGGAGGTCGTCGACAAGAGTGATTAAGAGCTTGGTAATTTTGGAAACGATGTTTGAAGGTATAATGGGTTGAGCGTCAAAAATAAATCGCCAATGGGCATGCCATATAGCTAGTAGAGTACAAGCAAATATTTGAAGGATATCCAGTGCTTGTAGAGGACAATGGTACAACCGAGAGGGACAAAATTGGAGGTTAAGTGAAGATCGAATTCGGGCTGCGAAGTCTGTGACTGTCAAAAATGATGAATCATAGATATACATATTGAAAACAGATCTCCAAATAGACATCTTCGTTGGGCATTCGAACAAGAAGTGATCAATAGTTTCTACTGTCGTCGAATCAGCATGACATATAGAGCAATTAGGGGATGGGTGGACTAGAGGCATAAAGGAATGAAGCAGCTGTCGAGTTGGTATCTTCTTGTGGATGATTCGATACCATACAGTTCGAGCATGCAGTGGGATATCAGAAGACCAGAATACATACCAGTCAAATGATGATGGTGATACTTCTGTTGATTTGATGGGTGGGAGTAGCGACTTGTAGTACTTTATAGAAGTGAATGAAGGAGGACTAAAAGCAGAAGACCGAGATACAGCTGGAGGAGTCACTAATACAGCACAAAGAGAAGACAGGTCCTGATCTTGAAAAGATATTTCATTGAGAGGGCGGAGACGAGGAGCTTGATCCATATAATCAGAAAGAAGAGGTAGTAGACGAATTTTACCCTCCTTAATAAGACGAATGGCTGTCCGAGATAGGTGTGGACGAGAGAGGTAAAGATTGGAAGAGTCTCTAAGAACCATGATCTGAAGGTCAAAATCGTATGTAAAGACATCTATGACTCTGATGTTTTGCAGCCCAGGATGCTGGTCGAGAAGTATATGGATAGGAATCATTGAAGAGGAAAGAGAGAAAGGAGGTGTTGAGGTATGAACCACGTCTAGAAGAGGAAGCGAGAGTACACTGAATGGATTGAGATGGCAGTGGGAGAAAATTCGGGGGATATTGTCAACAGCTCGAAGAAGATTTGTAGTGACATCCATGAACTGCTTTTGAGGTGAGAAAAGAGTGGGAAACCAACATGCCCTACGAGAATTTGGAAAAAGAAGGTAGTAGTGAACAGAAGGGAATTGGGGAGAAGTATAAAAGTGATTCATCAAAAAATGAATTACAGAGAGAACAGTGTTAGAAGAAGAAAGAATATAGTTGGGATTGAGCATGGGACCCAGCCATCGCCATTGAAGAGCTAGCTGTTGGAATGACGGATTCAAAAGGCCAAGACCACCGCGGGAACGACTTTGGTACAGTGTTGTAGAACTAAATTTAGGAAAAATCTTGTAGTTAATAAAGGATAAACCGATACTTTGAATAGTTGACATTTGGGCTTTGGTTAGAGTAAATAGGCGGAGAACATGCCACAGCTTGGAGTAGATTAGTGTATTAAGTACGGTTGCTCTACCTTGGATTGACAATTGTCTTTGTGAATGAAGAAAGCATGAACGTTGGATAGAGTCTCGTAGTCTTGAGAAGGCCACATTTCTTTGTGTTAAGCTGGAGCATAGGGGATAACTAAGATAACGGAGAGGAGAAGCTGAAGAGCGATCATGCCATGAGTGTATACCAAATGCGGATAGAAATTGTTGCCAATGTGGTAGAGGTGCGCCAGAGAGAGAGAAGGCCTCAGTCTTACCGTAATTCAAGAGAGCATTAGAAGCCTTCATATAAATTTGTACTGCTTGTTGGAGGAGGTGAAAATCACTTTGGTTTTTGAGTATAACCAAAGTATCATTGGCATAAGCTAGAATTTTGATTGCTGAGGGGATAATGTTTGAAGAAGATGAGCTAGGATTGTCACAGTCATCGTGGAAAGGAAGGAGACGAGAAAATGAGACAACTAGACTTTCCACAGAGGGGGAGATATGTAAATTGTTTACATCTGATGACAGAGAATCTAAATCATTGCTTGGAGATGTCAAAGGAGCTGTTTCAACATTAAAATCAAAACCCACGAATTTGCTATTCTGTAATATACTACGGATAAAAGGATCAAATGCAATATTAAATAAGAGAGGGCTTAATGGATCACCTTGTCTAAGGCCACGTTGTTGAACGAGAGAAGTGGATGTAAGATGTCCATTAACATTAACCTGAATATTAGTTGAGAAGAAGAGAGAGGTAATACTGTTAATTAGCACTTTTGGAACACGGAACTGATGGAGGATACGACGAAGGTATTCCGGATGGACCCTATCACAGGCTTTTTCTTGGTCAAGCAATAAGCCGATGGATGAAGAACTGTGATGTTGGGCTAGCATCTTGATGGATTGAACTGCCATTCCATGGTCAGCGATAAATCTTCCAGGCATAAAGCCAGGTTGATGAGGTGAGATACAGTTATTGAAGTGAGGCATCAGTCGTGCATTAATGAGTCGAGTAAAGATTTTAGCATCACAATTTATCAAGGATATTGGTCTCCAGTTCTTGAGATTTGAGAGATCACCCTTTTTCGGCAGCAGTGTCATACAGGTAGAAGACCAAATAGGAGGAAATATCCCTTTAAACAGTGCATCCGAGTATACAGAAAGAGCTAGTTGTGCAGTTTCATGGTGTTTGAACATGAGTGACAAGAGTTCGTATGGTAAGCCATCTGTTCCAGGACTACTCTTGCGAGGGGACCGTTTTGATTGTTCCAGTATATCTGTAAGAGTGATTGGGTGAACCAGAGAAGAAGCAGCTGATGGTGTAAGTTAATGATGTGAAGGGATAGTAGAGGCGAGAGTATTAACACTGGCAATATCTATAGAATCTGGCGTATATAATGATGAGTAGAAAGAGTGTACAGCATCTTCTTTGGATGATGGTGTAGAACATAGGTTATTAGTTACAGGGTGTATTAAATCAGGTATACCTTTTTTAACTGCTCTTTCTTCAATAGTACGTTTCAGATATCCAGCAGACACTTCTCCTTGCTCTCGCCATTGGCGTCCTGCACGAAGAGCTTTTGTCTTGACAATATCTAGTTGAATGATGCTAATAAGGTTTTCAATGGTTGGAAGACGAGGATGAAGAACCCGAGTTGATTTGAAAAGCCTGAGATACTTGTTTCTTTTGCGTTGTAGTCGAGTAAGACAACGGTTTTGCCATTCTGCTTTACGACGTCCAGTAGAGAGAGCAACTTCACGTATTACATTTTTTAGTGAGTCCCATTGATCTTGAATTGAAAGCTGGTTATTATAAGAAGAAGAGAAGAAGTTGTCTAGGGCAACTTTCAAAGCATCGATGAAATATGGATTTTTAGCTAAACCGGGATGAGCACGCCATAGTCCAGGACCTTGTTTACTGCTAGTAAATTGGAAGGATACTGAAAGGATAGAATGGTCGGTCCAATCTGAGCAATTATAGTCAACAGAAGAGTAGTGGAAATTATCAAACAGTGCAGAGGATGCATAGATATAGTCTATGGTAGAAAAGGATGATCCACGACGAAAGGTGGGCAGTTCATTATCATTCTGCGAATTCTTAAGACAGTTGAAAAAGAACGATGAAACAAAGTGATGCCATAGATACTGTTGGTTGCCATTGGCTATGAGGGTATTATGCTGTAAATCAGTGTCATTGTACATTATCGAGTGATAGTTAAAGTCACCGAGAATTAACAAAGGAGAGACGGATGTAACATCATATAAACCATTTAACGCTGGGAATATAGCATCAGCGGGATCTAGAGTCCATAATGGAGAATGGATGCAACTGAAGATTGGGAGTGTGAGAATTCTCTGAAAGAAAGCCTTTCGTGGTTGGCTGTATGCTGGCGCATAGATATTGACCAATATGAAAGGGTCAAAAAGATCATTGACATGAGTTACTTGGCAGGCAATCATACGCTGATCTATGGTAATAAACAAGGGGTCAAGTGTAATGGAAGAGTTAAGAGATATAATACCACAATGTTCTGACCAGATGGATGATTTGGACTGAAAAAGAATATCCAGCGTATTCTGAATAGGAAGTGTAGAGGCATGAGTTTCTTGAAAGCATAGAACGTCATATTTGAGAGAACGGAGGTAACGAATGAAAAGTGATCGGGTTTCTGGATTAGAAGATTTGAAAAGGCTACGGCAATTAAAAGTGCATATATTTAAAAAGGATGGCTTAGTGGAGTTTATGGGTGGAGCATAAGGTGTAGGTGTAGAGTTTGATATTGATGACGGAAATAATGAACTACTCATTCCATATTGGCTGCAATAACACCAGCAGCTTGGGAAGAATGAGGGGAGGTAGGACGAAATGAATTGGCAACATCCTCCATAGAAGAGTCAGCAGTATCAGTAGTGTTTTCTGGAGTGTTAGTAGGACGGGATGGTTTGATGGAGTCCATTAGATCGTTGAATTGAATATCTGTGATCCATTTCTTATTGAGGAAATCACGGGCAAGGGCAGTCTGGCATAGAATCGACGAGTTACGTTTCACGGCTGTAAGTAATCGATTCTGATGAATCTCAGTAAGTTTCGGCACACGTTCTTCATCAGTTGATGTAGCGAATTGAGGGTCCCGAAGAACAGTTGGCGAAAGAGGGTCAAAATTAATGTTCAATTCAATACCAAACTTCAGCAAAGTCTCAGTAAGTGGGAACATAATCGTTGTGAATGAGCATAGCCATCACCTGATTATCAGGGTAGTGTATATCAAGGATACGACCAGAATGTAAACCTAGTTTGCGTAATTTAGATCTTATGACAGATATTGGTTCCTTACCTCTGGTGAAAATATGGATGTATTGGAAGCCTTGAGTGGAGGAAACAGGGAGGAATGTACGAGCTATAGTTTGTTTGGCTGCAGTGGTTGTACGACGACGAGGAGTCTTGTTGGAAGCAGCAATAGAAGCGTAGGTAGAAGCTACTCTTTTGGAAGGAGGAACAATGGGATCTTGAGCTGATGGGGCATGTTTAGATGCTGCTGTACCTTGTACAATGGTAGAGGTATCTATTTGGAGCATTGAGTTCGAAGTATCTCCCATTTCTAGGTCTTGTGTTACAGATTGTTTGTTCAATTGTGCCTCGAGGTCAGCAATTCTGGAATTAGCTCGTGCAAGAGTTAATTTAAGTTCAGTGTTCTCAGCAAGAAGTGCTTCAAACTCTTTGAACTTTCCATCATGTTGAGTAAGCTTGGTTTTCACAGAAGCAAGTTCTCTGAATAAGTCTGAGATAAATGATGGCATCTCAGGATGTGTATGGTAATCTTCGACGATTACTGGGGCAGCGTTAACAAGCTGGTGTTGAGTAGACATTGTGTCTGATTCAGTTGTTGGAACTTCAATAATTGCTGAACGAGAGATGATAGTGCCGCTACGAAGAGGAAGATCACGCTTAAATTGCTTTTTCTTAGTAGCAGAGGTGTTGGCGATGGTCGATGAAGCTTTAGGAATCTTGGTGAAATTTATCGACGAGAAACGTCTTTTGGATCCTTGTTTGCTGATAGTTCGTTTAGTAAGCGAAGTTGGAGAGACTGATATCGCAGAAGTACGATTAACTGATTCTGTTATATCTGTGTTGATTGTAATTGTATATAATATTTCTGATGTGTCTTGTGGTTGATAATATATGGCTGTTATTCAGAATTGTAAGATACTTAAAATTTTGAATAGCGGGAAGGGATGGAACTTTATTTAAATAAATATGTAACAAATAATTTTAAACTAAACTGGTGTAGCATTAGCCTCCAGATATTTCTGAATATATATGTGATGTTCGTTTTTAAACATGTCAAGTGCAGCAGGCCTTGACCATGCTATATTATCTATAACACAATGCCAATGATATTTCCAAAGAATGGAAAAAGCGCAACACAGCATTGCAAGATCTTCTGGTGAGCAGTGACTGCTGTCTAGTTTTGATAGTAATATTAAAGCTGTCCAAACAACCATTTCCAATGAGAGGTATTCAGGTTTATCTAGAGCAAAATAAACATCCGTCCAGAAGTTGTACTTTTTAATACATCCTACTGAAAATTAGTATAGATTTTCATCTTCTTGACCACATATACTACAAACGAGAGTGTCAAAATGGCTAGAAATTCCATCGATGCAGCTTAATACGATGACCAATAGAGTTGTGTAACAGTCTCCACCATGGTGTGAACGCTTTGGAGGACATTTTAAGAGACCAGAATACTTTCCATAATGATGGCTTCAGAAGCTACCACTTGGGCCAATATACTCTATCTAAAAATTGAGTAGTATACTCATGCACTCTCTATGTGCACATTCTCTTTTCACTCATTATCATATATCTTTTTCTCTTCTTACAATTCTTCATATAGTATGAAGATTAAGGATAAACGGAGCATAATCTCTTCTATAAACCAAGAATATAGATAACTGGCTTGCGCTTATTATATGTATGAAAAATCAATTAACTTGATATTCTTCTATACCTCTTATGAGTTTCTATTGGCATGGTTATTGATATAGGTGCATGGTGCTGATACAGACAAGATCATACTCTTCAGTGTATATTATATAATATCATATGAAAACTTTTCTAAATATAGCCTTCATATCTAATTGATTTATCTTTGGATAAATCAAAAAGATGGGGAGATTACTGCGCGAATATTCATCTGATGTGTGATTAGATTATCACAGTAGTAGTACAATAAATCAACCATTCACAATTAGAATCTTAAATTTGCTACGACCAATTTCTTTGTCAACATCAAGGCATAAATTTATCCGATAAAACTGTTAGCATTTACTATGCAGTCAATAACAACTGATTTTAGTGGTCTTTACATATACTTATCGATCAAGAATACATACATACAAATACTCATTATAAACCATTTTAGATACCTGTATTTGTAGAACTTGATTTACATATGTAATACGACTCTAGATATATAGTTTCCCATCTACTTTCTGTCACAGGGATATCTTAATAGGTAGTACTTCAATCCTATTCAAGTAGACAACTATATAGTATTACTCTGATAAATACATATCAGAGTACCTCAAATACAGCTGCTTTTTTAAGAATAACTTTTCATTATCTGGAGCTGTTAGTAACTTATATCAATTGCTATAAAACCAAAGCGGGTATTCACATTGTTCTATACTGTCTCATGTATGACATTGGTTTCACAGCAATAGACTTTGTGCTCGTCACACAAATTACATTACACAGCAATCAAATTATTTAATTAACAGAAATTCTATACATCTTTCTTCATTACTCTTATTCACTCACAACTAAATAACTTGAACTATGCCCAACTGCAAAGGAAATGATTTTATTATGACTATTGGTAATGACATAAAAATTTTCTCAACTCTATACTCAATTTATTTACTACAGCCATTGATCAATATGAGATGGCGTTTATGCTCATACATGAGAAAGACACTACATGTAATGATATTCAACAGCCCGAACTAACGTAAATAAACATATCCGATATGAGTTATAATAGAGTGTTTTAGTAACCCATTGTGTTATGTAGTGGCACTGCATGTATCTTCAACACAGAAAACAAGTCACTGGAATATGGATACATTTATAATATGAAAAACCATGAATTGTATCCCCAAGTAGACAATAAATCGTTAATCTATTCTCCAAGTATTACACAAGACTTCTACCGAATATACAAAATGCCAGAACATCAGAGGAATAAGCAAGATAACACAATTCTGGAGATGTTCTGGCTCTATCTGGAATTAGTGTTGAAAAGCAAGGTCGATTGTTATGAAGCACTTACTCCTTCTTTAATTACTACATTACACTGGATAATAACAGTACCAGATAAGTGGGGCTCAGCATTCACTACTCAGTTTAAGCATCAGCTATTACTTAATACAGTGTTTGACATGGATAATGTCATCATAATACCACAATCAGAAGCTCTTATTTCGTACATCCAGCTACCACACTACAATTACGGATTAGTAAACGGTGAATATCTTATTGTGTGCTTGTTGCGAGAACATGACCAAGTGATACTGAATGAATATGAGATTGGTGTTCCTGTTAAAGGACTCAATAAGGTTTCCAACTACACATTAAAAAAATCACAAACATTCAAGATCAGGTACCTCAAGAAAGACTACCTCATTAAAGAGATATTCGAATTCAATAAAGATGATCAGAAGAAATACAATGTGAACTGTGAAGACATTATTCAATTGTGTTACGATAGTTATTGGAACACCGTAAGAAACTGTGACCCTAAATGAAGTCTGAATATCTATTAACCCATATAAGATAGGCAGCATATCCTACACTCTATGATCTATTGATGGAATACAAAGATGTATATTTAAAAGACATAGATCCCGCATTCTATGAAGATAAGGAAGAACAGCTGAGATCAATAACATGGGATAGTGTGTACATGAACAAAGGGCTTCAAAAATCTAGCTTCAAAAAGGTCAACAGGATTATTAGTGAAGTAAGCAAAGTTCGTTACAATGTCAAAGTCATTGCATCAAGTGAAGCCAATCTGGTTCGTCAATACGAGCTGCCTGAATACTTTGATCAATTACCTAGTGATGTAACCCAGCTGTTCAATAATTTCAGCGTGGTTAGTCACATTGTATTCATAGTAGGCGCAGCACATAGAGTTCAAAACCAAGTTGAACTGCTTGGTAAAGTACCAGAAGTAGTCTACCCTGAAAAACTGGATGCTATCAAGAGTGGAAATAACTTGTACATAAGTAAGTTGCCACCGTCTCTTAATTCAAATAGATTCTTACTCATCTTTAATAGACATCAAATGGGATTGTAATAGCTTTGTATATGTTGATTCGAAAAAAAACTCAACCTATATTAAGAATATTTCCGAAGTAATAGAAAATTGGTGAGAGAAATAGAATAGGATAGAAAGCATCGTATTCAACATAAGCATTCTTAGTTATACAGTACGTGACTGTTTTAATATAAAAGAGCATGACAACCAATACAGAGTACCTGAAATAAATACAACAGATAGGTAAGCACAATTTGGAGATGACTTAATGGATGTTGTCTAATAAACATTTACAATAGATTCATCCAGTTCTTTCGACTGGATGAGCTTCTAATTTGGTCACAAGTAGAATGTGCTGAAGAGAACATACAATCAGATGCAGAGAACAGACAATCAGAAACACAGCAAGTACTACTCGAGGCTGATGAAGAACTATCAAAAACAAAAAAAGAAAAGCTAACAGGAGATGAAGAACAGATTGAAACAATAGAAGTAGGCTTAGAAACTGGGAAAATACAGCTGGAAACAAAGGAATTAGAGTCAGATAGAGAGAAAATAGAATCTGAAGCAGAAGAGAATTATTCAAGCGATGAGAGCATACATTTTAATACTAAAGAAAAAGCCCAAGAAGTAAAGAAAATATCATTGGAGGGTGAAGACATTTCAGTAAAATCACTTGACATGAAAGAAAAGCCAGAAGAAAATAAGAACAATCTGTTGGTGGTTGAAAAAACACTGACCAATAATAACGAAGATCAACTAGATATCAACACAGCCAAACTGGGAGTTGTGAATACGGATATTATGAAAAAGCCTTTACATTTGAAAGAGATTGCAACAAGTATCACAAAAATTCTATCTTTAAAAAATGCCATATCGCTTAAGAATAAAGAATCAACGGGTGGAAACAGTAAGAAGCCGCTTGACACAAATAAAATAACATATCCACATGAAGAGACCAACAATGGATCAGCCGATGAACCAAGTTCAGCCATTCCATCATTGAAAGAACAACTTCAGAGTATAACCTCGTTCTTTTTTCCTGATCCTACTGAACTTCTCAATTACAAAACTACAGTGACTACAGAGAACTGCATGTCTCTATTAACAGCTTATATCGATACCTTGCAAGTTTACATTAGAGATTACTTGATAGAGACAGCAAAACATCAGGGATCTGAAAAAATCAACTACTACCTCTCAGTCGATTCTTTCATTATAGAAAGATTTCTCCAAAATTATGACACTATGAGGCATATATTTCTATTTGAACTCCCGGCTCCATACGCTGCGTTGCCTATGAAGCTAATTTATCCTGAACAAGTCACAGGTGTTCACTGTAAAGATACGATTCAATGGTATAATATCGCACAGGAAATAGTAGACTATCCACAACATCTTCTTCAAGTACAATTAGACGAAAATTACATAGATTTCGCAGCAAATGTAATTTTACCACTTGATCAAAACAATATTTCAGCCGAAAACGAGACTTTACTTACATTGAAGAGTAGGCGAATAGAGCTTAATATGGTGGAAATGATTGGTGAAGCTTTATGGGATCACATACAATCAATGGGAATGTGTCCGATTACTACTTGTTCAACACACAGAATATCGGATTATCAAGATGATATAGATATGTATCATGCCTTTGTTGAGAGCTTTTCACACTACTTTATTGAAGAGGTGAGTTACTAAATACAAAGATGGTATCATATGAACTAACATCTCTTACTAGTATATGATGGGCAATGAACAGGGCTTGAGTAGTTTTTACAAGACCGTCAAGATCAAAATGAACAAAAACTGTGCATGCACATTCGATATTGCGCCTATTGACATATTTGATATTTGCATAAACCCAGCTATTGAGCATCTTACTTCTGTTATTTATTCAACTACAACAAATTCTCATATATTTGGTTCCCACAATATAACACATATTGCCATTATGGGTGCACCCATAAACCTAAAGTGCTTAGATACATGCAACGAGATAATGAAAAGATTGAAGAACAGAATAACCCAACAACGAAGGTACTACAGCCATATCACATTGCATTGGATACCAGAGAGCATTTTGTCGATTATGCATAAGGGAATACTATCTATTAGTAACAATCCAAAAGGTGGATTACTTGAGCAGATAACATCAGGACTCTACTATATTACCTTTTCTCAAGAAGGATTCTATCTTGAAGGAAATGAAATGTTATCTGATAGATCGTGCATTTATTTTTCCGATGATACGAGAATAACAGATTCATTTCGCAACGAAGGGTGTCTTAAAACCTTTTTCTTCAAAGACGATAATTTGCGTCTAGGTAGCTATAAATACTAGAATCTATTTGAAATAGGACTAACTATCTTCTTCTAGATGTTTACTTCAAATTAAGAAATGATGATGATTCCAAATCAAGGTGTATAAATTCATTTATAGTGACTACTGCTACTACTTATCCTTTAACCCCAAGGATGTTCTATGGTCTTTATCAAGTATCTTTATCCTTTCATGAAGATGGAGAAAGAGACTCACCGTTAGTATCTGAAAACACAAGTGTGTTCAAGTTTAGGGAGTGTATGCTACTTACTCCATTTGCTTAATCTGACAAATTCTATTTATTTCTTTGGTTTGTAAGAGAGATGATGCTTCGTTTATTTAAAGTCTGTAACACATGTAAAGAGGTGGAACGGACTGGGTATAAAATAATAATAAAATAAAAGAAAAAATGAGAAATGAATAACTAGTACCTAGTTAAGTTAAAGAGTTTTCAGCATACATCTGAGCAAGCAGTTTAAGAGCAGAGTGATAGATAATAACTGGAAGAAACGGCTTATCATCAAATACAAGTCGCCAATGAGCAGACCCTATGGCCTGAACACCACAAGCAAAGAGAGGGTAAAGACGAGGATTGTATGGAATAGCTGAATGAGGAACGATAAAGGTGTTGTAGATGGGCAGTATAAAGATGTACGGTAAGCAATGTGATGCTGTATCACTTATTATACCCTTATATATATCCTTCTTATAACCCACGTAACCTCTGTGATGACATCAGTCGCTCTGTATATTTATTACTTCCCTGTCTAGAAAGATAATACTTCTTCAATCAATATTGATAATAAAACAAGTAAAGGATTCTTAAAGTATTAGTTCCAGTATAAACTTATAAAAATACAACAAAAGGAACACCGAATTTGGACAGAGTGTAACGGAGGTATGAAGGATGTATACGGGTTTATCCCTTTTCTTGGTTCAATAGTAGGCCAATGGAGAAGGAATGGGAATGTGGCGCATTCATTTTTAGTGACTAAATAATAATACTATTATCACTGATGAATCTGCCAGGCATAAAGCCAAGTTGGTAAGAACTGATGCATTTATCCAGAAAGGGCATTAATCGAGGCTTGACATGACAATTAAACACTGTGGCATCAGTATTGATCAGAGAGATAGAACGCCAGTTTTTCAAACTGAATAGATCACTTTTTTTTGGGAAGGAGTGTCATACATGTAGATTCCCAACTTGGTGGAAATATTCCATGAGTGATTGCATCTGAGTAAAATTTTACAGCACCTTGAAAAGATAATGGATGATGAAGAATTAAGCATATGATTTTGTATGGGAGACCATCTGTACTAGGGCCACTTTTTCTTGAAGAACCTTCAGCTCATTCTCGGATGTCATTCAAAATAAAAGGTTGAACAAGGTAAGCATGGGACGAATATGAAATAGGTTGTTCAGATGGGATCAAGGCTGTTAGTGTTTCTGCACCGTCAGCAGGACTCATGGATCGTGTATCACTTAGTGATACAGGCTTTGCTTAAGACTTACTCGTTTCTTGTTGTTCAATTAGTTGTTCGAATAAGATATTGGTTTTGATAAGACTACAGACTATGGTAGATGTATACTTTTGACTCCTCTTGACAAGAGAAGAGGAGGGATCGATAGCGTTAGGAGAAGAGAATTGGGAAAGAGCTCGATTGCCATTAATGGTTGCATCTCGTCTGTGCTTGAAACTTTCTTGAGTGCCTTTTTACCGGGGGTTGAGGAGTCATAGATGGAGAATAGAACATCGAGGCTCGTCTTTTATTACCGGATGGTCAAAGGTGATATGTTAAGCTCTATTGATACATCAGAAGTAGTGGGGACGTCACTGTTTTCAGCTATGCTGTCTGTGGATATTTCCATTTGTTTTTAGTTATTTTGGAATTTGTATTCACTTTGTTACTATTAAGCTGCGGAACGGGTATCAAGGTATCTGAAAATTCAATTAAAGGGAAGAAAGGTGATACAACAAATATAGCCTGTGTAATGTCAGATTATTATAAGTAACTTGAATTTCTAGTTCCCTTTTTCTTGCTAGCCATAACTCACCCATCAATATGTCACGATGCTCTGGAAATCATTACATTATGTCTATTGGTAAAATAGAGAGTACTCTATATCCCCATATAAACTGACACTTATTACAGTTATCGATGAACATGATGTGAAATTTATGATGAACCATGAAAAAAACTCTGCATGTGCAGATATTGATGCTCAAGTAGTCATGTAAACAAAAACAAAAAGTTATACTTATCTCAAGTGACTAACATATTGATATGCTATGTTTAGGGGTACAGCGTGCATAATAGGCAAGAATCATGAAATCCTCAAAACCGGTTATATATACAACGTCATGAACAGTGCTCTCTATTACAAAGTAGACAATAAATCTATCTTCTTTTTTCCATCTATCACAGCAGAGTATTATAAAGTGTGCAATCAAAAAGGGAAAAAAGATAACAAAACTATTCAAGCACAGACTGCTTTTCTCTCATACCTGAAGGATGGCATTGGTCGAACATTAAGCGCAGTGAAAATCTTTGATGACACTATGTGTGATACATTGCACTGGATTTGTACTGTACCTGATACATGGAGAAGTGATATGATAGATTTCTTTAAGCAGCATATCACAGAACTAGAGAATGTGAATGACATTACAGTCATCAAACAGCTGGATGCAACTATCAGTTATTTCCAGTTACCTCATTTCAAGTACTCATTTGTCAATGGTGACTACTATATCGTATGTCATTTGGAAAGATACAGTGAAGTTGTCGTATATGGGTACGAAATAGGTCCCCCGGTCAGGGGTCTGCACTCAATTGCTAGTTACACTTTGAGCTATTCAAAGAGATTTCCTGTTACTTATTTGAGTAAAGACTATTTTTGTGATGTGTTGTTTGATGGAGATGAAGAGGCAGCCAAAAAATATAATCTCGATCTCAACATTCTGGTTCAGTTCTGTTATGGAAACTATTGGAAAGACTCAGTAAGTGGTTACAATTTGACTTTGTTATGGTACATCCTAAACAAGGAAAAACCCTAGGTGCATTCTCTGTACGATCTATTGAAGGCATACAAAAACAGATATTTGCGAAACGTGAAAGACTCATTCTTCAAAGACAAAAGAGAACAACTGAAACTAATTACTTATACGAGTATTAGGGATAACAAGAACTCACTGGTTGATTGTCTTGAAGAAGTGACAGACAGTATTATCGAACTCGCAAAGACGCATTATAATGTGAAAGTCACAGTAGCAACTAGTTCTATTCTGATGTATATTGATGAACTTTTATCTTATGCTGATCATCTTTCTTCTTATGCATCAACATCGTACCATAACTTCAAACAGAAAGAAGGCTCATTACTGCTGACTGGTGCAATCCATCATCTTCATAACCAACTCAATATCAGAAACTATGGTATATCTGTAGTCAATAAAGAAGAGCTCGACTGTATTTATGAAGGCAATGTACTCTATCTAAGTATGTCATCATAGTTATTGGCGTATCTATTTTTATTAACCTGATGTATATGAAGGTGTAAAAAGGAACAATAACTCAATCTTATTTGTTAACTCGAAAAAACAAGAGACAGTTCTAGAAGACATATCCAAAGTTATCCAAGACTGGTAATGATCGTGCCTGTGCCAAATGAATCTATCTAATTTCTGTAATAGCTATTCAATTGATGAGTGCTTTGATATCACAGATCAAGTTAACGGGTTTCATATCAGAGATAAGAGCATAACTGAAAAGTAATAGTAGTGTTATGGAAGGGTACAACCTTAGCATCTCATGTTACTCTATATAGGTTTGTACAGATGATGCAACTGGATAAAGACAAACTAGCACAGATCGATGCCCTTCAGAAGAGTAAGAAGTCCAATCAAATAAGAAAACAATTACGGCAACTAGCAAATGTGAGAGAAATCACAACCAACCAACTTTTCTCCGATGTCCTTGAACTCTATGCTTCTAGTGCATTATCCATAAACCGTTTTAGATCACATATCCCAAGAGATAATCACATCTCTATGTTATGTGTGTATATTGATATCCTACAGATTTACATAACACAGTTCCTCACTTCGAAAGGCTTAGTCGACGGTCAACTGAAAATCTACTTCTCAGTAGACCATGCAATACTCGATCAATTTAATGTGGATTACGATAGATTCAGACTATTCAATTCATCGGATATCAACAGAACCTATCCTGCACAATGTATGGGTCTGATTCATTTTGAACAAGTGAGTTCCGTGTACTGTAAAGAACAAATCAAGTGCTGTGAATCTACAAAAGACTATTTTGATTATCCTCAGTATTTTGTTCAAGTTCAGTTATATCAAGCATACATAGATGTCACCATGAATGCGGTGCTGGCTTTGAATAAGAATATACGATCAACTGAAGATGAGACTGTACTCACGTTGAAACGAAGAAGAATACCCTTTGATATGGTTGAAATGATAGGTGAAGCGTTGTGGAATCATATACAATCAATGGATGAATGTCCGATAAGTCTGTGTACTCATCATCCAGTATTTGATGATGAAGAGGGGATGTACCTGAATTTCATGGATTGTTTTAAACATTACTTTACCGAGGAGGTAATACCGAATAAACCAGATATGCATCGAGCTAACTGTATTCTCATAGTATGTGATGGACAATGATAGAGAAGGAATAGATTGGTACAGAGAGGCCAAGATAAGAATGAACAAGAACTGTGAGTGTACCTACAGTCTATCAGCCATGGATCTATTAGATATCTGTATTACTCCTACCATTGATCACCTTACCTCTCTTATCTATGCATCTCTCAGTACTGTGTTTGATAAATACAAAACAACCTATATGGTTATTATGGGGTCACCTATGGAGTTGAAATGCATGGATGTACGTCATCAGTCTATGCAAAGACTTCAAAAGGCTGTACAGCACCGTCAAAAGTATTTCAATCATCTGACAATTCATTGGATCACAGATGATATTCCCTCTGCAGTGTTTAAAGGGATGAGATTCATCATTAACAATCCATTAGGTGGACTACTTGAGCAGATTTCATCTGGTATGTATTATATCATCTTTAACAAAATAGTCTACTTCCTTGATAAGGACTGGGTCTATCTCGAAAAGGATACACCATCAGCCATTCTTGATAAAGATACAAGGATCTCAGAAAACTTACGAGAGAATGAGATGATTGATATATACTATTCTGGTGAACATGAAGTGTATACAGGTAAACAATAAAAAGAACATCCACACTAGCAAGCCTCACAGATAATCATATATATATCTATATCTAGGCATTTGTTATCAATCAAGAGAAGAGCAAGGCGACATATTAAACTATATATCCAATATATGTTACCGTGGGGCTGATACTTATCCCATCATACTCAGAATCTCTTACGGTCTTAACCAAGTGGTGATGAGTTACCATGTTGAGGGAGAAAGAGAATCACCTCTTATTGATGCAAATACATCTGAAGTCGTGTTAAGGGAAAACACACTCCTTGCTCCATTTATATAAATTACATCCAATTACATTTATCAGCTAACATCTAACCCATTCTGTGGGAAGAGAAGTGCATTTATTCCTTATATAGTAACCATCCTCTGTGGAAAGGATCTACCCAAACGTGAAATATTTTCCTCTTTCGATACAAACTTTCCTTTTTAAGACTATGTGGTCTATAACATGGTCTTCACAAAGGCAGTTGCTATTTTGACTCCATTAGGTACTTTTCTATCTGATTGATTGAATGTGTCACTAGTGATCAACTCAGAGTGTTGATGTAACAGACTGATTTCCTAATACCACCCATAAATGTGTCAATGACCATTCTTGTTTTGTTGTGATTCTTTACCTTATTCAGAGCTGTTCTCAGTTGTGGATTGGTGGTGATAATCATTACTTGTGCTTCTAAATCCCTTTTACTTGATCGTTGTCCGAAATTGGGTGATCCAATCATGGTCAAAGAAGGTTTGGATTCATTTGGAAGAGATACCCAAAGACCTAATAATAATCCATTCACTCACCCTTCTTCATCTTTTCTTTCTTTCTATCTTTTTACCTTTTGCATGGTATGTCCACCCTGGTCTTTTGTATTCATGAATGAAGATATCTTGCTGTCTTTTCCATTTCTTGACTTGTTTATAGAATTGACGTTCAATGAAGGTATAAGCAGGAGGAAGGAATCGAGACACACCCTTTGAATTGAAGAATCCATTTGCCTAAGAGTCATTTTCTGTATTAGATGAATGTAACTCTCACAGGCTTATCTTTATATGTATTGATTTTTACCTCGGGTGATGCTGTCAGGAACTTGAACTTGGCCTGTGTCTTCAAGATATACGACTTGTACTGATCTGTGAAATTAAAGTACCCAGAAGTCAAATCAATAGTCCATTTCTGTTGTTGTCGGTTCGCTATCTTCAATAACTCCAGTGTCATCTTCTCATCTTGACGAATATGAAAGGGACCCATCTGAATCACAGGTAAGATCACTGTATCTTCTTCTTCTTTAGGGTCAGGTGAGTCCATGTATTTATCCATAAACACATTCAATCGACGATGAACCTCAAATCTATAATCCCTGCTTTGTTTAACAGGGTCAGGAATACCCTGTATATATAATCTGTACTTGTCTTCAGGATCTGGTTTTAATTGATATGAACACTGACTGATGAGATGAAGGAGATCACGGTAGTATCTGCTGAGATCTGAATGATGGAATAGCATGTATCGATCTTGTCGATTAGTAAAGTAATCAGTGCTCAAGTTGGCTCTAATTGGATTACAGGTCGATTAAAAGAGTGAATATACTCCCCCCCCCTCATACACACACACACACACACTTACCCACTGAGCATCACTTTATCATCAAATCCATAGAGCTTCAAGTGCATTAACCCTATTGTCTCATTGAATCGTTGAGGTAAGGTTCGTTTGAGCAGTCCCTTAAGATCAGGTGTATGATACATAGCTACTTTGATTTGATCCGGATAGTCCCTTATCAAAGGTAGTAACAGAGTAGCTGAACTCTCACCCTTCGATAACCGTGTTCCTCTTAAACAGTCTATCAGAATATGTACTTGTAACTGACGTGACTGACTCAATGCTTGTCTGATAGTATCTACCTATGATCATGCTTCATGAGTCTACATGCTCTAATCTATCTTTATATATATATATATATATATATACATACCAATTCTTGTTCGGATTGTCCTATATAAAGAGCTGCTATATATATATGGTGTTTAGCACCCAATATATGGGACTAAATAAATAAATGATTCAACACACACACACACACACACACACATTATGAACTGATTATTATTTTTGATTATACCTTCAACTGTGTATAGAATTGAGTGGGTTCATACAATGGTTGAATACATTCTCCTTTTGTATAAAATGAAGGTGCATAATCCAATAATGGAATCAACGGGTTCAACTGTTTAGACTTCAATAAGAACTGTGTAGATGAAGTAGCGAATGAACGCACAAGCTGTGTCCATCTCATCCCAAGTACCATTTCAAGGGTCAAAGTTGGGGGGAAGTGTTTACTTTTTTCTTATAAAATTGAAATTTCCTTTTAAAGACACGAATTTCCCATCCACCCTCCCAAACATCCTAACAACGTGGCCCTAGTGTAAATCAATATCCGTATAACTCGTGTACCTAATATAGGCGGGTGTAACTATGAATATATATATATATATAAATATATTTCATCTGTTCATTTCTCTCCCCCCTTTTTCTCTTTCTATCACTTCATTAACTTTAAAAATGATAGAATCGCCTACTGCTGCTGATTCTATAACGAATAAACAGTCTTCTGAGAAATCATCTATTTATCATACATGTCGGTCTGTTCTCCATGCACTCGAATCAATACCTGGATTCGATATGTATTTGAGACCAAGTGAAGAGAGTGACCTGTTGACTCAGTTATGGAATATATGTAAACAAGGATCGAGTCTGTGTTATCTTTATAACACATTGATGCCACATACACCTATCACCGTCAACACAAATTCATCAGCAGCTAATAAATCAAAGGCCTATGTTTATCACTTTATTATTGCGTGTAGAGATCAATTGATGTTTCCTGAAGACACTCTGTTCACAGTAACCGATCTATATCAGAACAACACCAATGGATTCGTAAAGGTAAGAATAAAGAGATAGTGTAAGAACATAGATTTTGACCCTGATGAATAGGTGGTGAATACAGTCAAGAGGATATTGGATCTATTGGAGGAGAAAGGGATTATATCGGTGAAATCATTGGATGAAGCATGTATGAACCAGCCAAAGGACATGAGAGACAATGTTGTATTTGAATTACTATCCACAGAGAGGAAATATGTACAGGATTTAGAGGCACTACAGGTAAAATAAAGGTTATATAATAAGACACATTTGAACTGTTTATTAATCAATAAGGGGAGAACAGGGCTATAAACAGGAAGTCGAGGCACAGGATATACTAACCAAGGACACCATGCACTACTTATTTGGTAACCTGAATGCTCTAGTCGACTTCCAACGTCGATTCCTTATCCAGATAGAAGACCAAGCATCTAAACCAAAAGAAGAACAACGATTTGGTTGGTTATTCATTCAACACGAAGAAGCCTTTTCCGTGTATGAACCCTTTTGTGCTAATTTCCAAATTGCACAAGATCTAGCTGTACAGGAAGCCCCTAAATTACAGAAACTAGCACATATCATGTCTCCCTACTATGAGCTGCCTGCTATGTTGATCAAGCCTATTCAGAGAGTATGTAAATACCCACTCCTCATACAACAACTGGTCAAGTCTACACCCGATACATGGCCACACGCTATGGAGAACCAAGTTGGGTATGAATCCATTCAACGAGTGACTAAGAAAGTAAATGAGACGAAGCGAGTACAAGAGAACTTATTAGTAGTGAAGGATCTCAAAAAGAGATTGGTAGTAGATGATCAAGACACATTCACAATGAACAAACTAGGAAATTTATTGTTACATGATAAATTTCTCCAGCAGCCATCTGAAGTGGAAAGCCATATACACCATCCGCGGGAAATGGCTCTGTTCTTGTTTCCTGAAGTGATATTGATATGTAAAGAAATTAAGGAGACAAATAAGAATACAATCAAGATGAGAAGAAGAAAGGAGGGATCATTGGTGTTGAGAGCAAAGATCATCACATCACGCTTGGAACAGATCAGAGTACCCGAGACACAAGGTAGATAACAGAAGATGGATCTATGATGGCTTATTTGCTTAAACTAAACTATTTATTTATATCAACAAGGATACCATTTATTACATCTTACTTGGATTGATCATGATCTTCAGTCTGTTTATCTAAGGTGTCGTAACGATGAACAACTGTCTCAATGGTACGAAGCCATTCGCCAGTTAATGGATACCAATGCAACCAAGATCAGTCCAGACCCACCTAGACTAGAAGAGAGTTCATTCTACTGTGACGATGAAGGAGACAGTGAAGAAGAATACTTGATGAAAAACCGATCTCAAATTTACCAATACAACAATAGACACACAGCTCATGGAGATGCATTACGAAAGCCTAGCCATGGAGTACTCACTGTTCCCACCTTACCTCCCTTACCTAGATCACCCACAGACTATTATTCCCCTCATGTTTACCCCCCTTCACCATCGGTCAGTCCTTCTTCATGGAAACCATCTGAAGAGAAAGTATGGAAAGAAGATCATAAATCCTACGATAACCAGTTCATCCGAGCAAGGTCTCAGAGTACACCGAATATCCAACGACCTCATTACCCTTTATCCCCTACGCCTGAACTCCCTCCTCTCGACAGATTCGATTCGATCACGTCTACAAATGAAATCATGAAGATCAAAGTCCATTACTTTGGAGCTATCTATGTGGTGGTGGTGCCTGATACGATACAGTATGATGAGTTACAACGAAGGATCGAGTCTAAGATCAAGTTGTGCGGACAAGAGTTCGAGACTGCTGTGTTTGGTTTGAAGTATGAAGATGAAGATGGTGATCTGATCACCATAAGTTCAAGTGAAGATGTACAGATGGGGTTCGAGAACAGAGGACCGAACAATACAGTCAATCTGTATGTTACTTCATAGAAAACAAACACATCCACTTAGAACCCCTCTCCCCTTGTATTTTAACCTTTCCCCCTTTCTTCTATATATCATCCATCTTACTTGCTTCTACATCATCATTCACTATTAAACAAAAAACAAAAAAAAATTACCTCTTATTCTCAAAATAAACAACGTCTCTCTCTCTCATTGTTACCCATAATGTCTAGACTAAAGGGAATCAACAAGTGGGTGGAATATAAAAAAGAGGCAAGTGCTCATCGTGGGTGTAGTAACATCTTCATTAGAGAGAACTGTTGTTTGTGTCATAATGATCTTCATCAAGTTGACATTGGGAATATTTGTGTTATTTTCTCACATTATTCAAATCAAATAAATAAAAAAGTTTTTATTATTATTACAATTAGATACTCAGATGATAGCAGTCAAGAATAATTTCAAGTGAACTGAATAATAACCACTTGGTTCTATGTTTGATGAGATCAGCTCATATCAAGCAGTAATAAGGAGTGTTCAGTGTATCTTTAGTTGGATAAGTTATATGATCAATATCTAAATTAATTCTTTAATGATCAATTGGAGTACATTCGATCGTGGAAGTAGTAATGAAGAATGAGTATTTGGAAGGGAAATATATCAATTTGTGATATTGAGTAAGCCAATGCATCATCTTATAATAGGTGTTTTATCAGTAAATAGGAATCCAGTTAGATAACATATGATACTACTTATTTCCTGGGAGCATGTTCCAAGGCTAATATTCTTCCCTTCTAGACATGTGTACAAATCCACGGATCATTGTGGGCTCCAGTTATGCTTTCTATGATCCATATGATCCAACTTTATGCCTTGGTGAACACTGCATTCGTCTATCTATACATGCATCTAGATGAGAGTTACCTGTTGTTTCTTGATATGATTCTTATCACTTTTTCACACTCAAATAAGGAAATAAGCAATTATACATAAGCATGGTATAGAGACTAAAGAAATAATTCAATCCGTGCCCGCATCTGGATTAAGTAGACACAAGAAATCTATCCGATCAGTTATGCTGCACGGTGTTTAATATAAAAATAGCCCTTTTTTGGTAATATATACTTATGGAACACAAACTAGATTTATATATTTTTATGTATAAATGAGAATCACTTCCTAGATTCAATACACTCGTATGGAAGATGATCCTCGGCATCTCCCTTCCTTTCTTTTGCTACATTATTGCCTGTTTCAATAGTAGAATATCAATCATCTCTCTTTCCGTTCACTTCTTCCCATCATGGTTTTATCAGGAAAGTAGAAAGAGATGGTTTCGCTTTTCCTGTATCACCTCCTCTCCCTAACAAGGTATTGCCTATGGAACCAAAGAATACCTCTCCCTACCCACACTATCTGGTATCTTATCCTAGATAAGATGCCAGCATGATATTTACTACACTCAAATCTCCCAAACACCAAAAAGTTTCATGCACATTTCCCTTTGTTCTTTAATCATTATTTCAATCGTCTTGAATATACTTTCCAAATGTCAAAACATGTTCCACAGTTCTTGATTTGAATGTAAAAAGTGGAGAAGGTGTAATAGACAACATATCCTCAAATGACTGTGTAAATTCAGTCACAGTGATGTCCCCATCTTTGGCTGCTATATTCCATGCTTTTGAGAGTACCCCATTTCCTTCAGCCATGACATGGACATTGAGATCTTCGATTGGGAGAGTCAAGAAAGTAAAGTACTTCAATTGACATTCAGGCAAGTAAAACACGGTTTTTTTCGAAAAATCGTCTGATGAAAGCTCAAAAGCAGTGACGAATAATCTTCGAATGTTAGGACATAACTGCTCGATCTCCCTAAAGTAAACGTTCTGATTCAAGCCCATAAATGGAACAAACAAAGTAGTAAGATTAGATAATGTCCTGGTGTGGTCGATGTACATGGATAACTGCATGCCAGTAATAAGGAGTACACACAGGTTGGGAAACATAGCTTGGATTTCTTGTAAAGAGAAATCTAATCGATGAACAAAGAGGCGTTTCGCATGGGGCCCATTCAAACGTATGATACTTGGGTAAAGTTCTGCGCATTCAATCTGCAAATGAGCCCACCGACGTCCTTGTTTGGTATGTCCAATCAAATCAAATGATTGTTGATCTTTATCAAAGACCTTTTCGATGGTGATGGCCAATAAATCGTAGCCTGTGAAGTCGATTTTAGAGTCAAGTATACTGCAAAGTGAGGCTCCATCCATTTTTCTAATATTGATAATCTTCTCTCCGATTGTCTTCTTATCTAAAACATACTCCACCAACTCAATACTTGAACTGGTGTATTGTGGGATGATCGATTTGAACTTCTGAATATTCGGAAACAGCTGCTTGATATTCTTGGTGATCTTCGGTGATGGTTTCAGGCCACTCAGAATAAGTACATTGAGTCGTGGAAACTCTTCGTTGGACACGTTACTCAGATTGGATGTTTTGAGATTGGCAATAGTCAACTTTCTCAAGTGAGGAAGATCTTTGATGATGTCTAAGAGAAGCATGCTCGGTCCAAGTTCGATTTCCAAGTGCACAAGTTGAGGGAAAAATCGGATGTATTCGTAGATGTTTTCGAATGTTTGAGGATAGTTCTTATACGATAAGTCTATATTTTCAAGTGTCAATCGATGCGTCCAGAAAAACTGATGAATCTTCTCAATATTCTCCACTCTTCTGCTATACGTCACAGTTTTTATATTAGGTAGTGCTTTGTCACCGAAGAGGACGGAATCTCTTATCAAACACAACTGGAAATGAACAGATTCAATGTGTGGTGAGTGCATCAATAATTGTACCATCTCGTTGTCTTTTGTGCATCCTACTTCTAGTTTCTTGATATACTCTATGCATTCTTTAGCCCGTGAATACTCCTTTGAACAGTTCACAAATCGGGTTGTGTATTTGATATCGTCCGTGATCTCCATGGAAAAGTACAATTGTGGAAGACAGATGTTGTACCATTTCTTGTTGACGGTCAAGCAATGAAACATGTTTTCTTTGGAGAGTCGAAGTATGATGCTCGTAAGTATTTCAGCAGGAATGAACTTCATTGAAAAATAAGATGATAAAAAGAATCATGTACAACTTGATTGGGATTTAGGTTTTATATGTTTTTTTAGATAATAAGCATCGAGTTGACCACAAGATCTGGCAACAAAAAAAGATGTCATTGTTTTCTTAATAATACACAAGATAAGTAGAGTCACAATGAAAGTGCAGCCAGAAAAATTATATACATGTTGTTAATATGATTATTTGATTGTTATGGGCTCAATGTGCTATTTATCTCTATTCACCAATTATCTATTAAAATATGTTCCTAACATAATATATATCTCTTTGTTTTAGCATTTTATTAATACCCATAAATTTATACTTGAAGGTATATCTATAATGAAACTTGAGATAAACACTTCTTGTTTATGGGAAAAACTATGCTTTGTGTAGTCTATATTTATATAGTTTATGGAAGAAAAAAATGTATCCTAAGAATAAAACAAGGATAATATGTGCAAAGAGTAAAAGAGATATATAGACAGAAATAAATTACTCTACCACTGTATTTTTGGAAAGAAATCATTGTACTAGGTGGTAAGTTATCTGGAAATTTTATAAATTGAACTGCAGGGCGTCAAAAGTGCAAATAATACCTTCTTATGCTATTAAAAAAGAGAGTGATACAGTTAAACGAAGTGGGTGTTATTGATAAAGATCATAGTGCAATTGATTATTGGAATCATTCTGTTTTCGACTAACTATTTAATGTTGAAATATTATTCTTATTAGAAAGAGAAACGTCGTTGAAGCCGTGGACCGTATGAGGTAACGCGATATAGCTCCAAGTTAACTTTAATGTCGTTAGACTGAAGAATGTCATTAGCATCAAAATTATTATAATTATCGAAGAGTCTGTTGAGCATATTTAGATAGGTATGATAGAATATTAAAACTTCTAAAGACGACAAGTTATTGACCAAAATAATTTATATTGCAAATGAGATGGTAAAGAAAGACAGTTACAATTACATAATGTATTTACGAGCAGAAGTCTCTATATCCGTGGCAGAAATAAGAAATATGCCAAAGACTTTGGTTTACAATCGAAATGAGAGTGGCTGAAAATCTACTTACGCTTTTCTAAAGGTAGGAATTCGATATTTAAGAGTAGGTTCAGGGTGTGTAGTGTTTGATGTATCTTATAGCAAAATTAACAGTAATACACAATAAATAAAAGTTAAGAGACTATATGGATTAAACCAGACACTTGAACAATTCCAATCCTTATTCATGAAAACAAACAAAGACTATTCATAAGAAAATGGAAGGATTGATAAATCTACCAGATTGAAGTTGCTCAGTTATATATTTGACGGGTGGTTCCAGTTATGTAGATTACTGGTAATTGATTCAGATCGCTGATTATATCGATGGTCATAAAAACAGTATAAGATTATCCAGGAACAAATCAGAGTCCTGAATCATAAGATGTAGTGACGATAGCGGCTAAAGTATTTGACAGATGCTGATTCATCAGATAGACCATGTATAGAAGACAGAGATGTCTTGCTGTATGAATCTTCTTGATGAATATTTGATTCATGTGTAACACGATGTATGATGTATAGGCTTGTATACATCAACATGCATGCTATACTCACAATGACATGACCATTACATTGTTGACATTAGACTTTAAAGTAGACACTACAAGGGATAAATACTTTTTATTGATAGACGAAAGAGAGAGAATAAAATAGGGTATAATAGATTCAATAAAAACAAGTAAGATTTTTTTTATCTTTATTTAGCAGTCAAAAAGAACATGTTAGACCAAATTATTATTGCCATTTACCAGTGTCATTTATACTGGATGGATAATCTACTGTATAACTCAGATGTCAAAAGAGCAGGGAACTATCATCAACTGCCCAGTCATTATCACAGTACACAGAACAAGGATCATGATTATCATGTAACAGAATCATTATGTATTATTATCTACCACATACAATATTGCACTTGTCACCCTCCTCCTCTGAGTCTCTATTTATTACTTCAGAGTGGGAGAGATCTGCTTACAGGATACAGGCTGTTTATTTCTCACTGACTGGATTAGTTCTGTTCTTAAGCATTCATACCTGGGAAGATGGTATAATTTTTGTTTGACCGAATAATGTCTTCAAAGTATATACATTTCTTGGTTGATGATTAGCAGGAATACTTTTAATGTGCATGGTTAATAAACAATTAGAACTAAAGTGTAGAATATAAGACAGCCAACTGATAGTTATATAGCCAACTGTGATAAAAGCACTTACCAGTATTAACAGGGAATCCAGATTCTGTAGAATGTCGTGTAACCTGGTATCATGGTATGACTAATAAGGCAGGTATATTCGAATCTTTAAATAGGTCTTTCAATGTTGGAACATATACACCAGCTTATCCCATATACTCTCATTTGATTGGAATCACTGTTTGCTCTAATGGATACAATGAACTATTTCTATCAGGGACATTTACCCTCAACAAACAAGAAGCTTAAATGATCTTGGATGAACTATTTAACTCTACCATTTGTAGTGATTAATTCATAAAATAAAGCTATAAATCAGAAAGAATACCAACATCCCCACGCACATGTGCACATATAATATAAACCTTCACTTTTATTGTATTGAAATTTGTTGATTGAGCAAAATACACTCAATAGGCATTCTATATTAGTCACTCACCTAATTGGGTGTGTCATTTAACATCAGAGACAATCCCATTAAGAGCTACATATCTAATCCACTATTACTCAATTATGAGTATCATCCTCACCGCCCATCAAACAATTATCTTGATTCTCGGCCAGAATATCATGTGTAGTATGTTATTGTCATCTCTGTTGAAGTATTATAACAATACATCTTCATCTTCCCTGTATAATCAACTTTGCGGGTTTTGAATGGGTAAGTCATAATACATACTCTTCTTTTCATAATACATACTCTTCTTTTCATAATAGCAAGTCTATCAATCATTGAGCCAATCGTTATCCCATGTTCAGTATTCCTGTGCTTATGGAGGCATTATTGTTGAAGTAACCATTTCTTTTACCAATTGATATATATCCATAGTTACCACCACGAGTCAGTTATGTGCTAAATTGTTTGGTAACCTCTATTTCTCTTAACCATGCTTATCATTGAGCTTGACATTTCAGTGTTCTAATTAGAGTCAAACAATTATTCACATTGGTTTCCAATAGAAATACTTACCTCTTGGTGTATCATTAAGTAAAGAAGATAAACCCGCCTGGGCAGTCATCCATCAAGTAGTTGAAAGAATAGTACCCATCCAAGCAATAGAAGGTCAATATAGTTATTTCCATACGACGTATTTGAAACAAATATGAATATCTCTATCGATTAAGGACACATATTTACGTACTTCCTTCTTGAATTTAAATATTCAATTCTTTCCCACTTCTTCATAATAAAGTCTACCGTATAATAATCAATATAAGTGCTTCTGTCTTAATAGTGGCTGAGTTGAGTAGAGGTTGTAATGTAGTTGTAATCAGCACAGTAAACATTCAGTTGCCTTGTAATGAACATAAAGAGAAAAGTGAAATAATAGATGTCGTTGTTATTCTTTTTTATGATTTGAAATTCAGCCATAAGAAGAAATTATTCTTCCTGGAGTTAATAATTAATTCTCAAGAGACTAATAAATTTATAGAAATCCAGTCCTTTAAATATGGGTAGCTTCAACACAGTATATATCAAGATATTACCAGTAAAAGTATTTATATTTTTGTATATTCAGCATCTAAACACTTCACAGAATAGATACATATATTTCTGTATGCCTCTACGACTGTTTTAAAATTGACACTTCAAATAGACCAAATTCTGCTTATTTCCTATTGGATATGACTTAAATATTAATCTGTTAGAGGTTAATAATTAATCTTCCAGATTAACATTTGTATTATAATGTAAGAGCATATTTTTATATAGATGAAAGCTAATTAAAATGGTTGTACTGATTGAATTGGTTTTTAATAAATCATAGATCATTCATCTAGTACTCTTATTATTTAGTATTGAAAAAGAGCGTCAATGCAAGACAATAAGCATTAGAATATTAAAGAACATGATAGATTAGTGTAATAAAGTCACAAATGAATTCTTTTGAACGTCTTCGGCGACTAGAAAAATAAATTGTGAACAAAATAAATTGTGTATAATTTTCTTTTAAAAAAAATTAGGATTGATGATATAGTTACGTGACTAGAAATATCTCTATGATTCTGAACAGTGAGGTTAAGCCCATAAAACATTTCAGGGTTCAATTTTTCTGTTTCTCAATAACCTTATATTAAATTCTTCTAATAATTATTTAACTCTTATCAAATAATAGCAACCGTGCTTTTTATTATATTTGTTTAGTAAAATAACAAGTCTATTTCTCCATTAAATTCAACAGATGACAAGGATAACTCTTCCTGATATCGGAATTTAATCTACATAGACTAAAGAAATGAATGGATATTATCAACTACTCAATGTTTTCCAGATTGAGCTAAATTTATTATTAAAAAAAATTTCTTTTTGCTGCTTGTAGATCTTCTATAAGAGAAACCTGCATATAGCTCAAAAAAGTAAGATAAAATACCAATGATATAAATAATACAAAATACGTACTTGGCCTCAGTAGATATCTCATAGGAATAGATAGTATTCTCATTCAGATAATGTTAGTAATTTAACCCAGTATAAATGGCATTATATGACTTACAATTTAGAAAAAAAATTTGCACCCTGAAGAGTGAATGGTGAGTAGATAGTTTCTCCATTTAATTGATATCTTCTAATAGCATTATTACTAAAAGAATACAGACAAACTCAATTGTTCTTCTTTATTGCTCTATAAAATTAAAAAGTGCCTTTCTGTATATGATAAGCACCAAATTCCATATGATGCTCAAAGATTAGGATATTACGATAGAAAATCGATGTGAGAACGTATACACCTTGTTTATACCAGGAGGGCCAATATTTAATAACTTTTTTTTGCAAGTACCAATGGTGTTACTATTCAATGCTCATAATAAATTTAAGAAGTTTTATTTGAGTTATAGGTAAGACTTACATTATATAATAAGCAGTATACAGCTTGATCGGAACCTTCATACTTAAGTCAACAGAGAGAGACAAAAATTGTATATCGGATCTATATATCATTAAAGAGTGTGAAAGGGAGAAAAATGTGAATGACACTAAAATTTTACTCTTCTATTGGCTTTCTGCTCAAATTAGCTAAGCATCAGCTTGATTAGGAAGAATGTTTGTTCAATAATGTAGGTTCTAGCATGCTACGAGTTGAATCCCTTGACACTGCTGGAATACGAAAAATAAATTAATAGCTTCTTTAATAGCAATCTTGATTTCCTTTTTCTTTATACAGAAAAAGTGTTCAAAATAATATACAAATGATTCATGTCTATACCGCTTATTTTTGGCCGTGATGCCATGCACTGCTCCCCAAATTGCTCATCTTATCACGATCAGATGCTAGAACATCAGTAATAAAAATCCTGGACGTCAAGATGGATAAGATATTCAAAGTACAATTTATTAGTACAATAATAATAATTACAACGATACATGATCTACCTTGACATATTCATAATAATGTCTATTGTATAAAGTGATTATACCCAGAGAAATAAGGAATAATAGAAGGCTGGTGAGTGATAAATTTAACACGAAAAAACAGAATATATGGAGTTTTTCTTCTGGAAAATTCGGGGTACATGTCAAATGTCTATTTAATCAACATTGCTCTATTTGTTCAAGGCCGTAGTAATTTCACCTAGTTCACCTTCATATAACATATGAGATTCCTGTACTTTTATTACTTGGCCAAGATTAGTTTCAGGTATTTCATTAAATCCAAACTTCTATATCTGTGGTATTCTATAAAAGCTAAAGGAAAAAAGATATAAAAACTGGTCGAGTCAATTTCCTAACCTGAGAATAAGTTCTTCACTTGTTTGTCAATTTCGGGATTTTAGCCTTCGATTAAAATTTAATAAAAATTATGACATTTATACTCAATTATATCAATGAGTATTATTACTCTACTCTGAATACTTGGAATACTCACTCACAGTAACCATCTTAAATACATAGAAGTATCAAAATAATTCTTTGAATACTTACGAATATTTTTAGTAGTTGAGTAACTTTTATTGCAATATAAGGGGATAGTTATTTTCAAATACAAAAAAACCATGTATTGAAATCGTAAAAAGAGCTCCGTTGTAACAAGGTGATTGGTCTGATCAAAAAATTATTACACATTGAATGTTTCGTTCTCATTCGTATATCTTTGTTCCACTCTATTCTACCCTGTTTAAGCAGTATGGTATACTTAAAAAAATAGAGATTATTAGAAAAAAGCTATGACATTTTAAAAATACTGATTCGTATCCAATAGTAAATATAGCTAATAGAATCGGTGTGCATGGAGACCCTGCCTTCATAATCATGGTGTTTATGTTTATAACATGTTTTAATAAAAAAGTCTTTTCTTGATTGTATATAAATCTATATTAAATTACTCATCACCTCTATTATATTTTCAGGTATTATTTTGTTTTTAATTTTAATAACAATCTAATTTTTAGCTAATGTAATGTTTCGGCGCTAATATTAAATTTAATAATAGATTGATATATATAAGATGGAGTTTTATTTGCATCATATATTTGAGAAAGCCAGGTAGTCTTCAGCTCCATTATAAAAATATATGATATCTTTGGAGTAAACGGCAGAAAATTGTTCTCGGTGAGTTAACTTTATTAGATGTGAAAAACGACGTAATGCATTTGATTTATTAGAAATAGTCTCAACTTAATTATAGTTAATAGGAATTGTATCTAGTAGATATATTTTAATTAAAAAATAAGTGATAATAGCATCATTCTTGTTAATTTTCTTTTGTTGGGAAACAAAGTTTTATTATTTATTGCCCTCCAGCTCTCAGAACAGGAAATCATTCTTTTGAAGAATACATTTTAATAACAAATATTGTATTTGTTCAAGAGGAGCAGTAGAAAGATGTTCCTTGGACAATGTGACATTGTATCACTTATTATATCCTTATATATCCTTCTCCTAATCCACGTAACCTCTGTGATCACATCAGTCACCTTGCGTATTATTTTAGAAAGATAATATTTTTTAAAATTAATATTAATATGATTTAAGCCCTAAAGATAATTCTTGATTATTACTTTATTGACACATTTATGAAATACACACTCGAACAATTTAAATAATTGTACATAAGCTGTTTTAAGTGTAGTGTTTGGTATGTAATACAGTCTCTAAACTACCATACTATTTTTAGAAATAGATTTATCTACATACGTTATTAACTTGCGACTCCCTTACTAGTGTATTTCCTGATGCCAAGATATTTATCAACATACTTAAATATATTTATTGCAGTATACACCTGTATACTTCCAACTTATGTATACTACATCACTAAATGTATATTCTATCCAAATTTCTTACAGAACTTCTTTTATTCATACATCAGGAACATTAAACGTATTAACATGTGATCAGAGATTGAAAGAAAGTTATTACACTTGACCTTTTGCTTAACCTTACTTACCTTATTCAGTTATTAGGTATCATTTGTCACTGTGTATTTTCCTGTTATTGTGCACACGAATAGTAGGTGATTTAAATTGTATGCATAAGATCTCATGATTTGTATTACATCGTTTTTAAAAAAAATGGTCAATTGATTATTAACTACGTAAATACCTTTCCTTTCTCTATTCATCACTTATTATGCTACTTCTACCTTCTGAAATAATAAGTGAGATAATCAAGAAAACAAGCAAAGATGACTACCCCGAGTTCTTAAGAGTGAATAGACACTGGTACAATGTTATCATCCCACTTCTGTACAATGATATATCAATTATAACAACTAGACATCTTGAATTATTTATGAAATCATTAGCACTCTACCCAAGATCCATAGAAGCAGGAAAATACATTCAACAACTTCGACTCTCTTATTCACTCTCTGAATGTTACAGTGAACTAAGTTATATTGTCGACACCTATTTTGTGAATGCAATGGTAAACTGCCCTAATTTGGTGTACCTTAAAATAAAAGAGCACAGTAAAATCAACAAAAAAATGATATACGAAGGAATTCCACCATTATACAGACTGAAATCTCTTGATATTGAATGCAACATAGACAAGAGTCATGAGTTTGATGAACATAGATTGACTGGATACTGCAAGAAGTATGGTTTATCAGTAACATCCTTAAAACTTGATAAGCAGTTTCGTGGTTACTGGTCTAACTCACCTCATATCATTCAAAGCTTTCTAATTGAATTCCCTTATCTAACCAGTCTTAGTATGCCAGCACCAAAATTCTTCAATGACTCTTCTGAACAGTTAGATAAGATACTTGAGTGTTGTCCAAAGTTAACATCAATGACATACTTCAGCCGTGAACTCTGTCCATCCGATTATGATATCAACCCAAAGAACAGATATCCATTTCTAGTCGAACTTACATTGAGTTTGGATATGATGTGCTTAAAGGACATCGAGTATATAGAATGTCGATTTAAATACTTGAAAACACTTACTATAACCATATCGAATGAAATAAGGGACATGGAACAAACGATAGCTCAACTAGTAAATACCCGGAGCTTGTCAACCATTAATATAGAAGTGGGAATGGATAGTATTGGAAATATAGATACGGTAGCACTTATATGGAACTACTGCAGTGTTCGACCACGAGGCTTGCTGTATGAGAAGAATGATTCAGTCATCTTCACTCCCAACAACGAGTCTTGTAGTATTCAAAAGATCACTATGAAAAAGTCATATCAGGAAATTCAAAGTGTTAAAGCATTTTTAAATGGAAGAAATATCAACGATGTTATTTGCAGAAGATTTATCAAGCTGACAGGGTCTACTATCCAAGAACTGACTATCAAAAGTGAGACAACACAACCTACTCTCAATTTGAGCAGGCTAAACAAACGATGCCCACATCTTCACTCATTTACCACAAGTTGCACAGATATTGAAGAAGTGAAACCAAGAGGAAATAACACAAGCTTGAAGTATCTGTGCTTGGATAGCCCATCAATGACCAGGAACACATTTAGAACCATAGAACTAAACTATCCTTTCTTAAAAGAATTAGTACTTGTGAACTGTCGATTGGATCTGGATTGCATCAACAATCGCATCTATCATTTGTTTTTTCCGTTTGTTTGCTTGAGTTCACTTACTTTAAAAAATATAATCATTGGAAATTCGAAAGGAAGAATCATGGTAAGAAACATATTAAATAATGATAACAGGTGCTTATGGTATTACTGTTCTGATATTGGAAGAACATTGATTGTTACGGATAAAGATATAATGGATTCAACCATTCACAAACAAAATACTACTCCATTATGTGTTATATATTCACACACTGTTACTTCTGTTAATATTTATGAGCAATAAAAAAAGGATAATAATATATTCATAATTAATAGAAGACGGTACCTTTTAAAGTATTAAAATTCTGATAAGAATACTAATTATCAAACGTTCATCATAAGTTAAAGAGGATATCTTTCATAATGTCACAGCCATTAACTATAGTTAATTATATTAAGGAGAAGTAAGTGCTGTGATAATCAGAATTTCTTTTTTTAATAAATTATATTTCAAGTGATTTGTTTTATGTGTTCTGGGGTTTTTGCATGGTTAGCTTCTATATTTTTATAAAAATACTCCTATAAAAAAATAACTCTTTGGATTGATTATATCGTTAAGCCTGTACTTTTATTCCAGTTAAATGTGTTAAACTGAATAATAATGTTCTGCATTTCTCAAAATTCAAGAGTAGAAATTCCATGTATAAATCAATAACAGTAACAAACATATCTTGATGAATATTTGAAGGCAGTATATTATAATTTCCAAGTGAATAATAAATACAAGTTGAGTATCCGATGTACCTTGGCTTGGCGATGTCTAATAAGTTTTATCTAAAAAACACTAAGTATGTTTCGTTAGATATAACTAATAAAACACCTTTTGTATTGTTTTAGAGGAAAATTTATTTTATTATTCAGATGTGTCAAATGAGAATTTTATTTATTAAATAAAAAAACCCTTTCTAAAACGCATATAGTAAATAATTTAAATATAGATAGGTATCTAATCACCTGTGTTTATTATATATGCTCTAGAACTGTATTAATGTAAAAAGCACTTTTTTTAAACAACACTAAAGAGGATTTTTCATCTCAGAAATGTATCTAGATATTAAATCGCTTTCCAAGATACGTTAATAACACACAGACAGTACTCTCATACTCGAAGTTGTCTCATTTATTAATCTCATTTAATATCCAGAGAGGGATCTACTGTAATAATATAAAATTAACAATATTGCTGTATTTTGCAATATTTTTAAATAAGGATATGCGTTTAATAAGCGCTAATTCATTATACTATAAATACAGGGTCTGCTTTTTTTACTATGAGCTCTTCTCCCAACTTGCAAGTTAATGAAGAGTATTACGGGGTCTCATTTATTATTCTTTTATTGTGCCATTTTTATATACTATCAACTATTATCTCAACTGCACATCCATTTCACATTGATGTTTCTTGAACTATTCAGTACAGAATATCAGGAATGCCCAATAGATGATACGCGATCTATTGCACAGCAGTTTTGATCCATCTTGATAATGACACACCCGGATAATTGTCTCTAGTTATTGTCTATCAATATAAAAATTTACTCATTACTATATCTAATAGGTTTACTCTATTGAACAAGTCATATAACATTGTTCATAGTTCAGCATTCATCGATAGTCTAACCGTATTTTTTTTCTTCTAGATAGTCTTGTTGTTATTGACCAAAACCATTATTTATTTAATTACTCCGGCCAAAAAAATACGTCAGTTTATTAATACTCTTGAGTTACAACTAAGAATAATATTTTGCTCGCCATTATACAACGTTGTTATTATTTTTGGGCGTTTTTTTCGAAAACCCCTTTTTGAATTCCTGCGATTCTTCAAAAAATATTCAAAAGTACATTGATTACAAAAGTATTGTCGGTTTTTAGCCTATTTTTATCATAGACAAAACTTTTACATATTAAGAGATAAACTTATTCTACGTGAATAGGAAAAAGCGATTACATAACTTATAAATACGGTTTTTATTGACTTAATATTCATGAAATAAATAATTAGGGACTTTTTTATGGTTTTCTAGGTAAAAAGATCAGATGCTTATAGAATGTAGCTTAAGAAATAAAAATCAATAATATAAAATCATTTTTTTAAAAAAAACATCTATATTATCGTTGTAAAACAGAACTTATTTGGGTATGAAACGGATCATTTACACCGCATGAAAAAGATCTAAATTGATGATAATTTATTTTGAATTATTCTTGGGAATTAATAACAACTCATACATATATGTTTCTCTTAATTAAGAATATCATGAAGGTGAGTATATACCATACTGTTCAAGTCAATGTCGTCACAATACTTTAAGAGGGTTTTGTATCTTAACACCAATATCTTTGATACAATCAGAAAATTATTACTAGAAGTTCATAGAGTAGAACTTCAACAAAAGTACCAGTTGGTTCTTTTTTGTGTCATGAAAAAAATAATTTTTTGTTTTAAATTGAAGATTATTTATTTAGTAATATTAGTATTAAATTATAATGTTGTATTAAATGATACCCAACCATCTGAATTTTGATAGAGTGGATAACCAAAAAAATATTAAAATATAGATTAAGCGCAATATAAGCTGCATGTTTCTAATGTAGATGATGTTAAACAAACAACCAAATCGCCGGATGGCTCATACTGATGATTTGCAAGTTCGACATTCTTTAAAGTAACTGTCTTAACTAGGTCGGGTGAATAATACCATCTGTTTTCTAATACTCCTTTAGAAATTCTATGAACTAGAAAATTAGTTGTCTTGTAGTCTTCTCTGAAAGACCTTTTGATAGTTAAAGACTGAAGACCTGTCTCTGGAAGCATTAGATTGATTTTAGTTGGTAACGAATGAGGATATACACGGACAGAGCAGACATCAATTATTAGTGCTTTCATATTAGGAAAGCATAATTCTATTGTTCTTAGTGTATCATCATTCAATATGCATTCTGTTGCTGTAAGTTTCTGTATGGAATGATTAGGCTTGCTTGACCGAAACTTTTCCAGGTCATTTATTGGTATTGCAAGTTCAGTCAATACAGGGCAGAATTTACTGACTACATCAATCGGTGTGTTTTTATTGTCCCAAACATAATTGAATGCAAGTATGTTGACATTAAAGCCTATGTTCATCAAATACTCTTCTAGTAAGACGCATTCATCTATGGATGACTCGGAAAGAAATGAGATAGAGTCAAATCCTTTGGCAACATTACGCGTGAAAGAGAACCTCATCACATGGTAATCGATAGGTCCATTTACAAATGACATACTCTTTTTCGCATTCTTGAACATATAGTGTTCAGAAAGTTTCCAAAATGTAAATAGAGCTTGATTGTACTGCATAACTTTATCAAACTCTGCCGTTACTTCTAGCTTATATAGATGTTGAAGACCCATGAGATGTTTAACAGTTTCACAGCTATTGGCTGTTGCATCTTTGGCATGTAGAACTAGTTGTTTTAGATTGGGAAAAGTACTTTTGATGAAACAGATATCTTTTGGATATATACTGTGCACATCTAGTTCTAGTTCTGTCAGTAATTTGTGCTTGAGCTTTATATCATTTGATATTTCACGATTGTTGTGTATTGAGTAACTTAGATGATACAAATTGGGACAGTGGCAAATAATTTCATTTAGTAAATCGACTTTCGATGATGTTGATTTTAACCGAATATCCAAATGGGTTAAGCGAGGAAAAAGGTTAATATAGTAGATAAGTTTGACAGGATAGTAGCATGAAATATGCTGCAAAGAGTCTTGAATTGCCAGATGTGTAAGGGTTGACTTATACTTAAAGTAGCAGTCCATGATAAGGTGAGAAGAAATTCTTGATGGCTTTCCAAAGCTTAAATGATTAAGAAATCTCATTTCTGGCATGTTATCGGATAAAAGAAACTGTATTCCAGTTGCTGTATCAGGAAATTTTAATGATTCGATAGATGAGCAGAGTGACATGATATCAGCAAATAATGTATATGTGCCTGGGTAGAGACGAGCTATATATTTTATGCTGAATAATTTGACATACTGTTTTACGCTTTGACATTTAGAGATGCTACTTATAGAGTGATGAAATAGTTGTAACTGTTTGTAACTGTGTATGTCTATTTCTCTGTATAAGTGTGGCATAAATCTAATGTACCATGATTTGCACACTCTGATACAAGTATACACATCTTTATTAGTAGTGTAGAAGTTGATAATCTCAATAATTTCGGATGGTAGGGAATTCATTAGTAAAGAAAAATATAAATAAAAGAGATCGCTTGATGTATCTAAATTCCGTCGTTTATAATGTGAGTCAGGTATATCTATAAGTAAAAAAAAAAAGTTCCCACCAGATAATTACTCGAATAGGAGCAATTAACCTAGCATTATCCTTTGAGTGAATCTGTGTACTTGTATCTATATTTCCACAGATATTTCTATTCATGGTATGTTAAAATATATGAATATGATTTAGAATCGATCCCTTGTGTTTGTTACAGTCCTTCTAATACAACTATACACAACCGAGCTAATTATTATTTGTGATGGGTACAGTCATCAAGACGTCTTCTCGATTCCATATATAGTAGATTCCATATAATCAATCACAAAAAATAGTATCTCCTATTTATACCTGTGTATTGTATTTTGGTAGATTTATACTGGAAGTAATACTTTAAGAATCCTTCACTGGTTTTATTATCAATATTGATTCAAGAAATATTGTCTTTCTAGACAGGGGAATAATAAATATACAAAGTGACTGATGTCATCACAGAAATTATGTGGATTTTGATAAGGATATATAAGGATATAATAAGTGACACAGTGTTATACTGTCCAGGGTCTATCTACAACATCATCCTTCGCTGATCGGCATAAATTTCATTCGGGCAATCTTAATTTCTTGCATTCTTATGCTTGACTATGATAATTGGTACTTCCCACATTATTGCAATAATCGACATTCAACTATTTTTCCATGCTTTATCATTTTTATTTCCTTTTTTACATATTTGTTATTCTTATCGATTAACCTATCCTCTTATCTATATTAAAAAGTTAGCATTTATTTTTATAGTGAGAATAAATCTATTTTTTATTTAAAGTCCTTTACTTCAATGAGTGTGGGTATCTATTTATTCATTCTTATTTCTTTGGGTGTGATGATTTTGTGACTTTCTTTTGATGTTTACTCTGGGGCTTAGCCTTCGTTTGTTTATTTATTTGTTTGGTCAATCGCTTTTGTTCAAGTTCTTCCAGGGCTCTATGTTTCTTCCATTAACTTTCAATGTTGTTGGTTCGAAGAACTCATTAACCTCTTTTCATGTATTTGATCTTTCACCATAACCTACCCACTTCACCAAATATTCTCTATTTCCTCCATCTCCTCTGTGATCTCTGATTTCCTCGACTTCCTAAAATTCATCCTCAATAATTGACTCATCAATGGACACTATAACCGCCTTGAGTCTTCCTGACTACAGTGAATGGTTCTTCATATATAGGTGACAGATTACTTGTTCTACCTGGCAACTTAACCATGACAGATGTGTTCTCAGGTATGTCAACAATGATATTGTTACTCGCATTGTAGTTTCTGTTATATTCTTCCACTATCCTTTGAGTTCTTTCTTCAATAGCATGGAAACACTATCACTCATTCTGTCTACTCTTTCTATTAGTTCTTCAGCCGATATATCTCTTGTAGGCAATGGATTCACTTCGGTCTTGCTATATTCCTTGAATGGATTGATTTTACGTGCATACATTAATTAGAAGGGTGAACTGTTTGTTCTATTGGTTAAACGGAAATCCATTGCTAGTTGTGCTATTGGTATATAGTGATCCCATCTTGGCCGTTATCTTCAACCATCTTTCTGATTGTATTCAAGGATATTTTTACACCACTTTCGGCAGCACCATTACCTTGACTTTGAATGCAGTAGAGTATCTTCACTCTATCCCGAGATTCTTAACAACGCTATCCGTGAAAGTATTTCTGAATTCCCTTCCACTGTCTGATTGAATCACTTTGCATAGCCCGTAGTCACCAAATTCTTCGATCAGCGCTTTTGCTACCGTGTCACTTTGTTTGTTTGGCATGGGTCTTGCTATGATATGCTTTGTGCAGATATTGACAATGACGAATACATATACATTACCATGACTGGTCACAGGGAGTGGTCCAGCGAGATCGATGGCTATGTGATCAAATGGAAGATAGGCTGTGATACTAGTCAGTGGATGATATCATTTCTTGATTCTGTTGTGTCTTTGGCAATCTCTGCATGATTTTACTACTTCAAGTGCTTCTTCATATATATTCGTCCAGTGTACTCCGTGGGAGTATATTTCTTTGATGATGCTTTCAGCACCGAAATGACCAAAAGTGTGTGCCTCTTTTAGCAACACATCCCTCTCTTCTTCTAGAGGTGTCATATAGTCACTTGTCATGCTCTTTAGGCTATTGATTCTTGCCAAGTTTACGTTTATTTCATCACCTATCTTGCCATCGGATCTTCTGATATATTTCTTGTTATGTACCCTATGCTTCATGTTGGCGTTATATGCACTACCAATCAATGCTTTACTCTTCCCCAGCTTCATGTCATCCTCGGGAGGATATAAGCGTCTCAATTCATCAGGCAACGTGTTCAGGATACTTTTGATATATACAACATCGAAGTCATAGTCCAGTATGGTTTCTAACCACCCGATTATCATTGGATTTGCTATCTTTAGGGTGTGGAGATAAACCAGAGCTTTACGATCAGTATGAACTTCGAATTTAGTTCCCAAGACATAGTTGCGGAATCGCTCAAGAGCTTCAACTACAGCCTATAGTTCTCATTTCGTAGTACTTCATCTTCTTTGGGAAGGAGATAAAGAACGTGACCAGAAAGAGATATGTTTTTTTTGATCATGCTCATCTTCTGGACTCAATAATGCAGCGACTTCATACTGTGAAGCATTGGCTGAGATTGTCAACTTTTTGAATAAATCAGGATAATATAAATTGCTTTGGATGTCAGTATACTTTTGATTGCTTCGAAACTTTCGGTATGTTTATCAGTCCAGGGTTCTTCAACATCAGGATCATTGCATAAGTTATCAAGTGAGATCTTTTGGGTATGTATTTCCGGAAGTAGTTTATCAAACCCATGAATCGTTGGAAATCTTTACAAGAACGGGGAATGGGCCATGTATCCACTGTTTTCAGTTTTCTTGGATCGACTGTTTTGCCTTTTTCATTTACTACAAGTCCCAACATATAGACAGACTTTTATGCCCAGTGACATTTATCTTGGTTAAGGATTACATCAATAGAGGTAAGACGATCTATCTCCTTCTTTACATCATCAGCATGTGAGGACATGTCTTTGGATGCCACGATACAGTTATCAACATATGTCTTCACGCAGTCGAGATCTTGAAATAGGATGGTCATTATTTTGCAGAAGAGAGATGTAACCGTCTTTACACCAAAGCTCATTCCTCTGAAACAATATTGTTGATTGTTGAAGGTAAAGGTTAGCTTGTGCTGGTCATCAAGATGGACAAGGAAGCGATCATATGCCAACTTTAGTTCTAGTGTTGTGAAAACCTTGTTCAAATGAATCAAATATCTCTTTGATCTATGTGTCAGGGTAGTTGTTCTTAGTCAAGAGAGAATCCAGTCTTTTTATCCATGCACACTCTATGGTCAACCAATTCACCTTTGTCAGTTCTCTTGGGTACCAGTCATAATGGACTACTGAAGGATGTATTGATAGTCGTTTTGATAATTGTACCACTGTTTAACCATTCAGTGATCTGTTTCTCGAGTATAAGCTTGAGAGTGTGTGGAATAGGTTATTGTCGCTGAAATGCGGTTGCACCTTCAGGAGTTGGTAATCCGACTATAGATTCAGGAATTGTTCAGAAGGATGTGATAGGGATATTACGATTCTTCTTTAGTGAGGGTTATATTTCATTCATCAATTGTTTCCTTTCCTCTTCCGTACCATAGGGAGTATTAACAGGTTCTTCTGCATCAGAATCATTCCCAAAGTTTATATTCTGTGTCGCTTTCAGTGATTGTTGAGCAGAGGTTGTTATTATCCCAATTGACTGCCACTCGATAAAGAGATATAACCATTTGGGTCATTATATCAGTGCTTATTAAGACATCAAAGGGCATGTTATTATTAAATTTTACTACCTCAAAGGTATGTTTGAATGAGATATTATAGTGGTATCTTAATGTAACGACACCGATTCTTTGAATCGAAGTGCCGAGTAGGACTATTTTGCCATGCTCAGGGTTTCGTTTAGCTTTTAATATATGATTGAACACGGCTTTATTTATGCAGGAAACATCAGCACCGGTGTCCACACTACCCATTAGTTTGATGTTTTCTATGTATATAGGAGTCATTAATTCAATGCTTCATGTGTGTTATTTTAGTTTGGGTTGAGAGAATCTTCCTTCTCTGAAACTTACAGCGATGAGATAGTCTTTCCATCACTCCGGAGATATATTGTGTAGTAGACTGACTTTCTCTTATTAGATATCTTACTTGTAGTCAAGAAGTTGTAAGTAACGGATACAATATATAACGACCTCAATACTTACACTCTTATCTATTGATAGTGCCTCCATTAACAGCCCAGCAACAATGACTCTACCTCTATTATCAACTGAACCTCTTATATATGATATGTACTTTACTCCATGTCATAACAATACATGCCATAAATTTCCCTTTGCTATTAAGTGTTCTATCTTGTGTTATGAACTACATATGTATGTACTTGAAACAACGTACAGACAATACAATTACTCATACTACTTCTATTTTTAGTTCTATGTGATTTATCCAAAGATAAACCGGTTGTATAAATTAAAGGTAAAGATACGTGAAGTACGATAGAACTCAAAACAGGTTGATAATTTTATTACAATCTCAAAATATGGGTCCTCTTATATAGCTATTTGGATTGGGGATAAGTGTATGTAAGCAAACCTTGGATAAGGTGATTACATACATTCAATGTGTGAACAAGTGGTTACAGCCAATAAGGGTATTACAGTGATACTCTCTATGATAAAGTACCTTGTGTTGCCTTCTATGATGTATGACTAGGTGTTGCTGTATAATCAGTCTGGTACTTATGATTGTATGATGCCCATATTGTGTAGTAGACTGCGTGAACAGCATTATTACCAGGATTATCATTATTATTTTTGGTATCATCATTATTATTATGGTTATTATCATTATTATTGACCATCACTCGATTTTCGAATTCAGGTTGTGATTGAACTGCCAATACCCTGTTTGAGAATGCAGGTCTATTAGACTTAGTCAACTCATAGTATTCAGAACATGTGTGACCTTGAAACCAAGGTTGATTACAGTACCTACAAGGTAAATTATCCCTGGTAGAAGAAGTGGCAATAGAAGGATAGTTTCTATCCCCTAATTACCTGCTGTTATCATCTTATCTGATCTTCTTATAACATTTTTTTGGTTTATAGGGGAGGCTGAGCTCCATTTATTTAAAGTCCTTATAATATATAAAGACTGAAAGAAAGAAAAAAGGTGATCTGATATATGACGAAGTAAAAGGAAATATACATGGAAGCGTAATGCCATACTGCTATATTTTTAGAAATTTCATGCATCGAAGTATCCTGTTCTAAAGGGGCTGGTTCTTGCTTTTTATGTGAGAGATGAGGGGGGAAAAGAGTGTGAAATTGGTCCGATGTGATCCAATTTGGCTGCAGAAATGACCGAGCAAGTGAATGCTTGGTATTAGGGTTGATGGCTCGATTGATTGTTGCAATCAGTTATTTCATCAAGTTTAAGAGTTTTTTCCTCATCGGAGAGAGAAGTGAATTTAGGATCTTTGAGAATGGATGGTGAACTGAGATCAAAGTCCATGTTCACTTCAATATCATAGGAATCGAGAATTTTATAAACTGTTGAGGCATAATCATCGTGAACGAGGATACCAACAATTTTGTTGTCAGGATAATAAATATCCAAAAGATGATTCGTTTGGAGACCAAGTGTTTTAAGCTTAGAGCGCATGGTCGAGACAGGTCCTCTACCTCTGCAGTTTAGGTAAATATAGTTGAAACTATGGGTTGGCGAAACAGGAGTAAAAAACGTACAATTGCCTTTATAAAGACAAAAGCACGAGGACGAAGAACAGGTGTTGAAGCTACACTGGCACAGCTGGAAGAAGGAGCAGAGGTTGTAGCATCAGAAAACGAAACTGACTTGGGTTGGGTGCTTTTGTGGCTGGGGGGTTGAAGTTTTTGGTTTATTGGGGAGTGGTAGCTCCATTTATTTAACGTCTGTAACACATATAAAGCGGTGAAACGGACTGGGTATAAAATAAAAAGGATAAAATTAAAAATAAAAATAAAATAGATAAGTAGAAAGGCTTGTTTATATAGAATAAACAACTATGCTAAGCAGAGTTCAGCTTGAAGCTTGGAGTGGAGTTTGAGTGCAGAGTTGGAAACAACTTGAGAGAGAAAAGGCTTGTCATCAAAGATTAAACCCCAATGAGAGGACCAAATAGACTGGAGACCACAAGCAAAGAGAGAAGTTAGGCGGGGGTTATTTCCTTTGAAGAGTAGCAACTGGTTAAGGAACACTTCCAGTTGAGGAGTAGTAATGAGTGGAGAGACATAGCCAGAGAAGATATCAATCCAGACAGAGAGAAGACAAGGACAAGTAAAGAAGAAATGAGAGAGAGATTCCACAATGACAGTGCCATGAGCAAGACAACGAGGACAGTGTGGTGAAGGAAATTGGGTTGGGCTCATAGTGTGTAACAGTGATCTTGTTGGTACCTTCTTATGTAAGATACGATACCAGATAGTGCGGGCAGGGAGAGGTATTCTTTGATTCCAGAACACAGTCCAGACCTCGGTAGGGAGAGGGGGTGTTACAGGAAGAAAGACAGAAACTAACTCTTTGTATTCCTTGATAGAACCATGATGAGATGGAGTGGGTGGAAAGAGTGCTGATTGATTCTCTACAAAGGGTGCAGGCAATAATATAGATCGAATGAAGGAAGAGAGATCCCGAGGGTCATCTTCCATACGAGTGACGGTGATTCTTGGAGCATGAGAGAACAACGCAAGAAAGAAGGGCTGAAGAATCAATTAGCGGCCTCTTAACCAACGAATGACCAGATTAGTGACGTTGGGGAAGGAGATAAATTCATTTGAGCGACGGAAGCGTACGACCTGTTCAATTGTGTCTATGGTGAATATATGAAGAGCCAGAAGTTTATGGACACCAGGATGGTTTTGGAACAGTATGCTTGGATCCATGAATGAAGAAACAGAGGAAAGATGAAGAGGACAAGTATGAACTATCAAGGCAGTAAATGGAAGTTGGAGACAAGTATGAGCGGTGACATGACATTAATCAAAGTTATGAGGGATGGTGTCCATGGCACGGAATATGTTACTGACGAAAGATAGAGAGGAAGAAGAAGGTACATTAGGTGACCACAGAGAAGATCTACACTGAGAGAAAAGCAGAGACCATCTATAGGAAGGGAAATTATCGGATGAGTACAACCAATGAAGAGTAGCCTTCAAATAAGGCAAAGAAGGACAAGAGATCGAGGGAAAATGTGTATCAGAAGAAAGAAGGGGCCTTAGCCAGCGCCATTGCATTGCATTCTGTTGCTTTACTAGATCGATTACTCCAAGACCTCCAAGATGACGAGGGCTGATTAGCAATTCAAACTTGAGGAGTGGAAATATTCGATGGTTGATGAATTTCGAGCACACACTGCGGATCAGAGACATCTGAGTTAAAGTAAAAGGAAACAATCTCATCACATGCCACAATCGAGATAGTATAAGAGTGTTCAGTACAGTAACTCTGCCACGAATGGATAATGTACGTTGTGAATGAATCTGGCATGATAGCCTCATCTTCTGAATCAATTGATTGAAAAAGAATGCCTTTTGTTTGGTAGAGGAACAAATGGGATAGCCTAGATATGTGAGTGGTGACGGAGATAATCGATCATGCCATGCAGTAATGCTATGAAACGAGAGAAAGGATTGCCATGAAGGATGAGGAGAGCCAGATAAGGAGAGAGCATGTGTCTTGGTGAAGTTGAGTTTGGCATTAGAAGCTTTCTGATATAGATCTACACTGTATTGTAAGCGGTCGAAATTGGTTTCATTCTTAAGGAATACTATTGTATCGTCTGCATAAGCAAGTTCTTTGACAGGTGGAAGAGTTGGTTTGAATTGACAGTTGGAGATATCGGTAGTCAATTGACCTAGACATCGAGTAAGAGAGGAGACAGGTGTTTGTGGGATAAAGCTATGAACTGATGTTGATGTTTCATTGTAGAAATCAAAACCAGTAAATTGAGCATCATTTTGGATTGAACGAAGAAATGGATCGAAAGCAATATTGAACAAAAGTGGGCTGAGAGGATCACCTTGTCGTAGGCCACGCCTTTGTATATGCGGATCAGAGGTAATATGCCCATTGATATTGATAGAGATCTGGGTTGAAAAGAACAATCTGTTGATAGAATCTACTATTTGATAAGGTATACCAAATTGGAGCATGATGGATCGAAGGTATTCCGGATGAACTCTGTCATACGCTTTTTCTTGGTCAAGGAGTAGACCGATTGTGGATGACCTTTGCTTTGTAGCTATTTCCTGTAAAATATGAACCAATTGTCCATTTTCAATAAATCGATTCGGCATAAAACCCAGCTGACAGGAAGAAATGGATCGAGATAGACATGCCATCATGCGGGAGTTCAGAAGCCTTGTGAAAACCTTGGCGTCAGCATTGATCAAAGAGATTGGTCTCCAATTCTTCAGGCTAGATAGATCACCCTTCTTTGGTAACAGTGTCATACAGGTTTTGCTCCAACTAGGAGGGAACACAGAATTCAATAGTGCATCATTATATACGAGGACAGCTATATCAGCAGTAGCAGCATGAAGGAGAAGCAGAGACAAGATTTCATAAGGTATGCCATCTGTACCTGGACTACTATGACGGGGTGATCTTTTAGTACCTGTTATCAAATCTGTTATTGTGATCTTCCGAAGAAGTCCAGCATGTGCCGAAGAGGGTATACCCTGAGAAGGAGGGATTGAAGAGGACAATACCTCAATACTATCATTATCAACAGGAGTTGGTGTGTACAATTGAGAATAGAAGGTTGTAGCTGCTGACTGTAATCCGTTCGGGGATGTGCAAACTTCATTAGTATCTGGGTGAATGAATGATTCAATAGATCTTTTAACAGCTCGGGATTCAATGGTTCGCTTCAGATAACCTGCTGACTTCTCACCATTCTCTCTCCAGTGACGACCAGCTCTAAGAATTGTATTCTGGGCAATCTCATTTTGTAAGGATGCGATGAGTTTCTCTATAAGTAGCAGCTTAGGAGTGATAAGCTGACGATGACCGTGGCATTCACGAAGAAGTTTGTTACGTTTACGTTGGAAGCGTAAGAGCGCCTTGGTACGATATGCAGCAGCACGTCTACCTACGGTTTTAGCTACTTTTCTGATCAAGTTTTTAATGTCATCCCAGATGTGCTGAGGGGAGAGGAGTTCTAGATCGGGAAGCCTCAGTTGACTGTGATAGGCATCAAGCTGACGATACAATTCATCTATGAAATACTGATTTTTGGCAAGAGCAGGGTTTGCTCGCCATAGTCCTTTTCCTTGAGCATGATTAATGAATTTGAAATTGACCGTAAGAATTGCATGATCGGTCCAGTTACCATTCAGGTATTCAGTAGTAGTATTGTACAAGTGTTGATGAAGGGCGGGTGAGGCATAAATGTAGTCTATAGTAGATGCATTGTCACCACTTCTGAATGTAGGGGCGTCTCCGGATGAGCACAATTGGTATGAACGGTCGAGTAAATGACACCAATTAGACTTGGGACAAGTCAGAGAAGGAGAAGGAGACCCTAGAAAAGACGATACCCTTAGATTGAAGTCACCCAGGATAACTACTTTAGAGCTAGAATTATTAGTATCACTAGATACATCATGATTAATAAAGTGCGGTAACTGCAATAGATTATGATAAAAGGAAGGACGTTGAGATGGCTGCGCTGGTCCATAGATATTAACAAGTGTGATGGGTGGGAAAAGTTCGTTGATATGTGTGAGGGTGCATATGATTACACGTTGATCTATGGTGATCAAAATGGGGGTGAGAGTGATGGCAGGGTTCATAGATACAATCCCACAGTGCTTAGTCCATATAGAAGATTGGCATTGTAGTTGCTTATTAAGTGAATCCTGTAGTTGTGGTGAATGAGCATGTGTTTCTTGAAAGGAGAGTATATCTATTTCAAGTGATCTAATGTAACGAATAAAAGCCGCACGGTGATCTGGTTGACCAGTTTTAATAAGACTTCTACAATTTAAGGTGCATAATTTTAGATTGGAAAGGAGAGGAGAGGATTCATAGTTAGAGGGCATATTTGTATTATCATATTCACTCATTTATTGAGTGGGGGCTGTTTCACCATCAGCTTGGTACATGTCCAAATCGTTATCCTGAAAGTTGGCTGCAAGATCTGCCATGTTAGCATTTGAGTCATTAGAAGATGCTGTCTGGATGTTCGAGGATACATTAACCTTTCGGGAAGAAAAGAAGGAATCATATTGTTCTGTAGTAATCCAGGATTGTTGGCGAAATGAACGGGCAGCGGCAAAGCAAACAGGTGAACGTAATCGATCAAGGACCTTCATAAGCCTGTTGTGGTTGACTTCCAAAGCTTTCTTCTGGCGGGATTCTTCATCATCTTTAGCAAACTTGGGATCCTTAATGACGGAGGGAGAGGTGGGATCAAAGTTTTCTACCAGTTTGATTCCGTATTTGCCCAATACATTGGTAGCGTCTCGAATAAAGTCATTGTGAATGAGTATTCCTACCATTCCGTTAGTGGGATAGCAAATATCCAGAATACGGTGAGATGGCACGCCCAGTTTAGTGAACACCTTACGTGTTTCTGAAGGTCGAGTTCTAGATGTTTTAACAACGAATCAAAATGTAATACTAAGGAATACTGTTAGAACTTTGTATATCCTTTATTATCCGAAAATAAGATAACGATTCTAATGTCTAATGGGTAAGGGTATTTATACTAAAATATGGACGGGTAAAAGTAAGTGATCAACAATCGACTCATGATATGAGTACATGGCAAGTTATCCAATAATATCTACTAGTGATGTATCTGACAGCTTCATCTCTATCTTCCTGTGAGCTTATCTCAGATCTATTTCTATATTAGTAATACAACAATGTGGGGGAAGTAATCATCCAATGACAGTAGGTCTTCTTCGGAGATCTATCTCCATCTCAGCCATCAGTAAATCTCATCTAGCAGGAAGAGCAGTGGATGCTTTGACCAATGAGAATGATTCTTATATGTGATGTCAGGTAAGTAAGTCTACATTGCTCAACAGATAGATAGTATGTACAATAGACTATACTATTCAATATTCAATAAAGTAATTCAATTGAACTTATGGGAATAATGGGTTGATCTTAAGCTGTGCTCTTCCAATGTGCTATATCATCATCATTATATGAGCTATTATCTTAAGTATCCACAACACTAGATCGAATAGGCATATAGAGATAAGAAAAACCTTGATCTTCAGAAGGAGGTTGGAATTGACGTGCTAAAGCCACACGCTTACGGGTATTATTACGCTTATTAGTCGGACGAGGGCCAGAGGGAATGTGTGCCGCTACACGAGCGGCATAAGTGTCAGGGCCTGCATGTATAGATGACTCAGTTCCTCGAACAGGCAAGGCAGGGAATTCCTTGGTGGATATATCAAGAGACATATTCACATGATCTACAGTATCGGAATTCGGTGTTACAGAATTAATATCCTCATTTAGAGACTCATTAATATCAGTGCTTATTGCTGTTTCAGTATCACCATCAATCGAATTGGCACTGGCTTTAATTGCTGCCTTTGTTGTGGAGGCAGTGGTCTTCACCTTCTTCATAGAAGGAGCAGGGGCGACTTTTCGAGTACGAAGCAATTTGCTACGACTGACGGTAATAGCACTCTTGCGAGGCAAAAGTGATTGTGAGCTAGAGTTGCTTGTTTCTTTCGGGGACATAGTAGGTGATAAAGCAGAGAATCGTCTCTTGCTGAACGCTGGTGCAAGTCGAGAAGGTAAATTTAATCTTATTGGAGAAGTTAAACTAATCTCTTCAGGCTGATCTATTACTGTTTTACTTATGTTAATATTATCGCTAATGTTGGTATTAATATTGACTTGTGGATTTTTATTGAAGATGTGTTTGAACGGGGATTAAAAGTACCCAAAAATTCAATAGAGGGAAGAAAGGGGGGGGTTGAAGGTGGTGGATCCACAATGTATTTAGGTATATTCTGTGGAACAGAAGAAGTATAATGAATTAGTTGAGATTCAAGTTCGGCAATTCTTGATTGCGCAGTAGAAAGTAATAAGGACAATTCCTTGGTCATAGGGGCAAGTTCCTTGAGTGATGTAAGTTGGATGTCACTAGCATCCAGTCGTTTATGAGTATCTATAAGCCAATTAGGCATATTGGGATGAGCGTGATAATCAACAGAATCTCCTAAAGGAGAAGACGGATTGTCAATACTGGTTATATCAGCTATGGTAGAGGTGTCAGGAGTAGCTATGCTAACATCAACAGATTTAGGAAAAGAAGGTTCTGCATCAGTGGCAGAGATGGTACGGCTACGAAGTACATGGTCCCGTACTAGGGAGGTGGGAGAAATGGCTGAGTGTCTACGCTTACTGAGGGTAGGTATCAACGATTTACGGATGGGACCAGGCGGTGTGGTGTTTTTGAGGTTTGATTGTTTGGTAGGTTTCTTTACTTTGAGATTGGGGAATGCTGATTAAGTTTAACCTGGGTGATATAGGAGAAGACGGTTATGTATAGGGTATCAAGTTCTAAAATACCCAAAAATATAATAGCGGGAAGAGGTGTGTTTCTTATAACATATGGAAATAGACCTTTATTTTACACAAGAATCATGTGATCTACAATTTAAGCTAGGATATTGAGCCTTGTTCTTAACAGTCCATTATTATTATTAAACATTGATCGATTATTGTTACTTCCTCTCTCTTTATAGTAACCCTTTACAAAAACTACTTTAATTCAATACACCATTGTCCCAGGTTACCGTGTTTTAACAATGTAGCAGATAGGACATCTTCCTTGACAACTCAAGCTTTTCTATTAATTAACACAACCTTACAAATTCAAATAATTACTAACTTTCTTATCATCTATTGAATAGAGAAGACAACCAGATGCGTTCATCTCGGAACTTCACCGAGTGAGAGTTTATGATCTCGGTCGATTGAAAACTCAATGTTCAAGATGTCAGGCATTACACTGGAAAAAGCTGAGAAAACCTCGGGAACTGTATACAGCCCAAACTATGTATCATGTAAACAGGGAAAGGTGGTTCTTCTGTTCTTGCAACAAGCACTTCAGTTCTTGGTTGATTTGTTCACTGGAAGACATGAGAAATCAGCACACCTCTTGAACAATACAAGAAGATTCAAATGCTGTCTTTGCTTTTACTTCATTTGGTGCAAAGGATGTGAATATTAGAAAGAACAGAGGTGGGAATTTCAGTATTCAAGGTGCATGGAAAACAGTAATCTTTACAGAGACCTTTGGGTACTGATCAGAATCAACCAATATATGTTCAGCTGTACATTTATGATCCTGAGTTTGCTGCTACTCATAGAAAACAACATTGTCAGTTGATTACTCAGATGACTCATTTACTCCAGGGTGAAGGTAATAATCCTTTTGGGAGATTGTACCAGCATGCGTATGAGATCTTGAGAAGTGAGAGTGAAAAACAGGTTGCTAATAATGAGCAACCATCATTCAGTGTTATGATCAGTCCTGAAATGAAGATGAGCTTAATTGTCGGAAGTGATCGTAGTACCCAAAACCTACCAACTGCTAATGAGATTGCCGCCATCATTCCCAATGAGTATGCTGAGAGGAGTATTCGTAATATAGTTATCACTTACAGAGGAAACACTGACAATGAGAGCAACTTCAAGCTTATACATGATACACATGTAGCATATATGCCATTGCATATGTAATGCTGTTCCCTAGAGGAGATTTTGGATGGAATTGTGGCTTAATTTCGAGTGGTGTTGATGAGGATCGTTCATTAGAGGAGAGTAGATTGACTCCACGTGCATACTACAGATTCAGACTGCACACTAGAGTAGAAGAGTTCTCTACAGTTTTTTATGCCAAAAGACTCTTCCAGCAATACGTAGTAAATATATGGGGTATATGTGATCAGACCGCCTTGAATTAGATTTGATCCAACCAGTATTTTTTGCGTGCCGATGCGTACAATGGTGTTGTTGATGCTGTAAGTGGTGACTACAATCTGAATGACATTGGTACCAAGTACATATTGCCAAGCAGCTACGCTGGTGGACCTCGGTTTATGGTCAAATTGTATCAAGATGCAATGGCCACAGTAAGACATCTAGGAAAGCCCTGTCTGTTCATTACATTTACTGCCAATCCCCAGTGGATTGGGATACATGAGATATTTGTTATAGTTTTAGAGTTAATATGAGAAAGGGACAGAAGTGATGAGACTCTTTGTAACTCTTTTATTAGGTGCAAATGCGAGGGAGAGCTCATCAATAAAAATAGACCCTTTTTATATGGGCTCGAATGATCGGCTTGTGTAATTATAGTCTATCTGACATTTATATATAAAAGTAGTCCTTTCAAAGTGCGTTATCCATACGAATATAAGTAGGAGTAAATACGACAATACAGAATGAACTTTTCCCTGGGCAGACTGCCACTGATCGCCCTGATATTGAAGCTAGAGTCTTCAAATTGAAAGTAAGACAGCTTTTAAAAGATCTGAATGGAAAAGGTGGAAGAGATGGTAGATATATAGTCTAAATATTGTTAAGTCTTTTTATAACAGGTGTATTCAGAAAGTACAGGGGTTTAGTCTCAACTCTATTCAACAATGTTATTGTGGGTATAAAGTGTATTTACTACATCTAAGTGATCTCTGTTCATTCCTCAAACAATTAAATAATGTAGGTCTACTTCCAGATGAGTGCAGATGACCTCCATTCCTTGCCTTACTCACCTCTGATGACCCATCTACTTATTGTTTTTTTGGGGGAGGGAGTACTTGGTACACGCCCTATTTACACGCCCTTTAAACTCGATATTTGCTGTTTGTAGTGTAAGTCCACAGTATTGTATTAAGGACCAGTCCTTAGTAGATGAATAGGCGAAAGAGAGATACTTTATTAATTATTAGAACTCTTATATTTATAGATCACACTCCCCCATCCACTATGCCTGAGATTACCGCGGAAATTCGCGATCACCACGTTGGTTTCGTGGTACTAGTTAATTTGCAACTAAGGAACCAATTGTAATAATTGTTATTAGTGTTAATAAATGACACACTCAACAAATTATTGGGAGTAGGAGGAGACTCTGACTGTGTTATCAATTTTTCCTTTTATTATCGAAATTTATATATAAAAAAGAATGCATAGCATACATTATACAATTATCAATTAAAGTGATCGTAATTTCGGTGAAGAATAAAATAAAATAGGGAGGGAGGGAGGGACAGTCAGAGTCTCCTCCTACTCCCAATAATTTGTTGAGTGTGTCATTTATTAACACTAATAACAATTATTGGTCATGAGTCGGAGACTCTGACTGTGTATCCATAGAGAAACCATGAGAACTGGTAAGAGCAAGAGTGGTAAAGTTGGTAGCAGTAGCACGTGATAAGCGGTAAAACTTGTAAATATCTACGCTTAGATTAGATGTGTGTGTGTGTGTAAGGGATATATAGCTAGTATATATCAAAGTAAGTGGACTGGTAAGTTGAATCAAAATTGACTATAATGTTTATTAACTTATAAAAAGACCAAGAGCATCTATTCACTCTTTCCTCAGTATTAATATCTCCAGGTGACACTGTCATATAAAAACACTGCACTGAGATTGAATAATAATTCCTATCCTTAATGACCACTGTAATTAAGTGATATCAAATCCATGAAGTACTTCAGTTATGCAGTGTACAGGATGCAGAACGAGTATAGTATTTTCTGAGCTCTTTCATGATAGTTGGGGAAGGAACATTTTCAATCGGTATATCTGTGGACAAATCAACATCAACAAATGGGCTCCATAATTGATGACCGAGGTCGTATATGGAGGAAGATTGGAGTTCCTTAAAATCGTCAAGCGATGTCTTTTTTGGCTCTACAATATCAAGCACACTGGGTATGTTGGTTGAGATATTAACGGCTCTTCGAATGGCTAGTCTTTCAACTACGTTTCCAGCATTTTTTTCCAGAGAGAACTCTACTCTTAATAAGCTTAGAGTAACAACCAATGTTACGCTCCATTGCTCGTGCGCTATAAAATCTCATACAACCTGATGTATCCATACAGCATAGTGATAGCAGATACAAGCCACACATCAATTACAACCCAGAATCCGGTTCTCTGGTAATAGCCTGAGTTCCAATAACAGATGATAAGGACAATCTAAATCAGATAACACTCTAATCGTAACTGATTGTACTAAAAGCGTGAGAGATCCTTTTACATAACCATGTAATAAAGACTCACACGATAAGGTACTGCTTATGAGCAATCACTGATAATAGATTACCATCCTAATATCCTTATTGGCTGTAACCACTTGTTCACATACTGATTGTATGTAATCACCTTATCCAAGGTTTGCTTACATACACTTATCCCCAATCCAATTAACTATATAAGAGTACCCGTATTTTGTAATTGTAATAAACAATCCTTTTCTCCTCGGTTGAGTTCTATCGTACTTCACGTATCTTTACCTTTAATTTATATAACCGTTTTATCTTTGCATAAATCACAACCATTCTTTCTTGTTATATGGCCTATATGTGTCAAGTAGTGGTTATTTGGTGTGAGAACAGCAAGAGACAAGCGTTGTTCATCAATCTCCTCTCTCAAAAACGAATGACACACTCTAAAGCACCTGTAAGACAAAGTGATTTTAGGGTATTTCTATTTGATATTCTATCTTCTAACTTACTCTTCCATCTCAGTAGTGAGACTTTCTGTTAGCTCCCACTGTAAGGCAATAGAACATCCTCTTATCGAGCTCAGCAACACCTTCTATACTATTTCACCCTCCAACAGAGGAACTATTAATGTCGGGACAACATATAGTAAGAAATCAATAAAGTCGATTGCCCTTGCATCATCAACCTTCTGAACCAGGTTATCCCAACTCCCTTGGAAAGAGGTTGGTATATGCTTCTGTGATTCCTTTATTTGATGACCAGCTGTTTCCAACTCTTTTTTATCAACAAAGAATGTATAGGCCTTATCAGCATTTGTTGGGCGAAAGAAAACATTATACTTGGGAACAATGAGCTTCAAAACAAATCTTCCTATTCCCTGACCAAGCAAGTGCATTTCGTCAAGGCCAAAAAATGATGATCCACAGAAGGTTGGAAGACTAGCAAAAATAGTAGGTGCGACAATCTGTGTCTCCTAATAGAAGTTATCATATCTTTAGAAACTGGGTGTAATAGATTGTTTTACAACTTACCTCATTGCCATTGACAAAATCGGATACCGGTCTAATATTCGCTTCACTATCTCTGTAGTACATAACACCAGGATTAACAGCTGAACTCTCACCTTTCACAGAACATATTCTACAACCAAATTTGGCTCTATGTCCTTTATGGTGAGCAAATGTGGAGACCTATTTGTTATACAAATTAGATTACTAATGTCTATTTCTCTTTATGTGCTATTCACAATCTACCTGGGGAATGTCACCAGTAGCCATGACCATATGCACTCTTCCTTTGATCACTTCACCAGAGCATTTCTTTACTATCAGCCCATGCTCACCCAAGCTCTTGATCTCATCTACAATTGGCAGCAGATAAGAATCAAGGTCTACGATCTTCCCTGAAATGACAGCTAACTGGAACATATATTCATCGGTATATCTAAAAGCATTTGTGTAAGTAGTCTTTATCAACTGTGGATTAGATCTACCTTAGTGAAGGATCGTAATTCAATACCAAGACATGCACAATTACTAGTTCTTGTTTGGACTTTTTTTGGGTGACAAAGCCATCAACATACAAAACAATTGCTATGTCGTCAGGAGAGTTGAACATATTAGCTGCCTTCAAAGCCTTGTAATTTTTACCATCAAAGTAGTCAGTGATATATCCAGGAAGGCTCTCACGTTTATGTCGAAAATGCAGCTTCTCCCTGCTCACATCATCTGATAATAACTTTGAAAGCTGATTACCAATAGACATCATTTTCATAGTACATGTGGGTACTAATGCTTTACCATGTTCTGGATGATTATATCTTTCACTATTACAATGGGGACACCTCTGCTCGTTGTCTGTCAACTTGAATAGCTTGCATCCAGAACGGCAGACATCGTAATTATGAGCTTTTACTCCTGTCTTTTCTTTCAACAAGGTCCTCACACTATCAGCACTGAGGATCTTTGGTTGGTACTCTATAGATACAGTCTTTAGTAAGTAATGGAAAGTATCATTATTAATATGTAAATGCTATACCCTTAGCAATCTTCTCATGATCTCTCATGGCAGTGTTTAGAAGATACTCTAACTGACGACGGCATTCAGTTGAAAGGGCAAACTTAGTTGTAATATCAGTCAACTGGATACTTAGAAGATAAGATGTTGGAAAAGAATCATCAGTAATTATCTTCTCATTGTACATGTGCCCTTTATGCTTATCATCAAATTCACAAGAAGACTTGATGTTTTAACAACTAATAAGAACGTAATACTAAAGGAATACTGTTAGAACTTTGTATATCCTTTATTATCAGAAAATAAGATAACGATTCTAATGTCTAATGGGTAAGGGTATTTATACTAAAATATGGACGGGTAAAAGTAAGTGATCAACAATCGACTCATGATATGAGTACATGGCAAGTTATCCAATAATATCTACTAGTGATGTATCTGACAGCTTCATCTCTATCTTCCTGTGAGCTTATCTCAGATCTATTTCTATATTAGTAATACAACAATGTGGGGGAAGTAATCATCCAATGACAGTAGGTCTTCTTCGGAGATCTATCTCCATCTCAGCCATCAGTAAATCTCATCTAGCAGGAAGAGCAGTGGATGCTTTGACCAATGAGAATGATTCTTATATGTGATGTCAGGTAAGTAAGTCTACATTGCTCAACAGATAGATAGTATGTACAATAGACTATACTATTCAATATTCAATAAAGTAATTCAATTGAACTTATGGGAATAATGGGTTGATCTTAAGCTGTGCTCTTCCAATGTGCTATATCATCATCATTATATGAGCTATTATCTTAAGTATCCACAACACTTGAAGTTTCTTGGAGCAAGAGGATCAAAGGATGACACTACTTTTATCTACATGTAAGTAGGAGTATAGGCTTGGGATTGATGGACACCCATCGTTTATATGTACCTTCATCGATTTGATACGGCACTGAGGATGAAGGCTCATTAATGATTGTGTTGATCGAACTTGAGGAGCCCTCTTCAACCATCTCTTCAGCATCTTCCAAAATCAAATGAGTACGATCATGATTCTTTAAACTCCTATAGCTCCTGAACTCAAGTAGACATTTGCTACAGATCATCTTCTTGCGATCCTCGACTAATGCATCATCAGCAATCTTTAATTTCTTGAATGGAGGAAGCATTGTTAATATTGTTTAATGAGGAATTGAATAGGTATGTTGTATATGAATTGTTTATTGGGATGTATTTATACTTTTTCTATTTTTATTAAATAATAAACACATGTAATACCTCTGTACCTCTTTCCTTTTGTTATCATCTGCAAGCGAATGTTTACATCTAATATCGTTGAGGAACTATGTTTGTTATTTGACCAAAGATAGTGTATTATGGATGATCAATTTGACACTGAACTTTATATTGAGATTTGGGATTGAATATAAAAGTACAATTGATTCTATTACTGCTTTTACTATAGCTAAATAAAATGAATAACAACAATAACCGCAATAGTGCCAATGACAATGCCAGTAATGAAGATCAAATGTCAAGACGGATGGCATCTATTGAACGTCTGATGTTGTTGATCAATGAAAGACTTGGTTTTGGATTGAACCCTCCATCAGTCCAAGAAATGATTACAGAAGGGGATGCAGTTATTATTAATAAACTTCATTTAAACTGAACAACGTCTAAATTGGATTATAGGAATTGATAGGCTCTCATTTGAAAAAGAGATCCTTCGTCTGATATCTTATCCAGATATCAAAGGACCGAGGGATATCAAGTCAATCATGAGGGAAGCATTGGTAGGCTTTGTTCCTACCAGAACCAGCAGAGTGCCCAATGGCACTGTTCGTATTAATGCCTTGATAACTTATCTTCATGGTGAAATAAATACTGGTCGTCCTATGATGGCACAGAGAACAAAGTTTGTTCGCTTGCAGTTTAAGCTGATGACCAGAGAGATGCGTCTGAGGATGAAGGAGGATGGAGTTGACTTTGCCTTTTGGGGTCAGCTTTCAGAACAACGAAAGTTGTTTTATGCCCTCAAGCTTGAGGGTAAAATAAGTGACTTCGGCTTTCCCATTCCCCGATGCAAGAATCAATGGGCCGCCAAACTTCTGATTCAAGAAGCAATGAAGAGTGAACGACAAGTCGAAAGACGAAGAATTCAGGTAAGCTATACGATATAGTCTTTTTTATTATGATAGTTGACCGAATTGGTTTGTACACAGAGGGAGGAAGCACTGGTTGAGAATGTGGTAACTATTTATTTTGACACTGTTTTTGTGTAATGACTAGTTCCTTATATGAAATAGGCCTCAATGGTTTTGTCATAACAGAATAAAATAAATCTCACTGTTACATTTTTATTCTGTTATCTTCTTCTTCTCTTTCTTTAATTTTAATATGTACTTTTGATCTATCATTAAACTGGTATTAATAAAGTAAATATGTATTTGTCTTTCTTACTACCTAGCATGACAAATAATTAAAGTGAAATAACTTTGGATGCCAGTTTATAGAAAGGTAAATAACTTTAGACTGTATAGAACATAATTTTTACTTATACAATACTTTAATAGTCTTGAATATTACTCTTTCATTAACAATCTCATATATTCAAGGTAGTATAGCATAGCTTTCAAAGGAAATAGACATTAATCACATTACTTTTATACCTGTATTTGTAGGCTACTCTATTTTGATTTCAAGTACCAAGAAGTTTAGTATTTATACTTTGATAAGCTTATCCATGTACTTTCACTCTTTAGATAGACTTCTTCTCTCTATTCAAGTCAAGTAATGATCCAAACGTAGGTTATTCTCGGTACTATAGTAAAGTAATCAAACAAATGAATACTTGTGCAGAGATAACTATTTATACTTCCAATAATCTCTTTCTATTTAGAACTTTGATGTATGATGTTTGGCAAAAGGCTCAAAAGGCCGTTCTAATAATATGGATACATCCTTATAATATATAAATAGTCTATTATTATGTTATTAAACCATTTTAAACAAATAAAAGCATTCTCTCAAAGCATAAACCACTTCTGTGTCTACTGTATTGTGTAATAGTAACTATAATCTATCTATTAATAACTATAGCACAATCGGCTTAATCAAACTTGTGTAAGAGTAAATGCTCTCGAAATCTCTGTGTAGTAGTACCAATCATGGTTTAAGAGTTACTACCCAACAGTAGATCATTCTATTTAATTGCTAATAAGCATAACTAATAGATTACTACCCAGTAGTGCATCATTGTAGTAAAGTGCTACCAATCATAGTTGGTTAGTTGCTACCCAACAAGAGATCACACAATATCATAACTACCCAACATGTTTATGAATAACTACCCGACCGGGAACTATACTGATTAATTCCTACCCAGCTGACAGTTACCCATTACTCAACAGTGTATCAATGAATATCATAACTACTCAACGTCCCTGCTTAAATGTTGAGTAGTTGATGTACTAATTTTAAAAATCTTGATGACTTTACTACCCAGCATTAGACCGTAGTGCATGTATACCTAATAAGAGGTGAGTATAAAAGTATGGAATAATAACACATACCTAAAATAAGAAAGAGGGGAATTTAATGTTATTTGTGTATGTAAGAGAAAAAGGGAATTTAATGAAATTGCAGGAGCTCATATTTTTATTAGACAAAAAAAGGGCCTCCCATTTTGATTAGGTAATATAAGGAATGAATCCATTACACCCAGTATTAGAAGAGGAACAAGTTAAAGATATGCTTCATTATCCTATACCAAACAGCATGAGATGGAGTACAGAATGATACCCACAGCGTCGTATCCCCTTATCTTGTATTCGACAAAGATTTGTCATCTGCTGGCTGATTGAGCTACCTGTAAACCATTTGTAGTCTATCCCATTATATCTTAATTAGCCTGTATATTATTATTATTTGTATTTATCTTGTATTTACCTCATCCAAACAACCCTTCCAGTCCATTCTGTACTATATATATCCATGCACTTCTTAAATTAACAGTGTTTATCAGGCTTGCGTGCTGGTAATTAACTAATAGTATGTCAATGCTCGAGGTGATTGCAAACAATCAAATCTATTATGGGGTAAACACCATCTTAAATTCAATTTTAGTACGATATCAAATATATTTCTGGACAAGGTTTATATTATTTTGAAACATCTTGAAATCTGCTCTATTTATTTGGATATTCCCTCACTGTATCCGAATATTAAAATAATAAGCTACTATGATTAGAGGAAATATTAAAAATCACAGGTCTTTCCACTATTTAATGGTTACACCAACTTCTACTTCTACACAACAACGGCAACAACGGCGTACCTACGCCCAGATCGTGGCTTCGAAACGTGTGTCCTTGGTTTATAAACCTTCACAGACACAAAATGACGAGAATGAGACGATTACGATTGTCAAAACTCATATTTACCAGAGAGCACGTACCCAGGGTGCTTTATTATTCGATTTTTCCTCTGTTCCCCTTACTGCGGATCTGAAGATTCAGATGTTGAGGGAACAACATCCCAATTGTTTTGGCCTGATTGCCAAGAAAGAAAGAAACCTAGAATATCTCGAGGTTTACATAGATAATGACGATGATGACAACGACATCTGTGAAACAGGAGTCTATTTCCATGAACAGAAGATTCGGGTTTTATCTCGAAGAGCTATCTACGATGCCTCCCAGATTGTACATTTGAACCTGTCTGATCTCCCTATGCTTAGACCAGTTAAGGTCTTGGAAGGAATTACAAAGAGTCTCGAAGTGTTTGGCGATATCTTAGACATCGGGCTCAACTATGATCCCCGCCATAACTTCTACATGGGCACTGGTTATGCCGTACTCGACTTGAACGATCTAGAAGGTGAGGTTACCTTCCAACCACTCTCACACACTGTCAGTTGGTGTGAATCTACAGTCGAAGACTTCCATGTGACCTGGAAGAATATGCCTACGTGGTGCAGATACTGCCATGAGGAAGGCCACACCAAGTTCAACTGTGAGAAATCTAAGGCCAGGATTATCTGCTATAATTGCCATGAAGTGGGCCATCGTTC